>VDFB02270651.1:511296961-511323514 GCA_007258455.2 Sequoia sempervirens
ATTAGGAGTGTATCAACTCTCTACTCCTAAAGGGGAACCACTTCCCTTGCCAATCAATAGTCTTCATCTAAAAAATTTCTATGCATAGCTTCTGAGGGCCTTTTCTTAATTAGAAAAAATACAAAAAAATCAAAAAATCAAAAAAATTGTTACCAAGGTGAAAACCTAGCAAATAGGAATCTTGGTAACACCAAAAAAATTAGAAAATCCAAAAAATAGTAAAGACAAATAATTCGTCCAATAGTGAAAACCACTTCGGTGGCAATTTGGATAGGTACCATGGTGAAAACATAGCAAACAGGCACCATGTGTAGTTGACTCTACTCCTTTGTCTACTATTATTCTAATCCAGCATACCCTGTGCATACACCCTATCATTGTATATACTACCTATTCCTTGTACATATCACTTATCTTTCCTATTCATCACTTTTACATACCATTTGTAATAAGTGGTAGTCTTTCCCATAACTTGGAATGATTGACATCAAGTGCATTTCCTACCCCCCATTTTACCCTATTCAGAATCAATTGGTCTTATACTCAACTGGGGGCAAACTCTTGATGTGTGTCATATTGGTTCTTACATTGGCTTTGTTAAAGATGTAAAACCATAGAAAAATCCAAAAACATCACAAAATGTCCTAAGAAAAACACACAAAAAATCAGAAAACTTCAAAATGATAAAAAAAAAATCAAAACATGTCGAAAATCCAAAAATAGAGTCAAAGTCAGTCACATTGGTCAGTCTTTGTCATTTTTTGAACTACGTTGCCTCTGTGACTAGATGTAGGCAAGGCCATCTACCAATGTGCCCCCGAGGCATTAGGTCAGTCCATTTAGGTTTGTCTGTATAAAATCATGACTCAATCCATATGTCTACATGACAAGTTCATTGGTCGTGTCGAACTACGAGGTCTCTATGTGTATAACATAGGCAAGGCCATCAATCGATGAGCCCCCAAGGCCACACTAGGTTAGTCCATTAGGGTTCGTCACATTCACTATCACACATGTCTTCTATTTGTAGTCAGTCTTGTCAGTCAAAGTCAAGTTGAACTACGAGGTCTCTATGTGTATAATGTAGGCAAGGCCATCAATTGATGAGCCCCTGAGGCCACACTAGGTCAGTCCTTTAGGGTTTTTCATCACACACAGTCAATTTTCCACACCTCATATCAGGTCATGCATCAATCTTGTGAACAAGTTAGCAATTATCTATGTCAAATCAAACAAATTGCCAAAACAACAATCAAAATAGATCAACTAATGTCTACTACAGGATGTGTCCTTCCTGGCAACAGACATCATCAAAACAATCAACCTTTGTCTTATTCAAGATGAGTCCTTCCTAAATATTGATATCAAAAAAATAATTTATGTCTTATACAAGATGAGTCCTTCTTGCATATCGACATTTTCAAACAATCAAACATAGGCTTACACAGGTCATCACATCAACGACATCTGACTCAACATCTTATACAATACATGTCTTTCTGAAACCAGGCTTTGTCATGCCTTATACAGATAGTCATAACATCGAAACTAGACTCAAAGTCTTATCCAGTATGTGTATCTCCTGAAATCAGGCTCTATCAATCAATCCTTCTATCAATCAAAAATGAATCAAACAAACATATCAAGTTTTGGAAAATAATTTATTGGTTTATTGACTTTATGGCTTATTTATCTTATCTTTTCATTTGAATTTATGATGGGAATTATGTTACATCTTTCTCAAGGATGTCCCATGAAGGATTTAGAGAAGCAATGATGTATCAGAATTCTATTTTCTTTGACTGTTGTCTATCAACTATCTTTTAAAATTTTATTTTGAGTCATGTTACTATTTTCCTCAAGGATGTCCCATGAAGGATTTAGAGGAGCAATGACATCTCATGACCCGTATTTTATTTTGTTTGATGTCTGTGGTTTGTCTTGACAAAAAGATTGGGGCAATTGTACCCTTACTATGAGTTAACGACAATCCTTGTCTACAACTGTCTATTGTTAGCAAGTGGATGATCTTGCACACCTTGATCTATGTCATATCATGGTGTTTTTCTCCATTTTTATTAGTCCCACCCAATGATGATAAAGTGCAACACCTTTTGTGATACAACAAAACATCAAATATTTGCTAATACTAACATCCATCTTATTTATTTTATTCTTTCTCCATCTCTCTTTCTACACTAATAGTTCTTCTTTCTTGCATTATGATGGAGTCCTATGACACACAAATAATAAATCATCCTACATACACATTCATGTTAGAAAATATCATTTCCAAATCATACATCATCAATCATACATACATCTTGCATTAGAAAATATAAAAACATATAGGCATTTATTATATCTAGGACATCATGGTGTAATAGACATTTCTCATCATAGATTACGTATCATAAGAATTCCATGTACATAACAAATGTAAATACATGCACCATATTACATCTGTATAACATCACATAGAATCAACATCACATCATAGGCTACATAAACACATCATAAGGTAGATACGATCATCCATCACAAGGCATATCATATAAACAAAACATATACAAATAAACGACTACATGATCAATAAATAGAAATGCATATCATGAGAATCACCGCCAAATCATCTATATATTGCTCAACAGTGTCACATCACAATGTCATAATGTATCAATAAATATGGTATCCCCTAGGATATATAATCATAATACAATGTCTCGGTACATATCAAGAAGTGTCCCTATCCTAAACTGACACTGCTATCATGGCTAGAGTGTGTGGATGACTGATGTCGGGAACCTGATGACCTATGACCTGAGTGGGGCCTATCATATGGACCAGCTCTGCATGGCTGCTCAACACCCTTTGTGCTAACTATCCTGGAGTGGGTCATAGTCTGGGACCTCCCACTATGTGCCTCTAAATAGCTCAGGGCTCATTTCTCTGGAGGAACTGTTGTCTCATATAAATCTCAATAATAAGCCTCCCTCTCCCTGGCTCTAACTAACTCTCTGGAAAATGTAATTGCTGGCCTAGTACATAGTGCTCTGATCTCTGTGAATATTTGCACGGTCTCCTGCCTCCAAGCTATGGCCTGATCTCTATCCATGATGGATTTGTCCCTCTCCATCTGTAAAAAATCTCTCTTGGACATTAGGACCCTCATCTACTCCTCCAAGGATGCAATTTGGGCATGAAGTGTAGCAGTGTATGGATCAACAGCCCCTGTGTCAACCTGTTTCACCCTCTCTACACCATCATCCTCATCCTCCAACTCCTCCAAAATCCTGTCCTGAATCTCCCACTCATGATCATCATCCTCATCATCATCCTGATAGGCACCAAGTAGGCCAAGGGAATCAATCTCTACCTCCTCCCTCTCTGCCTCCTCTGCATGAACCTCTGGAATGGCCTCCTCTCCAGGATGCTCCTCCTCTCTGTCAATCTCAACATCTACCTCCTCCCCACCTCTGCCAATATCTGGCATGTACACATCCTCCTCAACTTGTCCCTCCTCATGGATGGGTGATAGTGGTGGCCCTCATCCTCTCTGTCCATGCCTCCCTCTCCTACCACCTCACCGGCCACCTCCACCACCATCTCCATCATCACCATGACCCCCTCCACCTCACCAATCTCTGTGTCTGCCATTCCTACCATGCAGTCCTATCCCTCACCGCTCTATCAGCGCTGACCGATTTGAATTTGTAAGGGGAATCAGCCTATGCATGGCCCACCACTGATCATAAGCTTTTGTGGTACCTGGGTGTACTGCACCATCTCTCCATCCCCACAAAACCACCTATAATCCATCAATATCTGCCTCAGCAGTGGCTACTAGAATCTTTGGACCCCACAAGGGGATCTCTCGTGAGGATCTTGTGAACTCAGCTCATCCTCTCGGCACATCTTGTATCTCTTTGAACTGCCACAATACATGATCTGGTAAATGGCACTCTATAATGTGGACGTGTGAAACAGTCTGCCCAATCAAGTACTGAGTCTAGCGATAAAAAGGAAAATGCTCATCCTCGTCTGACCACTCTGCACATCCCAGGTACGGTCTCCATGTAAATTGAACCATAGTATCAATGGCATGACTGAAATACCCAGTATCTCTCATGCAGTGTTGAGTGTTAGCCCTCGCATAACAGAAGGCATAAGGAGCTCTGTGTTGAACATCAACTATAATCGGTGGCCAAAAAATGGCAATGTGTTCCCACACCCATACCATCAGAAGCGTGGTATCACAACTCATGGAATGAGCCTCTTGATAGGCTATATCATGCAAGTGAAAATATAACATGCCAAGGAGACATGGACCCCAAGCATATACCTCTCGTCGCTCTAATATACCTATCAACATCTCACCCCAAACTATAGGAAAACCATGACCTCGACTGTCAGGAAGCACAATCCCACCTATCAATGTACACAATAGATAGTCCAGTCACCTATACCTCTGTGCTAATACACGCCATCTAATCTCATAATGATCAAACCCTAACTATCTAATATCGGCGTGAGGGTAGTATCTGCACATCTCAGCAACACCCCTATGGGTATTGTACCTCACCCTCATGCCTCTAATGGGAAGTCTCAAGATCCTATAGACCTCTCCAGTAGGCAGGTGAAACAACGACGTCTCTAAGTGCCACCACTTGCACAACGCTGTCAATAAACCCCAGTTCACCCAAATCCGGGGCATGTCTATCTCATGTAGAAGACCTAGGTGCCATAAGAATCTTCTCTCTACACTCCCCAAGCTATCTCAGAAGTGAAAAGTTCTAGGTCTCGACTCTTGTGTGTATACAGTGTCTAAAACAACCTGCAATGGCATTATACATGCCTCATGTCAGCATCAAACATCTATCCTAGTGCAAAATGACTAAATCAAATGCTATTCAAATGTGTCATTCTTTTTTCAAATGTGTCATTATTTTTCAAATGGGGTGAAGAAAAACTAATGTGTAATTCAATTTCACACATGCATCATTCTTTCTCAAATGTGTCACTTTCAAATGCATATGCATGCAAAAATGACAAATGCATCTGCGTAAATTAACTATCACATGCAACTGCATAAATCAAATAACAACTACATCGAAATAAATGCAAATGCGTTGAAAAATAAACACATGCGGCTAATTTAAATGTAAATACATTGTTATTTATCAAATGCGTTGAACTAAAATACAGTTACGTTGAACTACAAAAAGCCTACGCTAACCATCTACGTAATTTTGCAAATGCGTCGATTGTGCAAACACATGCGAATTTTCAATAAAATGACGCATAAAAAAAATGGAAAATAAACGCATAAAAACTCATGCGAATTAAAAATTAAAAAATCAAGATTAAGGTACATACCGGGGGTCCGCATCAGTTGGCCTCCTAAAAGTCTGGATCTTCTATGCTCATTGGTGGGTGTTAGGAACATGAGACATTTTCGCTGTGGGTGTAGAATAAAATCTCAAATCTCAAAGCTAGATGGGTAAAAATGAATTGGTTTTTACCCCAATTCTATTTATACCTAGGGTTTTGGTGGCATTCTTTTCTACTGGCCGTGTCAACTTCCAACTTCAATCAACCCGTACCCATCCTTAACAATTCCAAATTCAATTCCGTCAACTCCACTGCATTCCTGGCTATCCAATGGAATAATCGAGATCATTTCCACATTTTTCTAATTTTTTTTGAAATTTTCTCAATTCTCCCGAGGGGGCATACCTTCACCTGTTTACACTGAGGCATGACTAGGGCATATTTTTATCGATTTTCTTTGACACAACATCGAAATGACATTGTATCAAAGAGGGGAAAATATAGACACCAAAATCTGGTTTAAGCCTGCGACTTCAATATTCTTAATAATTCCTATTTCTTCCATGTTCATGATTAAATAATTTCAATTATTTAATTATTTTCTAAGGTCTTCATTTCTTCTATTAATTAAATAATCTTAATTATTTAATTAATTCACACTTTTCTTTATTCCATCTGATTAATTAAATAATTTTTTTTATTTAATTATGTTACTAATTAACCTTATCCTTCTTGTCAAATTAAATAAATTCTTATTTAATTACCTTTATCATATTTCAACTATAATTAAATAAATTCTTTTATTTATTTAATTATTCATTTAAACCCCTTCATCATTTAATTAAATAAATCTTGTTTATTTAATTATTCTTCAAATATCAAATCTTGAATTAAATGAATTATTTAATTCATAAATTTTATTTAAATGCATTCCTCTATATTCAGATAATTGTGCAAATTATCTAAGTATTCACTTTTACTCGACTCAAAGATCTATTTAAATCGCTCAGTTAACTCTTGATTTAATGTCTGAGTGGATTTCTCGAGTAATCTCTTCGTCAAATCATTCAATCATCCAGTGCTAACTCAATTGCGTGTACATTCAAATTAATTAAATATTCCTATTTAATTAATTAAATTTTGTGTGTGCATTCAAACAGAGAGTTGCTTTAATCCATCTTTATCTTTGTCATGCAAAGATAATTATTTTGTTTTCAAAAACCAAACTTGAAGATTAAATCATTTATTTAATATTTAATTCTATGTCTAATTTGTATCACTCATGTAGCTACTGAAAGCTATCAAAATTCATGTCTAATCTGTCGATCTCAATCGTCTGTTGATCTTTCGATCCTGGCCTGTCATTCGAATGATCAATTTTCTATAGATTGATCTGACATTCATCATTCCAATCTCTCTCAAAATCTTATGACTTTTTGGAGCAGTTATCTTGAATCTTCAATGTTTTTCTAAATCATTATCATAGGCTATACTTGCACGAACTTTGAAAATCTGAGGGCAATTATACTACAATGGAAAAATCGAGAAGGCCAATCAAGATGATACATGGAATTACGTACATATTGGGTGAGATTGTTCATTTTATTTATGTTTTGGCTTTCCTTTATTCTTTGTTTCTTAGCTTAGATTGTATTTAGAGTTTTAGATTGCATTGCATGTTTGCTCTGATCTATTTCTCTGCATTTTCTAGACGTTACACTTGTGCTCGCTAAAGTGGGGGAAAAATGTATAAGAGTGAATTTGCACCCTAGGTGCAATTCCCCTTTTATCCTTATTACACTTTAGAAAACCTAGGTCAGAGGCTTAATTCATTTAAGCCTGCTGATGGAAATCCACTTGGCACTCATTTTGTGTGTCAGTGGAGGTGTTTCTATTGGGGATGCTCGTGTGGCACGCAGATGTTCGCGCAGTGTGCTTACGTCCCTGGAAAATTCCTACGGCTGAGCCAGTAAAGGCATTACTCTTCCGATTGGTAGAAAATTTGTAATGCCTCCTTCAGCCACCCGACCTAAATATGGCTATTTCTTTCCTCATTCCTTCATAATAAATTCTTTAAACTTGCATTAGGAGGTTGGATGAAGATTGGAAGAACTCTACATCACTTCAACCTCACTTTGCACTCACATTCTAGCATTCCAAGCATTTCATAGCAGCAATATCACACTCCATCACGTCAGTAGAGAAATTTTGGGACTATGCAATTGTAGCAGAGGCTTGAGTGCTCTTGGTGGAGGTGGTAAGCTTCCCTCTCCTCTCCTCTATCATTTGGTTGAGTAGCATAGTACTATTTGTACTGATTGCATTTTTATCACTTCTTTATCTCTTTTCCATTGGTTGTCTATGGAGGTGGGAACACCTAAATGTGAGTCTAGCTAAGGCAGACCCCTATACAACTACCCCCCAACATTCTCTCTCTTGTTGTGTGTAGGTGTACAATCTCTTGGAGGATCAGTTGGCGAACGAGTTCATTGGTGATATTCTCCTCATCTTTATCACTTTTACTTATTTTCTTTATAACATTAGAGATTACGGTTAGCTCTCAAAAACACAGGCTAAATGCCTCAAGAGGCTGCCAATCTCTTGATACATTTTAGGGTAACAGACAAGGTTGGAAGAATTCAACCTTCTACTCTTTAGGTGTTGCAAAACCTAGGTGGGTGTACCTCTTTGAATAATGCAAACTTAACTTGTGATTATCTTCTTGAAACAATTTGTTCACAATGGCAATGGGAAGTAAACAAATGAAATCCAACTTGAAAACAATAATAATATTCTGATGTGAATCCTAAAATAAGTGCTCAATTAACAGATGTAAAGAAAACTAAATGAGTTCAAATGGTGAAGTGCAGAGACTAGTGCCTTGTTGGGTATGTGGAGTCAAATGAGATCAAGATAAGAAACACTTTTTGGAGAAGACACAAATTATCTGGCATATGTTTTGTTTACAGCTTGTATAAACATGCAACAATGTAACTACTAAGTTCTACTTCAATAATCCAAGATGAGTTTCTCTGATTATTGTGATCAATAAAAGGATTTAATCTTTGCTTGCAAGAACCAGTTGATTGATCACACAAACACAACAAATGTGTATCAATAAATCAAACATAAACTTGTTATGTTAGTTTAAACAACCGAAAAAATCATTCATGGAGACAGCTTAGCAATATTTTCCACTTTAATTCAACAGATAATTGATACTAGAGAAATGTAGCAACATCAACTGAATCTCATAAATACCTCCATTGTGAAATCATGCAATAATAGCCTCTGGTCTGATAATTTTATTCTATTGTATCTACTTGCAATATATCAAAAATCTCATTTTCGGTCCTTATTAACAACAACAACATACTTATTTATACACCAGCATGAGAAAATATCAAAATAAAATATTACGTCGGCCCTCCACAAGATTCAGGCTCAATTCAAGTTGGTTAGCAACAGTCCCCAAGCATTCAATATGTCAGCCACGATATTTTGAAATTATGTTCTTCACCAGTGTATAGTTGGCGAGACAATGCAACAGCTATGCCGAAGGCAATTCACTCGTTAATTGCTCCACCCTTGTATTTCGCTTTTGTTGTGACCTACCCAAGTCAGGGAGATGTCCCGTAGATCACAATATGTTTTAGCGATATGCACCGTTGCCTTCTGTATGTCGCTATAACATTCCATTGGTCACACCAAAGCCAAGAAGTATCCCCCAGTTCCCTTTGCATATCATTGTAACTCTATGATATCGGGAATACCTCTCGCAGACTCCACATTGCTTTATCGAAAAATCCTTATCCATACCGAATGTCACCGTGACTTAAAGATTTTCTTGCCGATGAGTGCCCATTATGAATGTCGCCATAACTTTCAATCCTTGTCGAGATGTCTTGTAGACTATCCAATGCTCCACCGAAGGTCTTCAACTATCCCCGCGTCATCGAGACAAGGCAACACCTATGCCGAAAAGGATCTACATATTTCCATTGGTGAGACTGGAGGTCACTCGCCGAGACCTCGTGCTGAAAACCCTTAGCTTGGCCGAAACACCTCCATATGCACCAGTCGGTATAACATGTTGAGCTTGCCAAGACATGATACCGAAGGCACTCAACTTATACCGATGAACCACCAAAATGCAAAGTCAGGGAGACAAGTGATATTCGGTAAGACACCACCCCGAAAGCCATAACATATGCCGATAACCACCAGCAGAAGAAAACCCAATCACCGAGACAAGAGAAACGTCTTACCAATAGGCAATAGATGTTTGCCAACAAAAATATAGATTGGAGAGACCCACATGTCATCACACTGAAACACCTGAAATAGAATATATTAGCAGAAAAACATAGTGGGTCGGGGAGACAATGGGAGACCTATGTCGATATGAACCAGAATGTGGAAAATGCATAGATAGATGATTTAGGGGTTAGATATGAGCCAAAATATGAGCAAAAAAAATATGAAATGAAGGAAACATGCACAAGGAAATACTCATATGGAGACTCAGGGGACATGAAAAATATGCAAAAATCATCTGATTTTAATAGTTCCAATAGTGGCTTCGTCTAGGGATGAATGATAGTAAGATCATTGCAAGGATCCAGAATCTTGGGTGAGCAGACCAGACATAAAATGATGAGCCATTGAGTAGAAATGGAATGAATGGTAATTGAAATGAAATTGAAGTGGGAGTGAATGCAAAGTGAATGCAATATGGAAGTGAATGGAAAATGAGAGTGGAATGGAAGTGGATGAAAACCTAGAACTACTGTGCATGGAAAATAATTTTAAAGAGGATACACAAGAGTTGTCCATGCACTGGCAATGCTAAATCCTCTGTGTTGATCAAGAGAAGAAAAGCTTCAAGAATTTCCCATGAACAGGCAATTCTTGATCTTCACCAGCAATGTTCTATAGATAGTATGAATCTTCACCCTTCTTTCTAGTAACAACAAAAGGTCCTAGCCAAAGAGCTTCAAATTTACCATGCTTTCCTTTCTCCTGACACCTTGCATTCCACATCAACACCAAATCATTTTCTTCAAATTTTCTATTCTTTGCCTTCTTGTCAAATATATATTTCATCTGTGCATGTAACTTCATGTTTTGATTTTGGGCCTCCCTCCTTACTTCATCAAGTCCAACAAGTTGCTCCATTTTGTCTTCCATGGGTTCAAGAACTTCCAAATCTTCTTGCAAGACAAACTTGTAGACTAGTAACAAATTCTACAAGGGCATCCTAGCCTGTGCTCCATACACTAACTCAAATGGAGATTTTCCAATTGCCCTTTTCACAGTGATTCTGTTAGCCCACAAAGCCAATTTTAACTTTGAATCCCAAGCCTTCTTGTTCTATCCCAGTATCCTCTTTATAATCTTCAAGAAACTCTTATTGCCGGACTCTGCTTGACCATTGGCTTGTGGATGATAAGGAGCTGCATAAGAAATAGTAATGCCATACTTATCACAAAATATTTTGAATTCATCTGACCTGAAGCATATCCCATTATCTGTGATTATCCTCAATGGTGTACCAAATCTGGTGATAATGTTGTCCATCAAGAAATTTGTTACAATTTTCTTGTAGCCTGCTTGGTTGGGATTGCCTCCACCCACTTTGTAAAATAATCAGTGGCAAATAATATCCATCTATGTCCTCCACTTGATTTCTCCTGTATCTCTCCAATGAAATCAATTCCCCATTGATGAAAAGGGGCATCAGCTTGCAAAGGTCGAAGTGGCAAAGCACCCTGATACTTCAATCTCCTAGAAAACTTTTGGCAAGCCTCACATTTTCTCACATATGTAAAAGAATCATTAAAAAAATTTGGCCAAAAATACCCATCCCTGAGAATTTTGTGCGCAGTTGTCTTTGCTGAATAATGACCTCCACAAACTCCTTCATGCATTTCCTTCAGAACATGCCTAGCCTGTGACTCATCCAAACATAACAACAATATGCCATCCCTATTTTTCCAAAATAGATCGCCATCCATAAAAACATATTTTGATGCCTGCAACTTCAAAGTTCTCCTTTGGCTGTCACTCAATCCATCTGGACATTTCATATATTTAAGATAATGCATAACATCAATATACCAAGGAGTGTGTTCAATGCTTGCAATTGCAGCATCTTCCTCAACATTGCAAATCTGATTTGCCTCAATATTGGTTTTTGTCATTAGTCTAGCCAATTACTAGCTTAGTGATCTATATTTCCATGTCAAATTCTTGAATCTTGTTGATCCATTTGCATCTTTTCCCTGTAACTTCAGATTGTGCTAAAATGTCTTTGACAGCTGCATGAGGAACATAAGCAATCACCTTGGCTCCAACAAGATAAGGTCTAAATGCTTTTGTGGCCTTCACCAATGCAAAAGTCTATTTTTCCATTATGTCATACTTCAATTCAAACCCCTGTAATGATTTACTAAAGGACACAGGCTGTTCATGACCATCATTATTCTTTTGTAACATAACAGCAACAATAGTATGCATTAAGGCAAATGAAAAAATCTGAAAAGGCTTTGTAAAATCTGGAGATTTAAGAACAGGAGCCTCTTTGATAGCCTTTTTGATAGACATGAAAGCATCTAAAGGTTTAGCAGTCCAGTTCATTTTTTGTTCTTTCTTCAGCATTTTAGATATGGGCTTGATGATCTCAGCAAAATTAGAAACAAATCTTCTAACAAAATTAATTTGTCCAAAGAATGACTGTATTGCCTTAACAGTTTTGGGAATAGGAATCTTATCAATAGCTTCAACCCTCTCAAGATCTATTCTAATTCCTTCTTTTGAAACAATATGCCCCAAGAGCTTACCCTCTATGACTGTAAAATGGCATTTCTTTGGGTTTAAACTAATACCATATTCAAGAGCTTTAATAAATACCTTTTCAAGATGTTGCACATGATCTTCAGCATTCTTCAAATAAGCAGTCAAGTCATCTTGATACACCACCATGATAACATTAATCAAATCAGCAAATGCCATGTCCATGGCTTTTTGGAAAGTCGCTCCAGCATTAGTGAGACCAAATGGCATTCTTATGTATACATATGTTCCCCAAGGAGTTGTAAATGTTGTCTTGTATTGCTCAAATTCCTTGACTTTAACCTGATTGTACCCAGAAAACCCATCCATCATGGACAATAGCTCACAGCCTGTCACCTTATCCAGTATAGCTTCCATATTTGGTAGATGATAATTATCCTTGAGAGATGCCATGTTCAGATTTCTAAAGTCCACAAATAATCTGATGTCACCATTCTTCTTTCTCACAGGAACCATATTTAAAACCCATGTTGAATGTCTGATTGGTTTGATAATTCCTCCATCTCTGATCTTTGTTAGTTCTTCTTGCATTTTAGGCTCCAATGTTGGATTTATAGGTCTTTGCTTCTGTCTAAAAGGCTTGGCATCTGGCCTCAATGGTATTTCATGCTGAAATAAATCTTCCCTGTATGCTTTCAGATCTTCATAAGACCAAGCAAAAACATTCTTATACTTTCTCAGCAACTCTATCAGCATTCTTCAAATTGCAGGGCTGATCTTCTTCCCAATGTATACCTTTCTTGGTGCAATTTCAGTTCCCAAATTAATTTCTTCAACATCTTCTCTTCTGACTGTTGTTTGCTTCATTAGAGGTCTATCATTTCCATCATACACCCTTTCCAATGCCACTAATCCTTTAAGCAGCTTGTTTGTTTTGAGCTGCAATATCTCTTTGCCAAACACAGTTTGCTTCCCATCCACTTCTTCAACAAAAGCATTGAAATCAATTTCCTGAGCCTCATACTGATCTATACAATTGAGGAATTTCAAAAGATTAGTATCATCATTAAAAAATTTCTAGTTATAAATGTTATTAGGCACAGTAGGCCTTGTTTTAAACTCAATCTGTGATACCCCAGCCAGTGTGATATCATCTCTTTTCAGTGCCACATTTGCTAAAAAATCATCCATTATGTTCTTTGATCTGTCAATCCACTCAATTGAAAATGTATCAAATAATTCAATGGTATCCCATACAACATTCCTATACTATTTTAATCTTTTGTGTTTTTCTACATACTTTGATTTGATTTGTGAAACAACCAACTCAGAATCGCCCAAAACAGCCAACAACTTAATCTTGTGTTTCACAGCTATGTTCAAGCCTGTCAACAAAGCTTCATACTCTGCCACATTGTTTGTGCATTCAAATGCTAATAGAAAAGAATATTTAAAAGTAATACCTCCAGGAAAAACAAATACAATCCCAACTCCATTACCTTCTTGGCTACAGGCTCCATCAAAATACATCTTCCAGACATCATTGCAATCTTCTGCATCATGTTTTTCAATTGGATCACTATTAGTTAACTCTGGTTGAGCTAGTTCAATCTTAAAACTTCCCAGATCAACATCACAAAAACAATCGATCTGATCTTGAGGCACATAATCAACAAGTTGGTTCATTCTTGGCTCTCTATACAACTTGACTTCCTGGCCATTCACTGGTATTGTAGCATAAGACAGATCAAATTGAACATTTCCACCAATAGTTGTTGTCCACTGTCTTGACAAAAGCATACCAAACTGTGGAGGAGTATCAATCACTGTGATATCTATACTATAAGCCACCTATGGATAAGTTGCCAATTTGACTTCAACACCTCTCATAATGCCCACCATAGGTACTAGTCTATTATCCATTGCATAGCACTTCCCTTCACATGTATCAACCCACATGCCCAACTGCTTCATTACTCTGACTGGCATGATATTTATAGCAGCACCAGAATCTATCATGCAGTTCCTTAACAATTTGTTATTAATGAGCAACGTAGTGAAGAAAGGATCCACTTGTGGGGAGGTTGTTAAAACATTACCCAAACAGACTTCTGAATTATTTATCCTTTTCTGCCTATTGACTTCTTCAAAATTCATATGTTTTTCATTTTGATTTGTAATCAATTGAACAACATTATCTCTATATTCTTTAATTTTCATCAATTCAAGTAATGGTATAGACACTTTTACTTGAGATAATGCTTGTGTGAAGTCAAAAGAGGAGTTCTCTATCTTAACAGTCTTCTTCAACTCTGGCACATTTCCTTTGTTTTCTTTCTTTTCATTTTTATTAAGCTGGCCAGGCATCTGTACATCTTTATTTAATTCCTTCACTTCCTCCTTTTGGACTGGCTTCTGTTCAATTTTATCATGTTGCTTGCTTTATGGATTCTTTACACTTTCCTATGTTGCCTTTTGATCTTTTATAAAAATTCCCCTAGGAACTCCATCTAGCTCATTTGCTTTTCTATTTCTCAACCAGTATTGACTTTTGGCTTTCTCTACTGTAGCAATAGTTATTCTATCTATTTCATCTTTAGTGAGTCTTCTAACACTACACTGAATAGGCACCTCAACAGAATGTGGCTCTGTGTAATCCTCATCAGAATCATAAAAGATTTGATGTTCAGCCATATGGATATTATACTTCTGATTGGACACAACATATTCATAGCCTTCATCCTCTAAGGATGAATTTCTTTCCTCAACATGGTGAAAAACATTTGAAATCAAATACACCTTGTGGTCTTCTCCATCATTCTCCATCAACATTCCCTCTTCATGCATCCTTTGAGCTACAACACAATAGTCTGGAGAATGTGGCTAATTACACACTTCACAAAAGTAATTATTACTCACCATGTAAGTCCCTTTCTTGCTCAAAGGATCTGGATTTTCTTTATTTTTGGGCCTAGCTGCCATAGGTTTCCCATCCTTCCAATCTGTATTGTAAGGCATATCATGCAACCTCGGCCTTTCATTTCTATTCTCACTTCTGTATGTATTTTCTTGTCTATATTGGTAATTATTTTGCTGAGGAGCCCTCGAGTTGTCCCTCTTATTAGTTATACCAGCAGCCTTCCTGTTATTTTCAATTGTCAAAGCGATCTTTTGTGCTTCAGCTAGATCTCTTGGGGATTTACTTCTCAGTTCATACCCTATCTTAGGATCAAATGCATTTAAATAAACACTCAGTGCAATAGAATCTGGCAACCTTGATCCAGGAGGTACTTTAGTATGCAGCTTGTTGAATTTTTGGTTGAAATCATAAATTGAATCATTCTGATTTTTTTGAATTCTCATTAATTCATGAAGAGCTACATCTAGAGCATTTTGATTCCCCTCTAAGATTTTGTCTTGAAATGCTTGGAGAGAATTAATTTAGAGTGCTAGTAGGCTGTTGAACCAATCCCTAGCATCTTCAAGAAGTGACATCATAAACAACTTCATGTGTAAATCTTCATAAGGCATATCTATGTCCTGAATGAAAATATTAAAACTCCTCAAATGTTCTTCAGCTGTGATTGCATTACTTCTTGTAAATTTGGGCACCATATTCCTCCAACTACCATCCATAGGGTAAGGATACAATTGAAAACCAACTCAATCAAACTGTCTGATCATGGTTGCATGCTGATGAAGTGGAGGGATAGGTGGATGCCGATACTGAGGCATGTGATTATTATACTTTGCATTATAATGTGGGATATAATTCTGACCAGGAGGTGGATACATACCTGTATGCTATGTAGGAATGTGAGGTGGATGATTTGGCTACTTGTGGTGGTTTCCTATCTGATTGTGAGGAGCATTTTGCTGATTGGAGGCCCCTGCGCCATGATCACCCTGCTTGTGAGGTGGAACATACTTTGGGCCACTAGCCGTCTGATCAATAACTTGGGATTTCTATAATTTAGCCTCCAACTCTTTTATCTTCCTTTCTTGTAGTTCCAATTGTGCCTTCACCTCATTAGAAGGCTCATGATTAATAGAGTCATTTTGGTTACCTTCCATCTGTTGATCATATTCATGCTGAATTATGATTCGTTCAGCCTCACATACAGCTTCAAACTCAACTCTTTTCTAGGGATCAAGAGAAAAGAAAGGATTTCTTTGATCTTTGGGAGTACAAAGTTCTGCACTTGAATTATCTCTCCATGTATCATATGTTTCACAATGTGCTCTTGATGTTTTGTCTTTGCCAGTCATGCACATGTCCTCATTTATCCCTTTTCCCTTCTCAACCTTGTCAATTTTATGTGTCCATTTACTGCTACCAGCAGGAGCTCTGGTATGACCTCCCATGAACTGAGATCTTCTTCCATTCATGATGAACAACTGCAAAAATCTCTGTCAGAGTCACCACTCACTTTTTCCAAAAGTGAGAAAATATTTAATGCTTCTTATTCCCAGCGGAGTCTGTGCAATATTTTTGACTCTATGTTTCAAGCTTTGATTCTGATTGTTCCCCAGTAGAGTCACCAATTTGTTAGCTCTCAAAAATGCAGGCTAAATGCCTCAAGAGGCTGCCAATCTCCTGATACGTTTTAGGGTAATAGACAAGGTTGGAAGAATTCAACCTTCTACTCTTTAGGTGCTGCAAAACCTAGGTGGGTGTACCTCTTTGAAGAATGTAGACTTAACTTGTGATTATCTTCTTGAAACAATTTGTTCACAATGGTAATGGGAAGTAAACAAATGAAATCCAACTTGAAAACAATAATAATATTCGGATGTGAATCCTAAAATAAGTGCTCAATTAACAGATGTAAAGAAAACTAAATGAGTTTAAATGGTGAAGTGCAGAGACTAGTGCCTTGTTGGGTATGCGGAATCAAATGAGATCAAGATAAGCAACACTTTCTAGAGAAGACACAAATTATCTGGCATATGTTTTTTTTATAGCTTGTATAAACATGCAACAATGTAACTACTAAGTTCTACTTCAATAATCCAAGATGAGTTTCTCTAATTACTGTGATCAATAAAAGGATTTAATCTTTGCTTGCAAGAACCAGTTGATTGATCACACAAATACATCAAATGTGTATCGATAAATCAAACATAAACTTGCTATGTTAGTTTAAACAACCAAAAAAATCATTCATGGAGACAACTTAGCAGTATTTTCCATTTTAATTCAACAGATAATTGATACCAGAGAAATGCAGCAACATCAACTGAATCTCATAAATACCTCCATTGTGAAATCATGTAATAATAGCCTCTGGTCTGATAATTTTATTCTATTGTATCTACTTGCAATATATCAAAAATCTCATGTTCGGTCCTTATTAACAACAACAACATGCTTATTTATACACCAGCATGAGAAAATATCAAAATAAAATATTACGTCGGCCCTCCACAAGATTCAAGCTCAATTCAAGTTAGCTAGCAACAGTCCCCAAGCGTTCAACATGTCGGCCATGAGATTTTGAAATTCTATTCTTCACCAGTGTATAGTTAGCGAGACAATGCAGCAGTTATGTCGAAGGAAATTCACTCGTTAATCGCTCCGCCCTTGTATTTCGCTTTTGCTGTGACCTACCCGAGTCAGGGAGATGTCCCGTAGATCACAATATGTTTTACCGATATGCACCGTTGCCTTCTGTATGTTGCTATAACATTCTGTTGGTCACACCAAAGACAAGAAGTATCCCCTAGTTCCCTTTGTGTATCGCTGTAACTCTATGATATCAGGAAGACCTCTCGCAAACTCCACATTGCTTTACCGAAAATCCTTATCCATACCGAATGTCACCATGACTTAAAGATTTTCTTGCTGACGAGTGCCCATTATGAATGTCGCCATAACTTTTAATCCTCGGTGATACATCTTGTAGACTATCCAATGCTCCACCGAAGGTCTTCAACTATCCCCGCGTCGCCGAGACAAGGCAACACCTATGCCGACAAGGATCTACATGTTTCCATCGGCAAGACCGGAGGTCACTCACCGAGACCTTGTGCCAAAAACCCTTAGCTTGTCCGAAACACCTCCATATGGGCCAGTCGGTATAATAAGCTGAGCTCGCCAAGACATGATACCGAAGGCACTCAACTTATACCGATGAACCACCAAAATGCAAAGTCAAGGAGACAAGTGATATTTGGTAAGACACCACCCCGAAAGCCATAACATATGCCGATAACTGCCAGCAGAAGAAAAACCAATTGCCAAGACAAGAGAAACGTCTTGCCGATAGGCAACAGACATTTACCAGCAGAAAAATAGATCAGAGAGACCCAAATGCCGTCACGCTGAAACACCTGAAACAAAAGATATTAGCAAAAAAACACAGTGGGTTGGGGAGACAATGGGAGACCTATGTTGATATGAACCAGAATGTGGAGAACACACAGATAGATGATTTAGGGGTCAGATATGAGCCAAAATATGAGCAAAAAAAATATGAAATGAAGGAAACATGCACAAGGAAATACTCATATGGAGACTCAGAGGACATGAAAAATATGCAAAAATCATCTGATTTTAATAGTTCCAACAATTACTTAATCTATTTAGTTACATCATTATGACCTTTTAGTTAAATATCTAGGCTGATAAGTCATTTTGGTGTGTTTAACCTCATATTGGCTGTTGTCTGGCCATATAGACTACAATGTATTTCTGAGACACCAATGAGCCGCATTGTCATCCGAAGTCTGCACTGATGTCCTCTGGTAGAGAGCTCCTTGAGGCACAAAGTTGGACCTAAAGACTGACTCACCTAGCCCCACTATGAAACTTAGGTTGTAGAGTGATCGTAGGACCCTAAAAATCCTCATCATTCTCATCCTCATATCCTAAACATACACTTAGCTAAGGTAAGTTAGGGCACCCTCTCACATCTCTACCCTCTATGACCTAGGGTCTTGCATGCGGTGGTTCGCCTCCCTTACACATATGATAGCTCTGATGATGACGTACTGGTAATACCTCCAATTGCAACAAGGACTAGAAGTGGTTGGGTATTTTTAGATGTCAATGACTTTGAATAAGGGTCATCTCCTAATTTAGTTTTTTATGACACCATGGTCGTTGCATAGGAGGTATTTGTTTTCATGTGTCCATGGTTTGTATTTTTATTTCCCTAGTTGTTTTGGAGGTCTCTATGATGATATGGTTGAAATCTCTTTCGTTCCTAGCAAAAGGATACTGTGACAGCAACGACTAATATTCTACACATATTTTTTTCCTCCCCTATTCTGAAATGATTACATATGAAACTGCCTGGGGAGTCCTTAGAGGAGTTAGTTGGAATTAGGTTTTTGAAATGAACTCAAATGAAATTGAAAATTGTAATTCAGTTGGGTGCTTGTTGCTCCCCTATTTATGGAAAATAGATTTCATGGCTGAAAGGAGAGAGTTCAAAATTTTGAGTCTAGATAAGGTCATAGTAGATACTAAGCTCTAATAGTAGAATAGAAGGTAAATAGATACTCTAGTAGATATATCAAAATCAAGTCTAAGATGAAAGTTATACTATGTATAAATATTAAATTATGTTTTACAATGAAATGCTAGGAATGAAGAAGAGTTTTAGTTTCAGAATATTGCTCTCCTGTGTATTTTCTTCAAAGTTATGAATGAAGATTGTTAATGACAGCTTCATTTGTCTTTTTTCATTTGCATAAAATGTATGAATTTGTTTTATGCTTCAATTCAAAGAATTGATTAAATGTTGAAATGAGCTCATTGATTTGTGAGAAAAGCATATAGGATTTAGTAAGGAAGTGATATTCCATTGATACAATGAGTTAGATGTTACAAAGTGACACTCTAATGGTCCACTAATTTCTGAGTTTCAATCAAAATTGTATTACTGATTGATTACTAGTTGTAATTCATTTTCTGCCTTAGATAAAGCAACGATTATCTTGTTAGTTTATCCTATGGTTAGTTGAGTTAGTATTGAATTGGGCCTAGGATTTAAGATGAAGAATGATTCAACATACTTTAAATTACAATGTCCTAACTCTAAGTATGAAGGAGCACTTCTTGAAAATAAGTAACACTTCTTGTTGTCAAATAAAGTTTGCACCCTTGCTAAGCTATCAACTATAGCAACCTATTGACACATGGGAACACTTCGAGGTTGTGGATGACCTGGGAATGAAGTGGACCTCTAGATTATGGGCCGGTTCCCCTTAAGATATCTTGAGAAAAATAAAGAATGATGAGGAAAAGAGTAAGAATGATATGCTTGAATTTAAAAACCTATCACTAACAGGTGATACACCAAAGATAAAAATATGACAATACTATAGAAAATGCACAGAAAATATTAATAGAGCTAAACAATCTCACAATATAGAGATTTATGTTTATAAAAATGAGTCTATGCAAGGTTTCGACTGTTCTAATGCTTAACACAAGGAAAACAAAGATGTTTTCATAGATATAAATGCAATAGAAAGAAATCACTAACATAAACTAGCTTCATGACATAATATCCTTCACATCCAGTACTGAAAGAATCCGATAAAATAAAGGATCACACAGAATTTTATCCTGTAACTCACAACCAATACTAAACAACAAAGAAAATCTGTGAAGGAAATGACTTTCTATTGATAAAATAAGAAGTGTTTGTGTTACAGATCTATAGTATTCATGAAAATGAGTTACAAAGTCTGAATAATTCTCTTTCAGGATTCTCCTAACCAAGAAATGCTTTAGAAAAAAGGAAAAAATGCCATATATACCAAAGAGTGTTGGCCCCTACCTTAGGGTTTACAAAAATGAGTCAGCGCATGGACACATTGGCCCTAGAAGTTCTTTGGAATGAAGTTAATGAGGCATTAAATGCACATACCCTGTTTGCATCGGTGAAAGCTCGTTCCCAGGCATGGCCTTCAGATCTTTTATGACGAGCGCATTAACCTGCAGCCCTCATGCCCACCCTCAGGATTTTGTCAGAGTCGCCTTGAATGCTCTGCGGCATGGTCATTAATGTCACTCCACTTTCTCCAACCGACATCTTAGCTGCTATTGTGACTCGCAGCTACCTCCCCTTTGAGAAGCAGCATTAGATCTATCTTGTTGGATCCAAAAATTATTGCTTCACTGAGCCGACCCATGCTATGCACATTTTATTGATCTTCTTGACACCGGTCAAAATGCTAATGGTTCACCTTCAGCTCCCTTTGAATGGTTGGCAGATGCCACACAAGCTTCTTCGGGTGATCAAAGGTCACTTTAGACCAAATCGCATGTCGGTGAGACACTAGTCGTGTCTCCCCGATGCGAGTATACCTCATAGTAGCTATCGACAAGACTCCCCATTGTCGGCAAGGCTTTATGCTGAAGGAATGATGTCACGATGAACTCATCTCATCTCGGCAAGACACCATTGGGTCGGGGAGACCTTATGGTGAACTCAAATCTTCTGCTAAAACCTTTTCAAAATTGGTGGGGGCAGAGCCAAGATGACACTAGAACCGGACTGGGGTCGGAACAGGAATGGAAGAAAAAATAGATGAATCCCAGCGGAACCAGGATCGAGACCAAATCCTCCCCTGAAACTTTCTTCAAGTTTCAATTTCAGATTCTGACCCAGTCCCGCCCCTGACAAAACTCAAAAGAAGACAAAGGAAAGGACAAGAAGGAAGAAAGACGAATGAGAGAAAGCACCCCTCAACAAAAAATAAGGAACAAAGGAAAAAGAACAAGGCCATCAGAACCGGGACCGGGACAAAACCAAAACTTGGAACTTTGAAAAAGTTTCAGATTTTGGTTCCAGTTCTGGTTCTGGGTCCACCGGAACAAAAAACCAAAGAAGCGCAAGGAAAAAAAAAGAGGCAGAACCAGGACCGGAGTCGGAATGGGGTCAAAACCAAAGAGTCGGTGGAATCAGAACCAGAACCAAATTCGGACGTGAAACTTTTCTGAAGTTTCAAGTTTGGATTATGTTTCGATCCCACCCCCAACAACTTACAAGGTATGAAGGAAGAAAAAAAAACACAGGGAAGAACAAAAGAGGAGGAGACATCCCCGACCACCAATAGTGAAAAATAAAAGAAAAGAAGGGCGGAACCGGGATCGGAACCGAAACAGCAATAGGAACTAGAACTTTTGGAAAAGTTTCAAGTTTGGTTTTAGTTCCGATCCTGAGTCCGAAAAAATGAAGAAAAGTGCCTAAGGAAAAGAAAAAACCCAAGGCACACAAAAATAAAGACCAAAGGATGCCAAAACATAAACGGTATCGAAACGAAAACCGATCCTGGGCATAACACATCAGGGCACACAAAAGAGTCGACGGAAGCGGAAGCAAAACCAAATCCAGACTTGAAATTTTTTCAAGTTACAAGTTTGGATTCCATTCCGATCCCACCCCTAATAGAACAAAGGAAAAAGGGCATGAAGAAAACAAAATAGAAAAGGGGGAAAACAAGGCAAAGACAATAGGGAGGACCCCCCAATAAAAATGAACATCCGCACACTGGGCTCAACCCTTGTGGGAGCCACATTTAATCCACATGCTAAATTTTAAAACATAATTTCCCCTTGTAGCTTCACAAGAAGCAAACAAGTTAAAAAATATGTAACCTTGATACAAATTTTCCTCCATTTGGTCTTTGAGAACACCTAAAAGCATGGATTACCCTACCTGATTGAGCCCATAGG
Source organism: Sequoia sempervirens (assembly GCA_007258455.2). Classification (NCBI taxonomy): domain Eukaryota; kingdom Viridiplantae; phylum Streptophyta; class Pinopsida; order Cupressales; family Cupressaceae; genus Sequoia; species Sequoia sempervirens. The sequence goes on from VDFB02270651.1 coordinate 511,319,781, forward strand.
TGAAAAATGGGTAACATTTCTGATGACCTTTGCTAGATGTTTGTTTGCTAAACATGGAAACCAGTAGCCTAGGCCTATCCATTGGGAATGGAGTCATTGGGAAAACTCAGAAACATACTTGGAACACCCTTGTGCATTGATGTAACTCACTTGAGACTCATAGAACATAACAGGTTGTCAAAAACTCAATGAAAATAGGAAAAAAATGAGGTGAAACTATTTACCGTGTTGGGACAACACTTAGGGAATGAAAAGTACACCTACTCTCTAGAATTTTAATAGCTATGTATAGATTTAGGTCCATACCTTAGAAGCAACGTTTGAGGTGAATCCCATTCACTAGGATTAGTTCCACTACACCATCCAACCTAGATAGCTAGAAAGCATTATGTTGTTTCTCCTTAGTAATAATATATAGCCCAGTCCAAAGTGCATAAAATTTTTAACACTCACAAAAGCAAGGGCACTGTTTGACACAATAGAATCTGGGATACCAAATCTGGTAACTAGCTCTTCATAGAATTTCAGGACAACAGATTCATTAGCTTCTTTGAGTGCCATAGCTTCAATCCATTTTGAAAAATAATCAGTGGTTGTGAGTATCCATTTGTGGCCTACACTTGATGGCGGGTTTATAACCCCAATGAAATCCAAACCCCATTTCATGAAGGGCTGATCAACTTGAATTTGTTGCAGTGGGAGGGCTGCCAGCTTCTCTTTTCCAACAAAAATAGCACACTCTTTGCATCTTCTTACCCATGCATGAGCATCTTTGAATAAGGTAGGCCAGTAATAGCCTCCTTTCATTATTTTAAGAGTTGTGGCTCTCAGAGAAAAGTGTATGCCAGTTGACCCTTGATGGAATTCATGCAATACTCTATCAACCTGATCAACTTCAATACATCTTAACAAGACACCATGAAAATCCCTTCTAAACAGTAGACCATTTAAAAGAACATAAGGTATGGATTGTAGTCGGTAATACCTTCTTCTGGATCTAGTTAGATCAGGAGGGCACTCACCAATCAATAAAAAATGTGTCATTTCTATAATCCAACTAGTAGGAGCAGGTATAGCAGTTTGTTGTCCATCTTGGAGTGCTAAAACAGAACTTTCCTCCTTTACACTATTGTTGTTGTCTTCAATAAGCTATTCACAGAGACATCTCCCTCTTATTAGTTTGGTAACCTTTATTTCAAGGTCATACTCCATCACCTTAGTGACCCAACCAACTCTTCTATCACTCAAATCTTTGTTTAATAAAAATTCTTTCACACTTGGATGAGCAACCATCAGTATAATCTTGTTATTGGAAAGCATGTGCCTAAACTTCTTTAAGCTTCTTATGATAGCAAGAACATGTCTCTCTACAAAAGTATACTTGAGCTCATAATCCTTGAGTCCCTAACTAAAGAATGCCATGGGCTATTCAGATCCTTCATCATTTCACTGTACAAGTATGGCTGAAAGTGAATCAATATTTCCATAGGCATATAAAATGAAATCTTTAGAAAAGTCGAGATTTAGAAGTGTAGGTGTAGCTTCCAATGCCTCTTTTATAAGCTCAAAACTTTTTTCCCTTTTTTAGTCCAGCTGAAAGGTACATTCTTTCTCAGCATGTGAGTTAGTGGACTTAATAAATCAGAAATGTCAGGGATAAACCTCCTAACAAAGTTAATCCTATCAATAAAACTCTGCAGACTTTTCTTGTGCATTGGTAAAGGAAGAGTTAAGATAGCACTTATTCTTTCAGGGTCAATAGTAATACCCTATTTAGATACCACATAACCAAGCAATCTTCCTTCATGAACAACAAACACACACTTCTTGGAGTTAAGTGATATCTCAAATTCCCTGCATTTTTCAAAAATCTGCTTCAAATGACTTAGATGATCCTTAGCCTCCTTAGAAAAAATAGTGATATCATCAAGATAGACTAAGACCATCTTGTACATTAAACCCTGAAAGGCCATATCCATCGCCTTTTGAAAGGTTTCCCAAACATTAGATAAACCAAATAGAATTTTTCGATAGGCCATAGTTCCCCATTTTGTGGTGAAGGTTGTCTTGTACCAATCCTCTTTTTTCACTAATATTTGGTTGTAGCCAGAATAGCCATCTAATAAGGAAAACCTTTCCGACCCTGAAACTACCTAAAGTATTTGCTCCATAGAAGGAAGAGGATGACGTTCCTTTAAGGAGACCCTATTTAAGTAACGAAAATCTACACAGAGTCTTATTTCACCATTTTTCTTTCTTACTGGTACTAGGTTTGAAACCCATGAGGTATGCTTGATGGGGAAAATAATGTTGCTTTCAATCAACTTATCTAGCTCCTTTTTCATCAAAGGTTCTAACTTAGGATTCAAGGGCCTCTGCTTTTCCTAATAGGTTAGATATTAGGCTCAAGTTCAATGGTATGTTGAGCAAGCTAGGGATTAAATCCTTTTAAATCACTATATTTATAGGCAAATATATCATTAAATTCTTGACAAAGCTAAATAAAAGCATGCTTCTCTTCGGTTGTACATACCTTGCCTAACTTAAGAAGCTTTTCTTTAAAGACTTCAACCTCTTCATAGTGATCTTGTTGAACTTGAATACTCCCCTTAGGTTTTCTAGCTTCATCATCAATATTAAAAATGGATTCTAAAGTGACCAGACCTTTGGGCAACAAGTTGTTTTTAACTGGATAATCTAGTCACTGTATTGATGATGCAGCTTTTCTTGATTGGTATGTGAGAGCTCAGCTTCTTCTCTTAAAAAACTGACAATCTGTTGATCACTATCAAAGACTTGCCAGTGTATATTATTGTAACTGAGGGTTATTTTTCAGGTTTGATTAGAAGTTAGCAAATCAATATGAATCACAAAACCCAAAGAGATTACAAAATACAATGAAAGCTAAAATAAAGAATGACTATACCTGTTAATCGAATTTTCCATGATTACCTCCATAGTACCTTCTAGCTTGTTGGTTGACGTTTTTCCCTCAGATTCATTGTGCGAGCAATCTGAAAATACTAGTCTAAGTCCTACACCAAGCTTTGAAGGATTTGAACAAATGTCTATTCTATGACTATGATTGACAATGCCTATGCCTAAACATGCTAAGACTTAATAAAATAAAGAAAAAAAATGCTGCAATTGCTATGAATAAATCTAAGTGTGCAAATGCATGAGTATGTAATGTGTATGTGTGTAATATGTCTGTGTATTCAAAAAATGAGAGGAAAATGGCATTTTATAGAAAATGCCATTTTGAATGGATGGGTGAGATGAGAGATTAAGAAAATGCCCTAGAATCAATGGTTAAGATTCAAAATGGCAACTCTCAATTAGGGTTAGGGAAAAATTACCAAATGTGTGAATAAGATTTAATTAAATAAATTAAATCAAGAATAAATGTGACAGTTGAGATGAAATTAGCAAAAATCAAAAGATAAGAAGATGGGATTTTAGAAAATCAATAATTTTAGAAATTACTTGATTTGTAGAAGAATATTTCTATTTTGCATTAAATTAACTCAAAATATGGATTTTGTGAGATAATAAGTAATTGATTTTTGAAATTAATTACTAAAAGAAGAATCAGTTAACTATGTGAGACATTTTTTAAATAAATTGTTTTATTTAAAAATAAAGAAGTGTCACATACAACAATTAAATAATTAAAATAATTATTTAATTTAGAAGAAGTGGTTAATTAATTAAATAAATTAACAAATCTATTT
>VDFB02270651.1:511323614-511339784 GCA_007258455.2 Sequoia sempervirens
AGTTGTAGTATGTTTTGTGCAATGTAATCAGCAATATGAATATAACCAACAAAAATCTATTTTCTGTAATTCATGGATTGAACTCTGTATTTTATTTTCTCTCAAAGTCTGTATGCTATAGAAATGCCATTAATTTTTTTTTTAAAAGTAGTATGCTATGTGTGATACTATCAACAATGTAATTACATACTGATTACTCTTTCTTTTTACATAATCTAACGTATTTCAAAATTTTCATAGGCTACTCGACACATCGAAGGCAACAAAGGCAAGACTAGAAAAGCACGAGAGCAACACAAACTTAATTGTGGTTATATGAAATTAGCCGCATGAATTGTGGGCATCAATAAAATGAAATAATGCATCCAAATTATAAGGCAATTGAAAACAATTTTGGTTTTATCACACCATAGCAAAATTCATGATCTTCTGCAAAATGTAGGGTCAATTCAAGAGAGTTCCTCCCACCGAACAGACCTCAAGATTGCCTTCAAACAGGCTATGGAGCCGTGGCTAAACACCTAAGAGTCTTGATTGGGTAAACACAATCTTCCACTGCATCCGACACACAAGTAAATAAACTCAATAAAGTTTATGTAAAATTGAATACTTGTGTAATCTATTCAATATTAATTTCCACCATAAAGTAATTACATGCCTATTTGTTTTAAACATTCAAGCAATGATGATACTGCACATGAGATTGGAATGCAGCTTGGTGAGGTGGAGCAGAACGTGTAGATGAAGGTCATGGTGTGCATCCTGGTACTTTAGAGCATGTAGAGCATGATCAACATGTTGAGCATGAATAGGCTAGAGAAGATCAAGAATATGATGTGGCCCCATCAGGTAAAGAGGACCACTCTAAAGTTCTTTTAAACATATTTAATTGCAATTGGTGTATTAATTAATGTAACCTTTAATGTTTCAACTTTAGAGCATGTAGAGTGTGATCAATGTGTTGAGCATGATCAGGCTAGAGAACATCAGGAACATGATGTGGTCCCATCGAGTAAAGAGGACCACCCTCATGTTCTCTTAAACATATTTAATTTCAATTGGTGTATTAATTAATGTAACCTTTCGTATTTCAACTGCAAATCAGGATTTAGAGGGTGTTCAACATGTTGAGCATGAGTCTATAACAAAAGTTTAGGAACATGATGTAGACCCATTAGGTAAAGAGAACCACTTTAATGTTCTATTAATTAATGAAATAGTTGTAACAATAATAATAAAATATATCAGTTTAACATTTCTTTCTTATTGAAGTAGATCCCCCCTTGAAGCAGCATCCATGTCATGAGTAGATGACTACGCATACAATAAGATCACAAGCAGAGGGCAGAACAACTAAAGGGGGGACAGATATTGATTTAGAAAATGATACTCCACTTCAGCTTTATGTAGCTTTAAAAAAGAAACAAAAAAAAAAGTGATTGTAATCATATCATGACAACCATATTTTTGATAATATGTAAAAACTGAAAGAATGAATATTATATGTTAATGAATGAGTGTGAATATGTTAATTAATGAATGTTATATGTTAATGAATGAATGTTATATGTTATTAATGGATGAATGAAAGTTATATGTTATTAATGGATGAATGAATGAATGTTATATGTTATTAATGGATGAATGAATGATTAATGTTATATGATTGGGTATGGGGAATTGAGAGTGATGTGAGGGGGGGAAGGGGCCAAATGAGCTTCCATCATCACGTGGTTGGCCCTATTAAGTAGAGAATATTAAACTATTCTAGAAACAAAGAGAAGCTCAATAAGGTAATGCACTTTTCAATATAAGAAATGAATCATTTGAAGCATCAAACCAATATGCAGTCTGTATGTATGACCAGTCATTAGTCTCTGCAATGGTACATTTCCATGAATAATTTTTTTTTAAAAAATTGACGCTTCGTCGCAATTTTGATGAACACCACTGACGAATATACAGAAAGGCTCGACAAAGTTGCTATAGCTACGATGGAGATTTCATCGTAACTCCCTACACATTTTGTTGCAATTGCGACGACCTTTCAGCATTACTACCACGCTACTCCTTGCCCATTTCATCACACTTTCAACAAACTTTTTGGTGTTCTTCCGACGCTACTCCTTGCTAATTTCGTCGCAAAGTTGACGAACTCTTGGTGTTGTTTTGACGCTACTACTTGCCTATTTCGTCACACATTCGATGAACTTTTGGTGTTGTTTTGACACTACTCCTTGCCCATTTCATCACAATGGCGATGAACGTTTGCTATTGTTTTGACGCTACTGCTTTCCCATTTCATCGAACTGGCGATGAACTTTTGGTGTAATTCATCGGTGGATACACAAAGTTTTCATTGATATTCTGACGAAAGTCCGAAACATTTTACGATGTCGTCAACCAATGATTCTATGTTGTTATTTTGACGTTTAATTCATTGTCAGACTTGCGATGAAAAAATAGTGACTGAAATATTTTCACCATTGCGTCACTCTTCCGAATTTTTTTTGTCAAACTACTGATGAATGGCCATTGGAAAATGGTGTCAAATTCAATAGTGAGGGAGTGGACGGTGTAACCTTCTCTTTACCTTCACAGGAAGGAGAAGGGACTGGTGTGGATTTCTCTTTCTCTTTCAGAGGAGGATTAGTTGTGGGCACGGGCTTCTTCTTCTCTTCCTAGGAGGAGGTAACTAGTTGATTTTCCATAGGAAGGGTCAGCTTTGGCTCCCCTTTGCCTCTGGTTTTATACTTCACATAGTTCTTGTAAAGTAGGTCCATTCTCAGAGGAAGCGGACTGATCGGAGAGGGCCAAAATTGATCCAACAAATACCAACCATGAGATATCAAAGGCTGGTATTTAGGGTCATGCACTACATGCATGACACCATTGTGGGAAAACTTTAAGCATTTGTGGATAACGGAAGTGATCCCATTCATGGAAGCCAAACAAGGAATTCCTAGCTTCACTCTAAACAAGTCTGACTCTGGAATAACATCAAAGACTGTGTCAATAGTCCTAGGTTCAACTAGGATGGACAAAGTGATTGAGCCATAAGGTTTGAGATTCATACCATCGTGGGTATGGATGGAATATCTTGTTTCTCCATATTTTTCTTTTTGCAGTGAGTTCAATACCAATGTTTCCTCAGTAACAACATTCACACAGCTCACGGGGTCTATCAAGACTCTTGTCACAATGTTACCAGTGATACAAGCAGGAATGTAAAGTGGTGAGGGATTGTTGTTCAAAGGTAGATCTTGTGCTATAAATGTAACATACGATGAACTAGGTGTGGGTGAAAGAGCGGAAGTTACCGTGACTATATTTACATAGGCCCTGGGTTGAGAAGCATAATTAGTGGGATCGATAATCATGTTAGAAGAATGTGATGGAAATGGGTATGTGTATATCTACAATTCACTATTATCTTTCACCACCGATTTGTTCGTGTTCTATTTATTCCAATCGAGAAAAATGCTATCGTCCTCCATGCAGTCTTGTATTTCATGATGCAACCACATACAACGTTTGGTATCATGTCCATTAGCATGATGATATTGATATTAAGTGCTCCTATCATACCAGTTAGGGTAAGGTTCCTTAACAAGATTAGGAGATGGAAAAGGTATGATCCTATCTCTCAACAACTTTTGTAAGATAGAGGTATAATATTTTGACAACTTTGTGAAGTTTTGATTGGATTTGAGGTTGTTGTCATTAACAACAGCTACTACATTCACAATGGCTTTTCCTTTTCTGGAGATTGATACAATGGATTTCCCTTCAGAACGGGAGCATGAGGAATATCCCCCAAACTGAGCAACCATTTGTTGGTACTCTCGCAATGCTACACACAAATGTGTGAAAGAGGGATATTTCATCAAGGTGAACTTCGCTTGCCAAGGCCTTTGTAAGTTTCCTATGAATACCTTTTGCACATTAGAGTTAGGCAGCTGATACGATGTTTTTGAAAGAAGCACTTGATAACATGCTATGAAGTTGATGATCTTCTCATTGTCTCCTTGCTTACATCGGACGAGATCTAAGAAGGTCATCTTCGGCCTGATGTTTTCTTGAAACTACCTAAGGAATTGGTTAACAAGCTAATCGAATGAAGAAATAGAATTATTAGGCAAGGAATAGTACCACTAGAGTGTTGTGTCCTTGAGAGATCAGAAGAATAGTTTAGCCATCAAAGCATCATGATGGAAGAAGTTGGTGCAAATAATGTTAAAGGAAGACACGTGTATCCACGGATCCCCCTTGCCACCGAATTTATCAAAATTTGGAATCTCCATTCCCTGAGGAGAGTGTTTAAGATAGTGACTAATAATGGACTATGTTGAAAGAAGGGTTGGAAAATGGACTGGGTCGAGGCCTAGGAGAGGTTCACTAATTGACTCTGCATCTTACCCATATTCTAAAGTAAAGTGTTTAGAATAGGGTCATTAAAAGATAGAGGGCCAGAGGATCCTCCTCCTCTAGAACCACCGCTAGGTCCACTTTCCAAACTACCACTAGTGTGACTTTTGCCAGAGCCACTACCAAAGCCGTCACCACTGGTAGAGCCTTTACCGGAACCACCACCATGACCTCCACTAGAACCACTTCCACTAGCACCACCTCTACTACCAAATCCATTGCCACTACCAAAGCCTCCACCACCTATTCCTCCAAAACCTCCACCCTTGGAGGTGACAAAAGGGGTAAAGTTAAAGCCCAACAGGACCTTATTCACTTTGATAGTTTTTGATTGATTAGGGATGGAGGGGATACTAATGGAAGGGACTGCATTGATCATGTAAACTGAAGTAGGAGGCATTGATACTCCTAATTGTCTCTCGGGCTCTCCAAAGGTGACTTCTTGCATAGAACAAGAGTTTCCTGAAGGAGCACACGCTTCAGTGATACCAAAGAGACTACTTAGAAGTTTGATGCTTGTTCAATCTTTTCCAATCATATGTTTTAATTCACTAACAACTCAAGTGGCCCTAGCCATCTTCAAATTTCTTTCCAAATGGTGTTCAAGGTTGCACAATCCTTAGTGAGGGTAGATACATAATCAACAGGAATTTGAATGACCTCATGCTCATTCACCAATGATGGTGCAGGAGACACAGGAGGAATGGGAATGTGATCGGTCTTCTTAGTGAACCCCATCTCATTCCTCGATAACTATTCTTTCATGGAAAAACTAACAATAGGACTAGAGAAAAGACCTATAGAGATACCAAGCGAGGCCTTTGTTATATCCATCGGGAGGTGTCGTATACTTCTCCTCACGATATGCCCAGAAGTTGTGGATTGGGTTGTGATGCTCATAAACCTTCACAACATGCGAGGTCACAACAACCACAAAATATCTAAAGGGAGTTTTAACACCAACAGATGAATAGATGTTGGTTCCTGTCGGGTTCACCAAAAATGTAAGAGAGGGGGAGCACTACATGCAAGACCCCAGGTCGTGAAGGGTTGAGATGTGAGAGGCTGCCCTAACTTACCTTAGCTAAGTATATGTTTAGGATATGAGGATGAGAATGATGAGAATTTTAAGGGTCCTACAATCACTCTACAACTCAAGTTTCAAAGTGGTGCTAGGTGAGTCAGTCTTTAGGTCCAACTTTGTGCCTCAAGGAGCTCTCTGCCCGAGGACGTTAGCATGGACTTCAGATGACAACGTGACACACTGGTGTCTCAAAAATGTGTTGTAGTCTATGTGGCTAGACAATAGCCAAGATGAGGTTAAACACACCAAAATGACTTATCAGCCTAGCTATTTAACTAAAAGGCTAGAATTATGTAACTAAATAGATTAAGTAATCTCTAATGTTATAAAGAAAATAAGCAAAAGTGATAAAGATGAGGAGAATCTCACCAATGAACTCGTTTTCCAGCTAATCATCCAAGAGCTCGCACACCTACACACAACAAGAGAGAGAATGTTGGGGGGTGGCTGTATAGGGGTCTTCCTCTATCAGACCCCCGTTTAGGTGTTCCCACATCAACAGACTGCCAATGGAAAAGAGATAAAAAAGTGATAAAAACACAAGCACTACAAACAGTACTATGCTACTGAACCAAATGATAGAGGAGAGGAGAGGGAAGCTTACCACCTCCACCAAGAGCACTCAAGGCTACTTGGGGGAGAAATGAGAGGAACTCAAGCCACTACTGCAATGGCATGGTCCCAAACTTGCTCTACCAACATGATGGAGTGTGATATTATTGCTATGGAATGCTTGGAATGCTAGAATGTGAGTGCAAAGTGAGCTTGAAGTGATGTAAAGTTCTTCCAATCTTCATCCAACCTCCTAATGCAAGTTCAAAGACTTGATTATGAAGGAATGAGGAAAGACATATCCATATTCGAGTTGGGTGGCCGAAGGAGGTATTACAACTTTGCTACCAATGGGATGAATAATGCCTCTGCTAGGGACGTAAGTGCACCATGCAGAGGTATGAGCACCGCATGGGCATCTCTGAAAAAAATGCCTCCACCAACACACAAAATGGGTGCTAAGTGGACTGCCATTAGTGGGCTTAAATAAATTAATCCTCTGACTTAGGTTTTCTAAAGTGTAATAAGGCAAAAAGGGGAATTTCACTTAGGGTGCAAATTCACTCTTATACAATATGGTAATAGGGAATGGACATACTGGCCATAGTCTAAGTCTGTCTTAGCTTCAACATCTGAAGGAGTATCAGAAAGCACAATAAGAGAACTTTTCTTTCCTTGGCTGGTCTGGTAACTTTTCTTCTTCTTTTTGGCCTTCTTCACTGGCAATGCTAGTTCCTTTCCTTTGATTTTAGTTGCTTCTCTTGAAAGGGTTCTATTTCTCAAGCGATAAGTACTCTACACAATTATCTTCTTTTTATGATCTCTATCCCTCCCTTTTCCCTTTGCAATTTCAGGGGAAACCATGGTTTCCTGTTCAGTTACCTCCTCATGGCATTTTGACATACTTAACTGACTAGACCTCCTAATAGGAAGAGTTTCCTCACCAGTTTTTCCCATCTTGTCAGAGCTAATCAGAATGATAATTAAGAGGTCTTTTGGTTCAACACCCACAAGAAAAATAACACAATCCTAGTGATAATGACCAATTCAAGCAATAAAAAGCCTAAGTAGACCAGAGAACTCAATTTCATACTAACCCAACTAGGACGAGAAAATTTTACCACAAATAGACCAACAACCATTCACACTTTACCTAACATACACTACAAACTAAAAAGATAGTGAGAATAATCATTGATCATTCTGCATTAAATTGATATCTCAGGCATGTAGAATTAATGATGCAAAACTCCTTGCACAAGCGAACTAGTAGCCTATTAGTTTGGCTCTGAATCTAGACCATTCATGTGAGAGCAATTAAGATTCCATCTAAGGTGGCAATGAGCATTGTTTTTCGATTATTATCAACTTGCTTCTTGAAAATAACAATGTTATCTCAAACATTAACATGTTATTCCTTAACCCTGATTTAATCATATATGTCTTGAAAATTAGCATGTATTGACAACCTAATCCATGCTCTTCATTAATCAGTGAAGTACATAAGACTAGTTTAGAGAGAAATTTTCCTTGCACGCTTCATTGCTTCATCGCTGATCTTTCCCTAATCTTGAGGTGCTCATTAGCGATGAAGTAACTTATGTGATGACGGATCATCCTTCTTTAAAGCTTTATCAATGGTCCTCTAGTTCTCTTGACACTTTCTTTCTTGATTTGTGTGAAATCCCCAAGATCATGACATGTTGCCCTTTTTATTTATGGTCATAGCTCATCACCGATCTACTTTATCATCATTCAGCTTTATCAACGATGAAAAAATCCTTGAGATGGCATTTATCCCTTGATTCTATGGCCTGAATTTTGATCACATCTGTCCCTTCATTGCACATCACCAATTCAAAACTTCGACCTAGGATCCGATTGGCGATGAGAGATATTGTGGAAACACCAGATCTTGGACACATGTACCTGCATAAAACAAATGGCGCCAAAGATATCACCCATAATATCATATCAAATTAATGAAAGAAAAACCCTTTTAGAAGGCATACATCGTTTATCACTAATTTAGAACTTAAGTTCTAAGATAAATCTGAGATAAGCAATAAGGACTTCATTCATCATTGATTCCCCTCATATATTGTGCAAGAAATTAGCGATGGACAATTTACACTATTTATAGGGTTCATCACACATCACTAATGTGAAAACTAGTTTTTACAACATATCCATGATCACACGGTGCGACAACGTATCACTCATCGCTATTACAAATTTGAGGGATCAAATTCCAATAGCGATGAGAAATATCGAAGGAAAGTCCTGCTCATTTCTCATCACTATTTTAAGGTGTAAGTCTAAGAATAAATCAGCGATGAGCGATATAGTAGCAAGGGCCATCGAGACTTAAGTGAAAGTCTTAGGCATGTGCTCATAAGTTGTTCTAAAAGAGGGGACTTCTCTAGGGTTACATAAGAACAATAGGCTCACAACTTTGGAATCATGCAGAACAAAGGACGTAATGATAAAAAGGTCATTTCCCTAACCCTATAGAAACAAATGATTCAAACCTAAGAGAAAAACTAGTCGCATGGGGTTAGTCACATGATGATGTAAATATGAAAATTCCCTCCCCTTACATGACTGACAATAGACATTATATTGCCAACAGCAAAATAGAACACCAAGCAAGTAAAAATAAACAAAACCCTAAACCTAATATAGGAACCCTGCATTAGATGTAACAAAGATTTTTAGGTTAAAATTCTTAGGGTTTTAACATGAGCGCACCAAAATTTTGCAAAATTTTGAAAGTTCCATCAAGGACAAAAAGAGGGATCCATTGAGAATGTAGTACAAAAACCTACAAGGAGCTGAGTGCAACTACATAGTGATAGAGAAGGAGATGTTGGCAGTCATCTATGCCCTTAACAAGTTTAGGCATTACATAATAGGATATCAAATCTTTGTTCATACAAACCATACTACCATAAGATACCTCGTGAGTAAGCCCTTGATTTTAGGTAGGCTAGCAATGTGGTTGTTGTTGATGCAATAATTTGATATCACCATTGTTGAAAAACCAAGAAAGGAAAATGTTGTAGTACACTTTCTCTCCATATTGACTACATCAGAGCACACTCAAGTCATTGATGACTCTTTCCTTGATGAATTTTTTTTTTCTATCAGTGTGCACACACCTTGGTATGTTGATATAGCCAATTATCTAATCATAGGGAGAGTTCCTTCTCATTTCTCTCCAAAAGAGAGAAGGGTGCTCATTGATAAAACTTTTCCTTTCTCATGGATTGTAGGATGTTTATTTTAGACTAGACCAGATCATGTAATGAGGAGATGTGTGAGGGAGGATGAAACATATGATATACTGCATGCATGTCACAATGAACCCTGTGGAGGGCATTTTGTAGCTAGGAGGACAGCAATGTGTGTATGTTAGATTTATGCAATCAAATTGAAAACAAAACACAATTAACAGAACTTTAAACTGAAGAAAATAAAAATGAAAATAAATAAAAAATAGGAATTCTTCAGAAGTGTTCCATCTTTCTCTATCTCCAGAGATTTGTTTGAAGCTGCTGCTCTCAGATTGTGTAAGTTCAACTTCTCCAAATGGTAGTCTGTAGAATGAGTATGCAAAGGAAAGAGCTTCTATCCTATATGTTGGTGGAGGTGAAAATGCTGACGGATATGGATAGGGGCTGTGAATTATGCACAGGGGCTGTAAATGAAAGATGCTATGAATTGAAGTAAATATGCCATGATTCTATGCTATACTATGATGCTTATGAAATAGGAATGCTAAAAGGCTTATGAAGGCTATGTTATTGCAAATTGACTATAATTTTCCTGCTGAAAGCTTCTATATGAATTCAAAGACCCGACAGTCTTATTTATAGTTTTTTTTGCAGGCACAATCCTGGCTGGCAAGAATCAACGGTTGTGAGGTTGTCTGGTAAGTTTGAATGGTGAGAGATGGACAGGTTGAGAAGAAGATGGAAGAGGTTGGGAGGTTGGAGAGAAGAATGGATGTTTTTCTTCAACCCATGGGAACAAGCCTACACAAGAATAGAGGAATTTAATTTTCTGTTTTGGCAGTTTGTTTCACGGATGTTGAAGATAATGCAAATATTAATTAAATAAATAAATTTATTTAATTTCATTTATGTGAGTTTGATTTTTGATTTTAGGACTATAGAAGATTTAATTAAATATTTGAAATATTTAATTGCAAATAGACTTTAGAAGAATTAATTAAATATTTTGGAATATTTAATTGTGAATGGATATTAGAAGAATTATTTAGAAGAAAGGAATATTTAATCTTTATTTGAATAAAATATTCAAGCCAAGATTAAATGATAAGTAATATAAATAAATCGTAATGTTTATTTAATTAATTAAGAAATGAATAAGAAAAGATGATTAAATAAACTTATTTATTTAATCGAAATGAAAGAATGAACAATATAAATAAATTATTTAAATTTATTTATACGCAAATAGAATTCGGAGATTTAATTAAATATTAAAAATATTTAATTAATTACCAGACTATGTGATGTGACCATTTTTAGGTGTATACATTTTGCCCCTCTTTGAAGTGATGTGTTTTACGCATTGCTTCAAATAATTTTGAAATTTGCCCCAGATGTTGACTATCGAATGTTGATAGGTATATGCCCCCTCGAACAATGAATCGATAAAATTTTGATTTTTGTGAATTTTTTGAATATTAGAATTTTTTGTGAATTTTTTGATTTTTATGATTTTGAAGATGTCGATTCGTCATTCAAAACTAATGATATGAAGAAATAGACCTGGAAAGATGTGCAATGAAAATTAATAACTAAAATTGCCCCTGCTGTGATAAAATGTGTTAAAATCCACCAATTTTACCCTTAAATAGGTTAAAAATGTCATTTTCCATGTCATTTTTCATTTTAACCTAGTAAAATTTGCAAATTTTGAGCTCTGGAGTAAGAAAGATGGCACTTCCCATTCACCAGCATCGTTTCGAGTGCATCCGACAACATCAATGAGCAGTGCACTATGGACCCTCGGTATGTACCCCGTGAAACTCCTGCTTTTTGAAAAATTTTCGTTCGTTGCACGTTCTTCGATGTTTTGAGTGGAAAATGACGTGTTTTAGCGCCCTTAAATTTTTTCGCAGTGCTTTTGATTATTTTTGTAGCGCATTTGATAGAATCTCACCCTTAATAAAAAGCGTAGCACCCATGATGCTTTCTGTAGCGCCTTTGATTCTGTAGCGCTGATGATGAATTCTATAGCACCCTTGGCCATTTTCATAGCGCTTATGATTGGATGTTGTTTGTGATAAATAAATTTGTTCCCAAAGTTGTTGGAAAATAAATAATAGTTGATAAATTTGCTTTTAAGGTTGTTAAAAACAAATAAGACTAATAAGTTTGCTTCTAAAATTGTTAAAAACAAACATGATTTTGATTATCTGCTTTCATGAAAATGAAAAATAAATAGTTTGATTGATTTGTTTGCTTCTAAGGTTGTTAAAAACAAATGTGATTTAGATTATCTACTTTCATGAAAATGAAAAACAAATAGTTTGATGTTCAGATTTGATTTATGAGTCAGGATGATTTGATATTGATTTTGCTTTGATGATGTGTCAATAGGAGAGATTGGGCGTTTTGCAGTCACAGGAGGCATTCCTAAGTACATGGGGTTTGATTCCACATCTGTTACAGTCAGATCGAGATGTGATTGATGCTTGTGGACTGAGTTCATTGCTTGACATGCCTGAGGTTCACCTCAACAGGGCTTTATTGACAGCAATCGCAGAGCGGTGGCATAGTGACACCAACACATTTCATTTATTGACCGGAGAGATTATAGCGACCCCTGAGGACATATATCACATCTTGAGGATCCCAGTGATGGGAGAGATAGTGGTGTTTGATAGCTGAGAGGCTGGAGGCACTGATTCTTTGAGGAGGATTTTCAAAGATGATCATATTGCCAGATATTTCATCCCATGGGCCGAGATGATAGATACATATCCACCTCTACCATCTGTACTTGTAGGATTCATTGGAGGTGTTTTGTGCCCCGACCATAGGTCGAAGGGGTTCACAGTCGGGTGGGGTCATGTACTGGAGAGTATGGTGATGCAGGGGACATGGTATGCATGGGGGACATGCATGCTTGCTCACTTGTATGATGAGTTACATCATATTGTATATGGTAGAGGCTAGAGTTTTGCTGTTGGTTGCTCTTTATTACAGCTATGGGCATGGGAGCACTTTGCTGCCATGCGACCGTTGACTCAAGGACAGCGACCAATTGGTCGATCATACAGATGGAGATATGCTGATATTATTGCTCAGCCGAGACTGGGCAAACTGGATCATTGGCAACGTCTCTTGGATAGTTTGGATACAGTATGCTGGCGGCCATATTTAGATTGTGAGGCATGGCCAGAGGATGTGAGGGAGATGCCCTATGTGTGTACGTCTAGATACCTGATTGGGCGTACTCTGTGGATTATTGAGAGATTTCTTGCTGGATGAGTATGTCAACAATTTGGATGGATTCAGGGTATGCCTATGGGTTCTGCCATTTATGCACGGCGACAGCCAGAGCATGGGGTCCATGGATTTCGTATGAGGCAGTAGTGGTAGAGTTCACCAGTTTAGGAGTGGTGATGTGGTATTACTGAGTTGATGTCCTTGATGCAGAGATGACGCCAGAGTATAGCTAGTATGTATTAGAGCATCCAACACCATGTATGTTTGATCCTGATGAGCCCATTGCTCCTATTGCTACATAGAGACGACGATAGAGAGATTCAGCTTCAAAGGGTGACGATTCAGAGGGAGGGGATGATGATGAGAGTGGAGGAGGTAGTGATTCAGAGGGAGATGATGATGAGGAGGGTGGAGGTAGGGGTGGTGGTGGTAGGGGTGGTGATAGAGGTGGTGATAGAGGTGGTAGGAGAGGTGGCAGGAGGGGTGGCAGAGGCAGACCATAGATGAGACATATGAATCCCTCTCCTTCAATAGATCCAGTGATATTAGGTTAGATATCCTCTCTTTAGAGTACAGTGCAGAGCTTACAGAGTCAGCTAGCATAGGCACAAATCTTGATCACATAGCTTCAGGGACAGTTGACTTTAGTTACTGCTAAGAGGGATATGCCCAGACAGTGGGGTGAGCAGGCCATTGCTTTGGTGGATAGTCTACAGAGAGTAGCAGCTAGCACCCTGCTTGGTGACATGATGAGAGAGGTGACAAGAGCCACTCGGGAGGCCGAGTTTTATAGGACCAAATATCATGATGTTGTTCCACCTGAGCGGAGGGAGAGTTATACTCAGTCACGGTCTACCATAGTTGCTCTCGGACTACCAGTAGGAGTGTGACATAGCCATTACCTCTAGGAGGGCCATCAGGGATAGGTGGAGCAGGTCCATCAGGTGCAGGTGGTACAGGTCCCAGACCAGCTCCATCAGAGGATAGCACGGCCTAGTGCATTTTACATGATGCTTTTATGATACTCTATTGAGACATTTGTATACACTCGGAGATGATCTCATCATTTTATTTTTTTTGATGATGTTATATCATATGTAGTTGACATCCTTGTACATTTTGACATTCATTTTTTTGAGATATATGAAATGCAGCGATGATTTGTGATGAGATAAATGTGTCTATTTTCTATATGCATGATGTGTTATGATGTGATGGTTTCTCAATTTATACATGTTTATGAATGTATATGTATGGATGATTTATGAGATGAGATGAAATCTATTTGATGAATGATTATATGAATATGATGTACAATACAATTTATACATGTTTATGAATGTTTATGATGTATGCTTTATTTTTATGATTTTCTGATGCAAATTTATGAAAAATGTATGAAATGATGTTTTTGTGAATGTCAAAATATACTCAGTCATGTATGCGAAAAGATATGAACCATTTGATACTTTGCTAGCTTTTTGGGAAATCTATGAATGCAAAATGCAGATTCTAACATGAATGCAATCTATACTAACCGTGCAGGACATTCATACAATATTTCCATTTGGAGAGCTTATTTGTGCTTTTGGTATCATCATAGAGCATTGAAATGTTGAAAGTTAATATAAGCATCAAAGGGTATGTTAGCACCAGTGATAACCTGAGTATTGCTTTCATGATTTTTAATATAGCAAGTTAATACAAGCATCTAGGTATAATTAAACCAAGATGACCTGAGTATTGCTTGCATAAACAGACAAGAGTTAACCCGTTTCCCATGCAAATTCTGAAATGTCATCAATGATACTTAGTAGAGCATGTCTCACAACCAATTTGCATAGTACTAATGATTTCCTCACAAACAGTAGACAAATAAAAATCATACTCCTTCCTTGCTTTTCTAGTTCAGTACATCATCGAATTACTCCAGAGATATGATAAAAAATAAAACAACCATTCAAATTTTGCTTAAAGTATTTCAAACATTATTCAGATTAAGATCATCCAACTTGGTTATCATCATTGATATTCTGCTTTGATGTTTGTTTGGATCATGTGGTTTCAATTTCCATTGGCATTGAATAAGCATGTTGTAGTTGATTTGATGCAGCCATGTTTGTTTGTGTTTTGATAAATCATTTTTGTGTCTGTTTGCAATGTTCGAAAAGCTTGTTACCCCTCTCTTGTTCAGTCTATGTTTCTACGTTTTGCCCCCAGTATAAACATAACCTAAGGATGAAAGATATATACAAATTTCATCAAGCCATGATGAAACATAAGGATCCCTGTCATATGATATGGATATGAAAGATATGTACAGATGATGGATGATGTTGAAAATAAATGCAAGACAAACTAATAAATGGAGGAGCCCATTTTGATCACAAGTAGTGCCTGTTTACCAGGTTTTCACCACTTGTTTTTATTGCACTTTTTTCTAATTTTTCTGATTTTATTTTTTTTTAGAACTTTTTATGATTTTTTTGGGTTTTTTCAGGACTTTTTATGATTTTTTTGGATTTTTTTAGGACTTTTTATGATTTAGACATAGAATTTCTTCAAATGAATGCTATTGATCGGCTCTTCAAATAGGTCCCCTTCTGACGTGGATAATTGATATGCACCAGAACCGTATGCTGCAATGATGACAAATGGATCAAACCAGTTAGGTTTAAATTTCCCTTTCTTTTCTTTGTCTTGCTGATTACATGGATTTTCTCTCAAGACTAAGTCAGCCACTTGAAATTCCATGGTTTAACTCTGTGATTGTAACTATGAGACATAATCTATTGATAACCCTTCAAATGATCAGCTGCATGTTGACGTCTTTCATCTAACAGTTCTAACTCTTGGAGGTGGGATACTCTATAGTCCTCATCACTTATCAATCCCTTGAGTGAGACCCTAAGCGAAGGTATTTCAACCTCTAGTGGTAAGATCGCTTCTGCTCCATAGACCAAGGCATATGGTGTAGCTCCTATTGGTGTGCGAATGCTGGTTCTATATGCCCACAAAGCTAGATTTAATTGGACATGCCAATCACGACCGACATCATTTACTGTTTTCTTCAATATCTTCAAGATTATTTTTTTGGAAGCTTCTAATTGACCATTATCCTATGGATAGTAAGGTGTAGAGAACCTATTTTGGATGTGAAATCTTTCACAAAGTTCATCCACATCTTGATTCTTGAAAGGCCTTCCATTATCAGTGATGATAGAATTAGGAATTCCATATCTACAAATGATATAATTTAGGATAAATGAAGATATTTGTTTACCAGTCACTGTTTTCAAAGGAACAGCTTCAATCCATTTTGTAAAATACTCTGTAGCTGTGATGATAAGGGTAAGTGCACCAAGATGGTCGCACTTTTGTGGCCACAAAAGTGAAAAATGAGACAAAACGCGTTCGTGTTATAACGCGAACGCGTTTTGTCTTTTAAAAAAAAAAGTAACATTCTTCATTTCTGTTTTTACTGATTTCCATTTCTGCCCGCGGCCAAGAACCCTGCACTACGCGCTCGTGTTGTTGAGGAGGTGACTTCTTCACATTTGATCAACTTGAGTTCAATTTTCTTCATAAATATGGCACCCCGACGACGAAGAGATGCAAGAG
>VDFB02270651.1:511339884-511391880 GCA_007258455.2 Sequoia sempervirens
TATTATTTAAAATTACTTCGAGAAAATATCCAGGTCCTTACTACATACTATTATCTAACCCATTTGGGCGATTTTAAAAATACTACAAAAAAGTCCGCCGTGCTCGGGTCACACAAGAGTTGCTATGTTATGTTTTTCTGACAGAAACAACAGCAATTTGTGTGTCCCTCTTTTGAACCCCTTAATCTCAACCATTTTCAAAATAAATTAGTAGTTTAGAAAGTAGACTCGGAGCACTGCGGTCCTTGTTTTTGTTCCATCAAAAATTTTTGAGTGTAGCTATCCTCAATTTCACGTCCAAGGTCAGTATTTCCTGATTTCAGAAAAAAAGTGGCCACTTAAGCCCCTTTTTTGGGAACCATCTTGGTGCACTTACCCATAAATTTATGCCCATTTGATGATGAAGGATTTATTTTTCCAACAAGATCTAGTCCCCACTGAGAAAAAGGCCATGTCGGAGTGAAAGGTTGCAATTCCTGTGCAGGTGCATGAATAAGATTCCCATGGATCTAGCATTTAGAACACTTCTTAACAAAAGTAAAAGAATCTTTCTCCATGGTAGGCCAATAGTATCCCATTCTGACAAGCTTCTTGGCTAAGGTCAAACCACTCGAATGAGTTCCACAAATACCACCATGAACCTCTTGTAAGGCTTTTTTAGATTCGTCACATTCAAGACATCTAAGGAGTGTACCATCAAGACCACGTTGGTAAAGGATATCGGCAATTAAGGTATAACAGGATGATTGGTGTATAAAGTTCCTTTTTTGGTTTCAAGATAAATCCAGAGGTAAGATGTTATCTTTCAAATAGGTATAAGTCTTTCCATATAAAAGTGAATTAGAATTGGTTAAATGACATATGACTTGGGTCTCAAGATTATCATAGGCGGGAGAAAACAATTGTTCCACCAAGAATTCATACTTGGTTTGATCTTCTGATAGTTGTAATAAGGAAGCAATGGTAGCCATTGCGTCCACAACTTTATTATCAATCCTTGAGATTTGTGAAAACTTGATTGACACAAAATACTTTTTATAATCATCCACCATGTTCTTGTAAGGTAGCAACTTATCATCTTTAGTTTGATAATCATCATTAATTTGATTAATGACGAGTTGTGAATCACCATAGACCTGGAGCTCTGTAATCTGCCATTCCAATAATATTTTCAATCCTATGAGCAATGCCTCATATTTAGCTATGTTATTTGTGCAAGGAAACATCAACTGATATGATCTTGAAATAGTATGTCCTTCAGGCGTAACAAAGAGAATCCCTGCCCCCGAGCCATATTGTGTATAAGATCCATCAAAATACAATGTCCACAATTTCTGAATTGTTGCTGTGAAGACATCTGCATCAGGAAACTCAATGTGCATTGGATTTTCTTCTTGTAAAGGTGCTTCGGCCAACTGATCTGCAATGACCTGTCCTTTAATAGCTTTTCGATCTACATAGTGAATATCAAATTCACTTAAGATCATTACCCATTTTGCAAGTCTCCCTGTTAATGTAGCTCTACTTAAAAGGTATTTTAGTGGATCAATCTTGGTTATCAGCTTAACTGTATGAGCCAACATATAGTGTCGCAACTTTTGAGAAGCAAACACCACTGCAAGGCAAGCTTTTTCAATGAAACTGTAGTTTAATTCATGACTTGTTAAAGTCCTGCTGATATAGTATATGGCCCTTTCTTTTCCTGTAGAATCCTCTTGTGCTAGCAATGCTCGCAAGGATACTTCTGTTGCTGAAATATAGAGTATGAGTGGCTCTCCTGGAATGGGTGGAATTAAAACTGGTGGGTGCATAAGATATTGCTTGATCTGATTGAATGCTGCTTCACATTTGTCTTCCCATTTGAATGGGACATTTTTATGCAATAAATGTGTAAATGGTAAGCTTTTTTCTGCCAGTTGAGCTATAAACCGCCTGATGGACTGTAGTCATCCTTGCAATGATTGAAGCTGACTGATATTTCGTGGTGGTGGCATGTCCATTATAGCTTGTAATTTTTTTGGATCAACCTCTATGCCCTTTTCTGAAACAATGTATCCTAGGAGTTTTCTAGATGTAATGCCGAAGACACATTTCTTTAGATTGAGACGAACATTGAACTTCTCCATTCTGGTAAAGATTTTTGACAAAATTTCTAAATGTTCTTCTCGTGTGTGAGATTTGGCAAGTAAATCATCAATGTAATCTTCCATGAATGTGTGCATCATGTCATGAAAAATGGTTGTCATTGCTCTTTGATAAGTGGCTCTGGCGTTCTTTAACCCAAATGGCATTACATTCCAGCAATAGGTACCCCAAGGGCATGTGAACGCTGTTTTATCTTCATCCTCTGGTGTAATTTTTATCTGGTTGTATCCTAAAAATCCATCCATTAATGAATACATTGCATGGCCAGCAGTTAAATCAACAATCATATCTATGTTGGGCAAAGGAAAGTCATCTTTGGGACAAGCCTTATTCAAATCTCTGAAATCTGTACAAACTCTGATCCTTCCATCTGGCTTTGAAATAGGTACAATATTGGAAATCCATTCTACATAATCAATAGTTCAAATGAATCCAACATCCAAAAGTTTCTTTAATTCCTCTTTGACCAATAACGCAACATGTGGATGCATTTTTTTGAGTTTTTGCTTCACAGGTTTTGCCCCTGCCTTGATAGATAAATGATGCATTATCAGATTAGGATCTAACCCTGGCATATCAACATATGACCAAGCAAAGTTGATTTGATTCTCTTTCAAGAACTCCATGAATTTCAAGACTTCTTTAACTGTTAATGACGCTACAAGTTGCAATATTTTTGGCTGCTCTGCTATACTTATATTAATTGATTTTGTTGGTTTGATCAAAATAGAAGATCTTTCATGATAATGCTTGGGAAGAGTGTCAAGTTTCTCATCCTTCAGTGCCTCAGAAAGGTTTTCACTATCGAATTCGCTCTTTGTTTTTCTCTTGTTTTGATCTATCACTGCCATTTTTCAGTTTTCACCAATAGATCCTTCTTTTATTTCATTTATTTTGCAGCGAAGAGACTTGACACCCTCATCAAAATATACAGTATGAAATTCTTGGATGAAACAATTTTTTTCTTCATTAGAGGAGCAAAGAAAATTTATAATGTCCTCATCATCATGAAATGTAGGGATATGGATAGCCGTGTCAATGTCCCAATCAATAAGTTCTAGATAAACTAAAGGCATGGGATCATTAGGCTGGGTAAGATCTTGAATTTTCAAAGTCATGATGTGGCTATCATCTTCACGGTAGACAAGGTCTATGATGGTATTCTCCTGTTGATCATCAATTGCGTTAGAATCTGAATCGTCCTCACTTGAGTCATGATCGCTTTGTAAAACATAATCAAGTGGAGGCCTTGAACCTTCTCCTTGTATAAGAATAGGTGCATATTTGTGTATAGTATCAACTTGTTTGTCTCTCCAAAATTCATCATTATAAATGGTGTCCCATTCATATTCATTATAATCAGTATCTGAACTATTCTACAATTGGAAAACTAATTCATGAGGTTTATCTAACATTGATTCTCCTTCATGAGTTGATTGTGCTTGTTGTGAAGTAGATTCTTCTTTATCTTTACCATATCCAAGTCCTGTTTTATCACTTGGATGTATTGAAATAGGTTGAATTGGTTCTACAATTCCTTCTCTTCTCTTTCCTATAGGACCATTTCCTTCATAACCCATCTTCTGCATGATAGCGTATCCCTTACCATATTGTTCTGTAGGTAACTTAACATGCAAGAGAGATTCATCTTCATCTTTGTATAGCCAATTTAGGATGTCCCTATCTTCAACTTCTTCTTCAGTGGTGTTGGCTCTAATGAATTTTCCATCAAACTTTGTGATTGGCACAGAAGCTTGGGATGTAGAGGCTGTTGCAATTTTTTGATTTGATAAGGTTGGCTGCCCATGGGACCTCGAAGAAGGAGGTAAAGTAGAAAGAGACAGTGAATATTCACCTACCCCTTTGTCTTTAAACTTTAGCTTAGTGTCAAGATTCTTTGTCAATTTTTGCAATTGGACTTGTAGATTGGAAGAAGAAACAGAAAGAGCTTCCCTTTTGTGTGGCACAAAGGCATCTTGAGTTGCTTGAAGATTTGAACAAGTTTGGGAACTATTGTAATCAGCTTGTATAGTTATTTCCTGTCCATCATATGGAAACTTGATGCATTGATGATACATTGATGGTACTGCTTGCATATCATGAATCCATGGACAACCCAAAAGTATGTTATAAGAAAGATCCCGATCTAGAACCTAACAAAATGTGTTCTTCACAATAGGTACCACTCTGATAGGTAGCAATATTAATCCTTTAGAAGCTCTTTCTTCATCATCATATACCTTGATAGTTATTTTTCTTCGTGGACCAATAGAATTTTCTGATATTCCCAAGGCATTTATTAACTTTAAGGTACAAATGTTTAAACCGGCTCCTCCATCTATTAAGACACGTCTAATTCAATGTTTATGGATCATGACTTCAAGATAGAGCGATGAATTATGTGGATGTGTCATGGAGGCATCATCTTTTTCGGAAAATGAAAGACAAGTGGGGGAAGACAAATGTCCCACCATGGCTTGAAATTTGTTTACATCCAAATCAGTGTCGACAGTTGTGTTTACAAGAGCTTGTTCTAAAATATTCTTATGTATGGGGGATATTTTGAGAAGTTCAAGGATGGAGATTTGAGCTGATGTCTTTCTCAATTGATCAACCAAATTATATTGACTTGGAGAAGGAATAGTTGCTTTAGATGAACTTCCTTTTAGAACAACCTTTGCTTGTCCTCTCGTAGTCACATTAACCTATTGATATTCTTGTTTTCCCTTGATTTTGATAACATTAACCCATTGATCATCAACATTATGTATGCTTTTGGCTTTTGCATCTGATGTTTCCCCCTTTTGATAATTCAGTAAAGGATCTTTGAATGCTTGATGATCATCATTGGTATGATGTCCTTCGATTGTAATGATGCCATTGTTAATTAAATCTTGTACTAGATTTCACAAAGCTTGACAAATATTCATTCTATGACCCTTACATTGATGATAATTGCAATAATATGAGTCATTCCACGATGGTGGTTTGACTCATGGCTCATAATCTCTTTGTGGTGGTAAGGTGATAACCTTATTATCAAGAAGCTCCTTGAGAGTAAACTCAAGAGATTGACCCAACGTGGTAAAATTCTGTCGATTTGAAAAGAATGGAGGTCTGGACAGATTTGATGTTTGGGTATTTCCAAGATTGAAATTACCATGATTATCCTTAGTGTTTTGATTGGTCATGCTTTCTTGATTGGAGTTTTGTCCTTGTTGTTTGTGATTTCCTTGTTGATTGGTGTTTCCTTGTTGATTATTTCATGGAGCACTTGATAGATTGAAGACAGATGGTCTTGTTCGTAGATTATTTGCATCTATATACCATCATTGACAACATTTTTGTTTCTGTTCCAAAACCTTGTTTTATCATTATTGTTTTGGTTTGATGTACTTGGATTATCAAGTTTTATCACTCCTCGTTTTACCAAGGCCCCTTCAATGGTGATTGCGTTTTCAATCAATTTTTCAAAGTTATGAGGACAATGAAGATTAAGCCTATAGCTTAATTCTTGATCTAGGCTATTGATGAAGATATCCATCTTTTCCTTTTAAGGAATAGGACGGGAATATCGTGCAAATAATCTTCTCCACCTTTGCAAGAATGTAGTGAAGGGTTCTCCTACTTTTTGTTTTACTTTACAAAGATCAAGCATTGTTATCGGGTGTTGAATGTTGTAGGCGTATTGTGATATAAACTGATTTATTAACTCCTCAAAATTTTTGATAGGTGAAGTGATCTTTGAAAGCCACTCCATGGATTGTACACCTAGACTTTGTGAAAATAATCGCATTAAGTAGGTATCATCATAGGCGAATTCTAGACTCATATTTCAAAAATCCCTCACCTGGTCAATAGGATCAGTTTTTCCATTGTACCTATCATATTTGGGGATTTCACAATGTTTTGGAAATGGGATCATTTGAAGACTCCTATCGAATGGATAAGGAGATATGTCTTCCAAAACATACTTCTTTGTCGTACCACCTTGCATCTCTTTGATTTTCCCTTGTAATTCTTTTATCTGTTGAATAAGGGCACTAAAGTCATTAAGAAGAGTTTCAGGATTATGTTTAATCCCTTCTATGTCAAAATTGTGAGGTAACTTAGCTCCTTGATTAGCTAATGAAAGAAAATATCTTTCTTTGTTTCGTTCTAAAATCCTTTCCATAAGAGTATGGAATTGGGGATCTTTTTATGCTTCTTGAAGCTTTTCTTCTGTTAATTCGTCAACATTAAATGTATCCTCTTCTTTTTCAGTATGGTCACCCATTTTTCTTGTAGTGGTTTCTCCCTCGTCTTTTCCCATGTGTTTTTGAGATCTAGTGAAGACGGGCATAAGTTTTGTTCCAAATTCTACTAACTTATGATCAAAAGAGTGAAATAGTGCAATTATGTGATAGATATGAAAGTCCGGATAGAATGAAGATTCTATGACTTACAAAGGTTCCTAATCTTTAGCTTGTGTTGTTCCCTAATTGAAAGGATGAAAATCTTGTTGGTGGGAATTTAAGCAAAAGATAAAGAAAATGATGATTTTGCACTTTATAAAGTTTGATCCTAGTTTCGTAAAAGGATGGATTTTGTGATGAATGCCTAATGTGATATGAGTTCTTTATTGCAAAATTTGATTTGGACGAGTAGAATATTCAATTGCAGGTTGGGGAATATAACAGAAATGAATACGTTGACTATGGTTATGCCTTTGAGAAAGGGCTCTTCTTTGAAAGTAAGCTTGTGAGTACAAAGGTTCTATAGCATAATCATCAAAAAGACCTCTAACACAATCATGATACCTATGAAGAAAGGTTCTATATTTGAGTAAAACTTTTCGGCTTTGATACAAGAATCGTCTTTTCTTCAATAGTTTCTTGTGGTTAAGGGGTTTCTTTGGCTTTTTAATCCTTTTGAAAATGGATTTCTTTACAAACGTTGTGGATTTCCAATCTCGTAACATGAGAGTAATCAATGTGATAGTGAGTGTTGGATGATCTTATCTGAATTAGTGTATTGAAAACACATCAAACAAGTTGTAGAATAGTTGTCTTAAGTCCTATGCTAAACATCAAGTGTATGACCAAAATATTTTTCAAAAACGTGTTTTAATAGGATTTACACAGGATAAGCATTTCAAATAGACTCACTCTTAGTTCTCAAGTAGGTCATCATAGTAATCAACAGCCCACATCTTAGAACTATGTCGACTCACATAGCCATGTCACCCTTGAAAGGGTGCCCGTGTTTTTGTCTTTTCTAGGTGCGTACTCAGAGTGACGGAAGTGGATACCAGATCCCTTGAGAAAAAAATCCTTGGCAGTTATATGGTGAGTATCTTGGGGGTAGATTCTTCCCTCCCCTCCACTGTGATTAATATGATGTTCGGAAACTGACAAGTTAGATACTACACTAGGTTCGTAGTAAGGGTTTTCTGTTCGGTGTGGCAAATGATAGACTCCCTCGAGAGACCTCCCTACCTTTAGAACAAAGGCTTTGGGGATGGTTATCAATGCACACTACCGTCAAAAGAGGGTTTCCCCAATTTTGCTTTAAATTTTAGAGTGGGGTGGAATAGCCTGGCTTTGGCTTGAACCCACTTGAGTCATTCCTCTTGGGTGAGTACTTTTTCCCACAAGAGCAGGCTCTCTACAAGGTTTTAATAAAGCTTGAAATTTGCATGATGGGAAATAGGTGAGTTTGGCATTTTGATCACCCAGTTAAGGGGAGAGCATAGGCCTATCACCAAAAACAAAGCAAACAAGGATTTATTTTAAGTCAAAAATAAAAAATTTCTATGCTAAGTGAAGATGTTGCTTCACACAAACACAAAATTCTTTTTAGCCCAAAATGAAATAATGAAATGACTATCCTAGGATTGCTTCATTCCATTTTATGTGACTAACCTAGGATTGTTTCATTTTAAGTTATGACTACCTTAGGATTGCTTCATTTTAAGTTGTGTCTACCCTAGGATTGGTTCTTTCCAATTTAAAATTATTAACTATCTGCAGTTGCATCAGATTTAGTTAAACTGCATTTAAATTACAAATTACAGCTCACGGGTTTTTGAAACATGTGCTATAACAGTCTTCATGGGCGCTGTAGGAATTCTTACGGGCGCTGCAGAAACTCTCATGGGCGCTGCAAGAATTTTTACGGGCACTGTAGGAATTCTTACGGGCACTACAGGAACTCTTACGGGTGCTGCAGAAACTTTTACAGGCACTGTAGAAATTCTTACGGGCACTGCAGGAATGATTATGGGCGCTGCAGGAATGATTACGGGCGCTGAATTGGATACGAACTTTCTGAAATGTGTTTCTTGCGCTAATCCGCTATTTTTTGGCCGTAACCTGTCAAAGAAATCTGTAAAAAGATGTTAAAAATGGGGGCAAGAGCCCCACGGTGGGTGCCAAAAATGTGTATGTTAGATTTATGCAATCAAATTGAAAAAAAAACACAATTAACAGAACTTTAAATTGAAGAAATTAAAAAATGAAAATAAATAAAAATAGGAATTCTTCAAAAGCATTCCATCTTTCTCTATCTCCAGAGATTTGTTCGAAGCTGCTGCTCTCAGATTGTGTAAGCTTAACTTCTCCAAATGGCAGTCTAAAGAATGAGTATGCAAAGGAAAGAGCTTCTATCCTATATGCTGGTGGAGGTGAAAATGCTGACGGATATGGACAGGGGCTATGAATTATGCACAGGGGCTGTAAATGGAAGATGCTATGAATTGAAGTAAATATGCCATGATTCTATGCTATACTATGATGCTTATGAAATAGGAATGCTAAAAGGCTTATGAAGGCTATGTTATTGCAAATTGACTATAATTTTCCTACTGAAAGCTTCTATATAAATTCAACGACCCGGCAGTCTTATTTATAGTTTTTTCTCCAGGCACAATCCTGGCTGGCAAGAATCAATGGCTATGAGGTTGTCTGGTAAGTTTGAATGGTGAGAGATGGAGAGGTTGAGAAGAATATGGAAGAGGTTGGGAGGTTGGAGAGAAGAATGGATGTTTGTCTTCAACCCACGGGAATGAGCCTGCACAGGAACAGAGGAATTTAATTTTATGTTTTAGCAGTTTGTTTCACGGATGTTGAAGATAATGCAAATATTAAATAAATAAATAAATTTATTTAATTTCATTTATGTGAGTTTGATTTTTGATTTTAGGACTATAGAAGATTTAATTAAATATTTGAAATATTTAATTGCAAATAGACTTTAGAAGAATTAATTAAATATTTTGG
Organism: Sequoia sempervirens; assembly: GCA_007258455.2. NCBI lineage: Eukaryota > Viridiplantae > Streptophyta > Pinopsida > Cupressales > Cupressaceae > Sequoia > Sequoia sempervirens. The sequence continues at coordinate 511,349,289 of VDFB02270651.1, forward strand.
AATATTTAATTGTGAATGGATATTAGAAGAATTATTTAGAAGAAAGGAATATTTAATCTTTATTTGAATAAAATATTCAAGCCAAGATTAAATGATAATTAATATAAATAAATCGTAATATTTATTTAATTAATTAAGAAATGAATAAGAAAAGATGATTAAATAAACTTATTTATTTAATAAAAATGAAAAAATGAACAATATAAATAAATTATTTAAATTTATTTATACGCAGATAGAATTCGGAGATTTAATTAAATATTAAAAATATTTAATTAATTACCAGACTATGTGATGTGACCATTTTTAGGTGTATACACAATGAAAGTTATTAATACATGATATTACTAGCCCACACATCATATGGATGCAAGAAAGTATACTAGGAAGTGTGATAGATGTCAGAGGATGGGCTGGCCAACTAAATCTGATGAGATGCCTCTATACCCCCTGTTATTCATCACTTCATTTGATAAATGGGGACTTGATTTTGTAGGTCCCATTGATCCTCTATCAAATGGAAAATCCTATATCTTGGTTTGCACTAACTATGTGACCAAGTGGGTTGAGGTTATGTAGTGCCCTCCATTTCGGTCGTCGTTGATTTTAAGTAAGTTGTTGTTAGTAATGTCAGGATGATGTGGTGATTTTATTATTTAATTTAATTTTAAGATTATGAGATAACACTAATAATACGCTTGGAGTTGATTAATTAAGTTAATTTAATTATAAGGTTACTTGTTTTATTGGGAATTAAATAAATAATTAGATTCAATAATAAACGTTAATTTAATTATCTTGGGAGTTGGTTATTGAAAGTAATCGAATTTGATTATCATTTAATGATTAAATTCAATTAATAAATCTAAAAGTAAGATAATATTAGAGAGGAATAAATATTAAAATTGTATTTAAGATTAAATAAATTAAGGTAAAAATATTTATTGAATTATATTTTAATTAAAAGTTAATTATTTATGAAAATTTGTTTTAGTTAAAATTTAGAGTTAAGTGGAAGTAATTTAAAACAAAAGAAGTTATTGGTTGAAATTAAATAAATAAATATATAAAGTAATGATTAATTAAAGTGGGTAAATAAAAATTAGTTATTTTTGAAAATCTTTTACGGGGGAGAAAGAGGAGTTAGGGCGGTTGAACGGAGAATTTGGTATTTTCTTTAAGAAGAGGCAAGAAAAAAAATTTAGGGGGGAGTTCTCTCTGTGAACCAATTGGAGAGCACCTTCTTATTTGAATGTCGTTATGCTGTTTGTTTGCTTTCTGACCAAGGGTTTGAAGATGCAGCAAAAGTTTTAGGCGTAACTACTTCTGTTATGGCTGATCCATCCCTCAACCTCAATAAATTCAGTTCAGAGTTTGGCTGTAAACGATTCAACATGGAATCATTTCAACACAGATAATTCAATTTTTGCATATCCCCTCTGCGAGCATCCTACCATTACAAGGTGCACATTATAATTATTTTTCCTTACGTATAATCTAGTAAAAGTTTTATTGTATGTGCTTCTAATACCAACCCTAGTTTGTAATTGTGTAGAAACTCTAGTTATTTGTAAACTAATGCCACCGAGTAGAACAGTTAATAAAATCAACGTAAATTTATGTTTACAGAAATTGATGTCAAAACATAAGAAAATAAAATAAAATAAATTTAAATAAAAAATTGAATAATAATAATAATTACCATCTATTGAGAGTCATAATTAAGTTGTGATATAAAGAAAATAAAATTTATTTAACGAGTTAAAGATTAATCTAATTTTAACCTATAAAGATTTATTGTTTTAATAAATATAATATTAATTCTCTTTTTTTTGGCCGATAGCGGCAAGTTAATTACTTCCTGAAAGAGTAGCTCTCAGATTGGTTGCATTTTGACAAATTATCACCTATGCTGATAAAAAAATAAAATAAAATAAAATGGGTAGACTCTGCAGGAAATTCTCATAAGTCACGTATTTTGCACCTCACCTTTCTTCTTCTTTTTAGTTTTGTGGATAACATTCGGGATTTGATAATAATACAAGTAAATGGCGATATTTCCAAATTCTAAAATTCACTTTCTTTAAAATGGTGTCTCACATGTTTGCAACCGTAACCATCTCCAACTTGGAGGAAAGCTTGGTTCGTGTGTCTTCTCTGATGCCGTCCATGAGTAGATTATTTAATTCTCTTGGTCTACGCCATGTTTCTAGCCTTTCCAGTTACCTCCGTTCAGTCGAAGCTGAGAGAAATTGATGTTATTGGATACAGTGCTTAGATGAGCTCCTTCACATAGTCTGGTAATCTAAAATTTTAAAATCTCCCCAAATCTATAGGCAAAATTATCACAGCTGCAATGTTAGACTTGCACAAGTGTAGTAAATTTAATAGTTCCTCTGAAACCCTTGGCAACCTGTCACTGTCACAGCAATTACAGTTGAAACATTGTACAAAATTAAATAAGTGATAATTAAATAGTCTCCCTGGCATCTTTGGTAACCACCACAGCGGCAACTATTAAATTTAATAACCCTTCTGTTTTCATTGACAACTGGTGGCTGCAGCGTAATTAAACTTGGTAGGGTGTACAGATTTAAATAAACTCTCTTATTTCATACCAACCTGTCTCAACTGTTGCTGATGCTTTAGGTCAAGTGATAAGCCTTAAACATAGATAAAATCTTGGTCTTTGATTAGGGTGCAATAATTCCTTTCCGTGCAAAATATATATATATACTCATATTACTATTTACACCTCACGAAAGTTATCATTGTGAGTATAATTTACATTATAGTTTATTATAAAAAAAAATAATAATAAAATAAAAAAAGGATTTAAGCGGCTTTGTCAAGATAGTAATCCTAGCGTGATAGGTAAACTGTATAATTATTCCAAGAGATAATTAAATAAATAAATAAAGAAATAATTAATGAGCTCTAGTTGGTATTGAACATTCCCTCTTTCAAGTAGTTGATTTATAATTTCTCTTTCAGGTATAAATATTTAGATATAAGATTGGGTATTAATTGTGTGAGGGATACCTAGATTCTTGTATTGTTAATAGTTAGTATTTATTTGGGTAACTTTGGAATAATAAATATCTTCCTCTTTAATTTGAAATAAATAATTACTTATTTTTATAGAGATTTAGTTAAATAAGTGAATTGAAGTAAATTAAGTTTAAAAGAAAAATATTAATGCATATATATAGGGTTTTAATGAAAGAATACATTTTGCCTATGAACTTATTGTGTAATTAGTTTATTATTACTTTGGTTAGTTCCAAGTGGAATAGTTAAATTAGAAATAGTGAAAAGTAGAGTTTTGTATGTGCTTGCTCTTCGTAAGTAAAATATGAATCGAGTGTTAGAATGTTTTGTAAGATAGTGTTCTTCAAGGTTGATGTGTCTAATGGTTCTTGTATGTAATTATGTGTGTGTAAAATGGGAACCCGTATTATTGTTCATGATTGTTTTTATTTGTGTTTGAAAGAGTATACTTGTGAATAGTGTCTTATGGCTTAAACCATTGGATGTTATTTTCACTTCGTAATATTGTGCTATCCTTAAATGTTGGAAATGATTGATCTTTAAACTAATGTTCTTTTAAAAATGTTTCAAGTTACTTCTTATTGAATGAATAGATATATTATTAGAATGTGTGGTTTTATGGATTCTTTTAATGTGACTTTTCCTGAGTTGATTTTTGAGTTGGAGTTTTTCTCTCATTTTATTGCTATTCGTTGGGAACCAGTATGTATTCTTTTGTTCTTTACCTAAGTGGAAAATTGGTTAATGTTAACTTTGTCATGATTGATGGTTCTACTTGAGTGTTAATGAGTTAAATTTGAAAAGTTCTTTGAAGTTATGGGCATTCCGAGAGGAGAAAATAGAGGTTTCCCTTGGATGTCCGATTTAGTTCATATCGATGTTGTTGATGTTGTTTAAGGGAGTTGTTGATCTTATTTTGATTGAAAATAGTTTTTCAAGGTTTTGCTTTTATTGTTGTCAGATTTTCATGGGGAAACCCTAGTGTAACTTTATGAGAATCTTCCAGAGGTTTATTTTACTATTGGTTAATCTTCCTCCTTTTATGTGCCCTTGTTGTGGCAAGTGTTTTGGTTTCATGTTTTTGAAAGGGTTGTACGGGAATCGTTGAGATTTTGAATATGTATTTATGGCAAGATGAGTAATGCCTTGCATGCTGCTCTATTGTGATAAAATGTTCTTGTTATGTTGTACAACCCTTGGATTTTGGTTTTACGTTTTGAGTGCCTAGAGAGAGAGAGTGGCTCTAAGTGGGTGGTCGGCGCACAAAGGGGCGCCAGGATAGCCCTTATTAGAGTGAATTTAATAAGTGATAATTTAAATAATTAATTAGGGGGTGGGTAGAATCACATTAAAAAGATAATTGATGCCTCATTCGCCTTTGAGTGCTACCACATACTAAAGGGGATTGAGAAGGCCGTGGTTGGCATGTTCGTTGCCTTGTCTTCGCGAAGGGTAACGGATCCGCATGAGCAACCCTATGGGGCGGCGCCTTGAAATAGGTAGTCTGGATAACCATAGATGGAGGCGGCTCCTAGCGCTCGGTTTGGTCTGGATAATTCGTCAGTAGACGGAGGCGGCGCCTTGCGTTAGTAGTAGTCTGGATAATCCATGTAAGCCATGCGATGACACTCTCCTCTAACACTCCTTATTATGTTGCTTCTTTGGAAACCCTCTGGAAGTGGTTCTTTGTCTTGAATTGATGAAACATGGTTGTTTTGAATTGATTTATGGTTTTACCCTATTTGATCTTTGGTGTATTCTTTGGTCTTGTATAAATCTTGTGGATGTTTGGGTTTTGACCTTGTACTCTTATGGTACGGTGATATGATGTTATTGTATTGTATCTTTGCGATTCAGAATTGTGATATGGTTTTTTTTAATTCAACTTGATTTGGAAGTGTTTTATGATCTTCCTTTGGTTCCTTGTTTACTGGCTATTGTTTTGATTTATGTGATGAGATTTATGACTCTTGGATGTGGTTGATTATGTCATTATAATTCATGAGTGTTATGATACTTTTGTATGACGTTGAGTCTTGTGGTTCCATGTTTGGATGTTCTTGGTTGAGGTCTCTTTCTTGTTAGCTCCTAGCACGGGGGTGGGTCTTCGGACTCACATGGTTGGGTGGAACGTGCCAAGCACCCCATTGGGTCCCCAGTCAAGGATCTAGAGGTGCAGATTGGTGTCGTTGCATCGACTTCAGAGTTGTAGCTGTCTTGAAGCCAGTTTTGATTTTTGTATTTCTCTAACTATTTGTATCATGTTATCTTGTTGTATGGTTTCCGTTCATGATTGGAAACACTTTTGTATCATTGTACTTCTTGAACATTGTACTGTAATGTAATATTAGCCATGGCAGTTGTTATTTAATGTGTTATGTAATCATGTATATGTTGTATTTATGTTTACAGATGACTTCTTATCAATGCATTTTCATGTATGTATTATATTTGTTATTGTTTACTTTATATCTTTGGATTCTATTCTTTATTGATGTTGTATGGATCTAAGTCGCGTAATGAATCTTCATGTACCCCAAGGGATTTATGTGTTAATGAATCTATTTAATTGAAATTCATGTTATGACTTAATGTGTATTACATGTATGTTATGTTTATTTAAAAAAAAAATTGTGCTGTAATTATTGTGTTATTGTCCTTTGGGGTTCGCACGGCGGGGCGTTACAGGTTAAAGCTATAAAACATGCTAGAGATAATAAAGTTGCATAATTCCTCTATGAGGAAATCTTCACACAATATGGGGTTCCAAGGGTGATAGTGACAGATCAAGGGGCTCAATTTACATCAACCCTTGTCACACATTAGTCAATGAATATAATGAAAAGCATAGGAAATCTACCCCCTATCACCCTCAGGCCAATGGCCAGTTTGAGCTGACCAATAGGGAAATAGAGGCTACCTTGACCAAAAAAGTGGATATTCATAGGAAAGATTGGGCAAATAGGTTTCCAGAAGTTGTCTGGGCCTATAGAATGAAATGGAAGACAACCATTGGTTTCACTCATTTTGAATTACTGTATGGGAAGACAACCATGATTCCTATTGAGTTTGAGCATAAGACTCTTAGGGCTACACTAGATCTTGGGATAGACATATCTAAGGCACAAAAGGATAGAATCGTGCAATTGAATGCTTTGGATGAGATGAGAAAGTTGACCCTTCATCATACTGAGATAGTGCAAAATCAGAGGGTCAAATGGCATGACACATACATAAAGGAAAAAAAGTTCCATCCAGGTGACTGGGCACTCCTTTATGAATCTAGCTATTAAGATAATGCAAAAAAAATGTAGACCAGGTGGTTCGGACCTTATGAAGTTGTGAAAGTCTTCACCAATGCTGCTATTCAACTCACCACCATTGAACTTGTCAAATTCAAACTCTTGGTCAATGGTCACCATCTCAGGTTTTATCATAACCTAGCTTCCAAGCAAGAATTCATGCAGCAATTTATTCAACACCAAACCTCTGAAATTCCTACAGCTGAAGGAAGCAGACCTAGTGCCCCTCCTTCTAACTAGTCAAGGTATGCATGCAATCACATCATAATAAATATTTCCACTTTTGTGGGAATCCACTTCTCTATCAATAAATCCATTCATCCATTCACCTCCATCTTTTCTCTCTCTTCAATAACTCCACCATCACTTCATTCCATCACCACCTCATTTAATTGCTCAATTGTACTTTTAAAGCAACTCATACTTCCTTCCACATTTTTTGCAATGAAACTCCAAGTTTTTAGGTGCGTGTGAAGCAACTTGTTATATCTTAATTATCTTAGATACATTTATTTAATTACTATATATTAATGTTGATATTTCACATAGCATCTATTTGTACTCTGCCCTGTCAAATCACAATTACCACCTAGCCTGTGTGGACACATTCTCTAATTTAGGTTGGGGGGGAGTGTCAACCCATATGTCCACATGTCATACATGTCAGAAAATTTCAAATGAGCCAATTTGAATTATATAGTGAAATGACAGCTTGCATGTGTGAAATGACATTGAATCAACACCATTTCCTGAAGATACCCTTCATTTATGTTTCTTTATTTCCTTATTCATAATCTTAAACGTCACCAAAAAGGTAAATTGAAAAGCTACATGACATTGGCGTTAGCACTACAAAAGAGTTGCAGGAAGAAGAAGAAATTGGGATTTTAGAGAAAGATTGTAGGAAAGAAAATTTTGCAGAAGTGTTTGTTTGATTGTCGAAAGAGAATGGGCAGTCAACTTATTAGAAATGAACCTACAACTCATGATGTGATATTGTAGGATGCACTTTCTCTGGATGGTTGGATTATTTCCTGAAACTAGATAGTTTCAATGAGGATATGGCTTTGGAATTTGCACAGACACTCTCTGACAGGAAGATAATGGTAAAAGGGCTAGAAGTGATAGCGACCGGGGAGAGAATTGTAGAGGTAATGAGTATGCCTACCGATGGAGAGCCATACCCTACTTCTAGGGATGTGAGGTCAGCTAGGGAAAAATTCACTAAACCTAATGACCCTCCACTAGGTGTAGATAAGCAAGGAACGAGGAGAACTTCTCTACCAGAGAAGTGGAAACAATTATCCATCTACATTGTCAAGTATATTACTTGTGAGGGTTGTCAGTCATGCCTCCATTCTATGCATTTTAAGCTCCTAAACCATATGAGACATGGAAAAAGGATGAACATTCCCAATGTGTTGTACAACCTCCTTGCAATCATGGTAGCTAAAACACAAAAAGGTAGGGATAATTCTATTTCTCACCACTATTTGATAAAATTGTTAGTAGAGAAATCTTTACAAGAAGTGTTTGGTATGACATGGGAGGAATTTGTAAACATTGATTAGTTCATACTAGAAAATGTGCATCTTAGAGCTCAACCTCAACCTCGTAAGGTTAGTAGGGGTGAGAGGGTTGTTAAAACCACTCCTGGAGCTTCAACCTCTAGTGCAAACCCTAGCACAAACCCTCCTGCAGCCAAAGTGGCAATAGAAATTGACTCCTTTGAGTCAAAATATTCAGATGAAGAAAGTTCATCCTTAGACACTAATGTTAATGTTCTTCCCAAAACCCAAATTTGAACTAGGGCTTCCCTTAGGAAAGAGGAAGCACAAATGAGAGAGGCATAAATTAGGAAGGGGAAGGCCAAGAAGCAAATGCTAGAAAAAGTAACACCAAGCCATAGCAAATGGAAGGCTGATGACACTGGTCTTCCTGCAATTGAAGAAAAACATAAAATCCCTCCTAAGAAATCAAAACCAGCTAGGCTAGCCACTGATATGCCTCAAAAAAGAATCCTTAGGCTTAGAAGAAAACCTATGAAGGAGACAGAAGCCCTTATGGGGCAGGTAAATGTTGAAGAAAAAGATATTTTTGAGGAACAAGTAAACATAAGATTAGCAGAGCTTGCTGCTATTACAAAAAAGGTTGAAAATCAAGAACCACTATAATCAGAGCAAGATGAACAATCAGAATCACTACAACTGGTGCCATTTGAACAACAAGAATTAGTGTGAGGAATTTTTTTGGTAGAAACACATAAAACTCCCATTTTTTCATGGAATCTTGTAGCTCTGAACCTATGGAGTGAGATACAAAGGAAAGAGGAGGAGTGGAAAAAGGAAAAACACAATCTATAGGAAGAAGTTAAAAATAAAATTGTAGAAATTGAAGAAAAGAATGTTGAGATTGCTGGCTTGAAGGATAAAGTAGATATTGTGGTAGCTTTAGTGCCACAAATGTTGGCATGTAGAAATCCTCCAAGAGTATATGCACTACATTTGAAGGAGCAACATCTTTCCTTCAAGTTGTCAAGGGTAATTTTAGGATTAAGTCCTTCTATTGACACCCCACATGAGTTCTTCTAGATCTACCAATCTTCCCCACCTTAGGTTAAAAATATGCTCTATGAATTATACTTGCATAATTATGTTGTGCCTAATGATCATGATTGGAACCCATTACTGTACATTGGAGATATCTATTTGATGACATTTATGTCATGGATCTAGAATGAAATTAGTTGGGGGCAATAGTTTAGAAATTACAGGGAAAGAGAAATTCATACCCCTTTACCTCTTAGAGTTGAATCCAATAACTCTTCAGACATTTACCAAATATGGCATAAAATTCTTTATCACCCAAGCTACAAAAACATAATCATGCCTATTAGAGAAGAAGCATATCATGAATATGAGAAGGTAGCTGACACTATAGGGAAAATAGTAATGGGGTACCTAACAGATCAGTTGAAACATGTTGAACCCCCTTCTCTGCAAAACTATGCTACAACATGCAAATGATGTCCTAGGTACATACAAATTGGAAGGATGAGCCAACAATATTGGATTCCATTGACATTTCAGCCACCTACTCTATTATGGCCTGTACTAGATTAAAAATATTATCAGTATGACATAGCTACAAAAAGGAAAAGATGGAGCAGATTGGAAAACAAGCAATGGTTCTACTGGGATCCTAATTCAGATACAACATAGACTGATCTAGGACTGTTGGTAGTTGGTGACTTTAGAGCATTGACTAGGCAAAGGAATAGCACTCCCTCTGCTAGAGGACCAACAAAACATTAGGTTGGGGTGAGATGATGAGTCCAATTTATGGCTCAATTTTGATAGGGTTTATTATATATTTTTTGTTGTTACCATAGAATTTGGCACTTGGATGTTGACATTTTCCATGGTATTTCCTCAAAAACCATAAACCTTGGGAATAATCTTATCCTTGTGACTTTTGATGAGATTAACATGCTATGTGAATTATCTATGTTAATTTTACATGTGGTTGAATGGATATTACTTTAAGGTAATTATGGATATGCAATTTTTTGTGTGTGCTAATTTCATTATACAGGTTCACATTAAGATGTTGATGTCAATGAAGCTTGCAAAGTGGAAGAAACTCCTGCCAGCTAGTCAGTTGCTAAGGAAGTAAAAAAGATGGTCATTAAGAAGTCAAAGGAGGGAAAACTTCCAATGGAGAGAAATTCCTAGTTCGAATGAAAGATTGTAACTACCTTTTTAATGGTCATGTTTGTTACTTGAGAAAATATAGGGAGAGTGTTGTGCTGGATTCTTGTTGGGTCAAGTCTACTTTCACCAAATTTGCCACATGCATAACTTCCCCCCTCTCTTTTATATGCTTTCAATAAATGAAATCCTCCTATTTTGTTTGAGTCAACTACCTAGGTAGTTAGGGTTAATTAGAAGTTTTTCCCTCTATAAATAATGGTCAAATGCCCCTTTTCATAAGGTTGGATGTTCTGAGATTGTACTTGCATTTCTAGTTTTAGTAATATAGTCATATTGCTGATATGTTGTAATCATGTTTCCAAGGAATAAAATGATATTTTAAGTTGTTGCATCTAAGTTAGCTTAAGGGAGACTCACTCAAGGGGTCCCACTTGGTGAGAATTCCACCCATTTAGTTTCAAAGTTGTTTTTCTATTCAGTAATTAGTTCCAGTTTTAGTAGTTGTCTATTCTTGCAGCCACTAGAATTCTATTATATGACTATTCCTGTAGCCAAGGAAAATTGAGTAGTTTCCTATTTTTTTGTTGAGATTTCCATTTCTATCATCCATTTCCTGTCCAATTGTTGATGCTTAGTGTATTTGATGGTTCATGCTCAGTGTTTATGTTAATTTCTTTACAAAATTTTATTTCCAGTACTGTTTCTTTTCTAGTTTATGGATGACTACAGTGGAGTCTTAGTGCACATACAGTGCTAACCCATTTCAAGTTTGCATCCTTGGGTTGACAATGAAATGCACCTTCATGATGAGTGAGATAGCTACTTAGTGTAGATGTCTAATCTCTAAGTCACAACTCTCAAGGCTTAGTTATTGAACCATTAGAGGAGGCCAACAAAGCTATTGAAGAAGTTTGGAATGGATGACTCCAAAATGGTTAGTACTCCTATGGTAACTGGGTGTAAGCTAAGTAAAGATGATGAATCTTCTAAAGCTAATTAGAGAAAATAAAAATCTATGATTGGTGGGCAACTGTATCTTACTACTACTAAACTATATATTATGCATGAAGTATATTTAGTTGTCAGATTTCAAGTAGATCCTAAAGAGGTACATTCTATAGTTGTAAAGAGGATATTTAGATATCTTAAAGGCACACTAGATTACGAATTATGGTATCTTAAGGGTGCTAATTTCACTTTGATTGCTTATACCGATGTAGATTGGGTTGGTTGTGTGGATGACCGGAAGAGTACTAGTGGAGGTGCCTTCTTTCTTGGAAAAAGATTGGTTTCATGGTTGAGTAAGAAATAGGACTCAGTTTCCTTATCCATTGCATAAGAAGAATATATTGTTGCAACATCCTACTATGCATAGGTTTTGTGGATGAAGCAAACTCTAAAAGAAATTGGAGTGATATGTGATGAGCCCAGTCCTATTTTCTGTGACAATACAATGGCTATAAAAATTTCAAAGAATTTGGTAATGCATTAAAAAAAAACACATATCTATCAAATATCATTTCTTGAGAGAGAAGGTGTTGGAGAATGAAGTCAGGCTAGAGTATGTGTCAACAAAGGAACATATTGTAGATATATTTACTAAGGCTCTTCTGAAGGATACTTTTGAGTATCTTAGGGAGAGGTTTGGGATCATTGGCCCTCTAAACTAGGTTCACATGGAGGTGCATTAGTCCAGTGAATTCATAGACTCTTCATTTATTTGGGCTAATAAATGGGTCTACTCTGTAGGGGGAGTATAAAATTTTTCGTTATTGTAGTATGAGTTGAATGGGTGTACTCCTAAGGGGGAGTAATCAAAGTTTTTGGTTTTTGCCATTGATGTCAAAGGGGGAGAGAGAGTCATGTGAAAAATAGTAGAAAAGAAAGAGAAGGTGTTCTCCCAGAATATTGCATAAGTGTTTGTGGTCTTTGATCATTTTTCACATAATGTGTTTCCATCAATGACAAAGGGGTAGATTGTTGCAAGTATGAGCAATTTTGGTGGTGTTGTCATTGATGTTAACATAGTTTAGTATGTTGTAGATTGTGCATGTATAGAAGAGATTCTATTGAGATGTTGTGAGTACGTGGAGCTATCCTTATGATGTTGCAAATGTGCTAAAATGATGGGTTGTCGAGTGCTTTTGAGAAAATTAATAAAGAGTGAAGTTAGAGTTATGTAAGTGTTTAGAATGTGCTCTAGAATGTGCTCCACATTTCTCTTGTGTTGATCCTATGCTTATGTGGATCTAAAGGTTTTTTTTTGGTGATCTGATGGTGATATCTCCTAATTTGTTGCTACTGGTTTGATGATAGGTGAAAGTTGTGTTCACCTGCGTGTGAACTGATTTGGAAGAATTGGTTATCTATGGAATGGGAGAAATGTTTTTTCTCTGTAGTCCTCCGATGTTTTTTTTCAGGTCTTGCAAATCTAGAATATTTTTTGAAATGGTGTTCTCTATGTTCTGGTAGAGATATTCAAGGTTTGGTGCTTTGAAGGTTGAGCTTTAGAATTATTGTGTGGGTTTGCATAGTCTGAATGGACTATTGGAATGAGTTCTATGTTTGAAGGTTGTTACACTTGCTGCAAATGTGTCTGGAAGTATCTAAGATGTGTTCTTGTGCATGATGAAGTGTGTTACATCATCTGTGTGTTATCTTGGAAAGCGTGTACTTCAATGTTCATTTGTGTTTTCATTAGGTTTGGATGACCTAGTGTTTACACTTCATATGAAGAATTAAATTTAATTAAGGAAGTGTGTGGTTGATCTAAGATATTGATTTTGGTTTTGGTTAAGTGTTTAATTAGTCCACTCTCATTCCTTTCCACCGCAAGAACGTTGAGTTGCCAACTTGATTTGAATTTATGAAATGAAGAATATGTGACCGACCTTGGAGAAATTTTCTAAGGTTGAAGATGGTATAGATGAAAGTTGAGATGTGAAGATCTATATGAGGGAAAGTAATGAAGTAAGCCACAAGTGAAGAGTAGAGTTATGTGAAAGTGAGTTGAGGCAGTAGTACTTCATTGTGTTAGATTCCTGAAAGTAGTGAGCTGAAGGTTTTTGCAATATTTTGATCAAGGTTGTGGATGTGTGTAAATTGTTGTGGTAGATCTTTTGCTTTCTTTTGTATCAGTAAGTAGTGAGCCTCCCTATTGGATAGTGAGTCCTTTTTATAGGTAGTTGTTGACAACAATTTTACTCGTAGTAAATAGATCAAATAAAAATCTTCACATACAAGACTGTGAAGAGCCTATCCTTCTTGAAAGATATGAAACAAAGACAACCTAAGAGGAAATTATGCATTTACAAAGAAAAGATTGACTTTTTTTTAATCCAAAGTCTTCGATAACCAGGTCATGGTTGCACTAGGGTCACTCTCAGGTAATGATATGACAATTTTCTATTAATCTCAAAGGGACTATAGTTATTTCTAGATTTACCAAGTATTGCTAACATTTCACATAAAAATTCATTTCATCATCAAATCACATCATGAAATCAAAAGATTCAACATAATATTTCATGAACAACACAAATTCTTTGCTATCACTTAAGTAAATTTAGCATTAAGCATTCAACAATTTCATGGAAAATAAAGATTTTCAACAAAACTATTTCCATTCACTTATATTTTTTGGAACATTTTCAAAATATTAAACATCATATCTAAAGTAAAACATATAAAAATACTGAAAAAAGGTTTCTCCCAGTTATTCTCCATGGATGCCCCAAATAATTAATCAAAATAGACAAAACTGCTTTATATTTCACCAGATTACTTCATAGCTACGTATAAAATGATGCAAGATTTTAAAGAGAGGGTTTCGTTTATGGACACTGAATAGGTTTTGTATGTACCCTTAAATGGCATAGCATACAGTATTGTTTAGTCAAACTTACAAAAGTAACTACAAAATATACTTAAATAGGTAGCTATCCATAAAGCTCTGATATCAATTAATGTCTATGTGCATACAAATTTTTACGCTGGAATGGTTCAAAAAACAAGAAAAAAGAACAAAACTTAAAAAAAATGTTTTTGCTCCTCCGACATCCACAAATTTCAACTTAAAATAAAAATGTGGGAGGAGATGACCTTTTATAGAAACAAGGCACTTAAAAGTTCAACTTAAAATTTTCTCAGAGAATTAGAAACAACAAATTAAAATGTGTCACGTGGCATGTGCCAACTATCAACAAGAACATTCTAGAGTAAGTCAAATCTTTGACTTTGTTCACAACAACGATTTTCTTCATACTTCAGCACAAACACTTTATCTCCATCAAGGCTACCAGCTTCTTTTCAAAATACCTAAATGAGAAAAACCTTCCAAGACTGGGATCAACCTGTAGATTAAAATAACAAATGAACTCCATTATATTTTTGGTATCTAGTATCCGGTTCTTTCTATGTTTTCTTATGGCCATGGTTCCAGAATTCCTCCTTTCTTTGATTGGTACTCTCAGAAAGCTCTTAATATTTGATGCATGCATTCTTTTTAAATCCTTCATATTGCTCTCAAAGTAAGCTTGAGCCTGGTATATTCCTCAATCACTTGAAGTATGACATCATTTTTCTATGCTTTGTCTACTTCATATTTGGTTATAACATTTTTGTATTGTATTATTTCATTGATGACCTCCCTCATCAACAATTGAACATGATATCTATTTATCCTTTCTATCCATTCCTTGAAAGCTTTAGATTCCTTCCCATCCTACCCTAATGTTTGGGGATCAAAGCCTTGACGTGACAATATTTCAATAAATCCTTGATTTTCTCTTATCAATCCTCTGCACTCAGCGGTGACTCTTTCAAATCCTTCAATACATTGTACTAACATGTCACCCTCCCATTTCAATTGTTTCTTCCACTTTCTTGGAAATGAAATTTCAAGTTCTAATATTATATTATTTTGTATTAACTCTTGGATATCTGTCTGTATGAGAATTTCCATATTTCTCCTTTCATCAATGATTTGCTCCTAGTGAAATCTACATGCATCTTCAAATACTTTCAATTTCTCTGAATGATGGTATGCTTCCTTGTACTTTCTTATTGCATATGTAGTAAATTTATCTCCCTTCTTTATCCAATATTCAATCCATTCTTCAAACATATTCATTCTATGATTAATTGCAACAATGGCATCTACTTGCTCTTGTGACATTAGCACAAGATGTTGGGGTAGTTCAGCTTGTTCTTGACCAGATAAAGTCAGTGACTTAATAAAATGTTCCAAGGTAGCAACTTGTTCTTTCAATTCTCTTTTCTTCCATTTATATTTTTGTACTCTGGAAATAGTAGCATTTAAATTTACTTTTATTTCTTCTAATTCTTGCTACCAAGATGAGTGTCCAAGATTAATACTTGTGATTTTATACTCCTTAAGTGTTATCTCACGTCTATCCTTGTCATTTGTTGGAGTAGCTATCTTGATAGTTCAATTTCCATCTGCATTCCTCTGTATGACATGCTTTGCCTTTTCTCAGCACCTAGGTTTAGGAGTACTTACTTCCTATATAATTTTTTTGAGATTTAGAGGTAATATTTCTACTTCCATTGGAGAAGCTAATCCCTGGTTAACCAATCAGGCGTATCATCATCTTGTTGTACCTCTATAACTCTTTCTTGTCTCTATCTATTACTTAATTTGGGAATTTCATCTCTTTGACTTGCCATATTTTTTGAAATGGGAATTTGTTTAGCAATATCTAGCATAGACTCAGGATTGGTAGGATTTGGCACTACCTCCTCTATTTGGAGACTTATATTTTCCTATGTATCTAGATTTTCTGATTCATCTCTCTAAACCATATCTTCTTCATTTACCGCTACGCCAAGATTCTTTTCATTCTCAATTCCATCTCCTGTGAACTATGTAGCTTCTTCTTCTGGAATTTTAGTTTCAGCATGGCCTGTATCTGATTCTTCAAAGACTTGTGAGCGTTCATTAACATTTTTCACATTCTCAAAATAAAATTGGGAATCAAGAGTATCTTCAACAACTCTCTCATCAGCAAGATTTTTCTCTGCATTTTCCCCTGTTTCCACTTCAAGCATGCTAGGATTTCTTGCCTCTAAGGTGAGTGTTCCTTGAATAAATTCTTCTTCTTTAATATTTATGGGGTTAGAGCTCATATCCTAAATTTATTCTATCACTGGGTGCACTATGGGCTTGTCTTTGGATTTATTTTCCTGTACCTTTTCCCACATAGCACCCTATCTATCTACTTGTTCCTTAATTTTGGCCTCATCTTCCTTAGAAATTTTCTCTAAATCCACAAGAGTCCTGCCCAGTGCTTGCTTCATACTAGCCATATTAACAGAAGGGGGAGAAGTGAATAATTTTGCAGCTCTTTGAGATGTAGACCTAGTTTGTGTACCAACATTCCCTATTGCTCTCATTCCTTCATTAATAGTTATTTTGGTTTTGGGTCTAACTATAGAAGAAGATGCACCTTTAGGTCTTTCTTTTGATTTATCTTTACCTGTCTCTGCATCTTTCTATTTTTTCCTTCTGACCGTTTCTATCCTCATCTTCATAGTTAAGCCAATAATCTTCTAAATGAGGTACATGAGCATGAAAACCTACTATATTTTTAGCAATATTTCCTTCAATATCATAGTACACTCTCTGGAGTGGAAATTATTCAAAATGGTAGCTCCTCAATTCCTCCTCACATAAATTAGTTACTTTAATTGCACTACACTTATAATTTCCTATTGTGATGGGAAATTTAAAAGAGGCCTTCTTGTGAGCATGGCTATAAAGAGCCTGAGATGGTTTTAATTGTCTCACTAATTCCAATAAAATAGTTTTATCTATACAATACCTGGGCAGCATAAATGGGTGTCCATCAAATCCCTCCACTCTGATGTAGGAGCAAGTTGGGAAATGTATGTACCAGCCTCCCATAGGCCAAATGGAACTTTGTGCTTCCAAGGATAATCTATTAGATTTAACACCTTCCATTGTTCTCACTATCTTTATGGAGAAAAAATCATTAACTTTTCTATAATCACCTTTATACTCGTGAATAGTGATTTGGGGTAAATGTGCATATATCAAACTATTGCCAACTTGCGTGCCCAGAGTACCAATTTGTTTTAATCCTTCTTTACTGGCTCTCATAGCATAGAATTAAATAACATATGATGACATGTAGAAGCATCTGGTTTTAGGGAATGTAGTAATCTGTTCATGTAGCCTGTCACTTATCAATTTTACCCAATGCAACTCTACAAGACCTTTTACCATTCGAGATATTATCACAAACATCTAGGGTTCAAATTTTATTGCATCTCTCAAACCAACTACTCTACTCATCAAAGTTATTATGTGTTGTATTTCTTGTTTAAACATAGACATTTGAATTACCTTTGTCTATGGTGTGATTGGTTGTTGGCACCATTGGGTGCTCATAATTTCTCTATTACACTCTTTAGCACTCTCATATGTCTTGGCCTTGGCTTTCAGGTCGACATTAAACATCTGTGTGTAGGAGGGGAGACCAAATGTAGACATAATTCCTTTATGAGACAAGTTTGCATGAGTTCTTCCCTCTTTTTCAATAATCCTTTTGGATGAATTATAATAGTTTATGCATTGCATAACTAATTATGGAGCTTCCATTGCTGGCGGAAACCCTCTTGCAAGAAATAACCCATTGGATATGACATTTTTGGTGCATTGGGTAGAATTTTCTTGCAATAGCCATGAATGGATTTCAATGTCAGAAGACCATCCCATGTGGATATCTATGACCACCACATTAATGGGTATTGCTTGTGAATTTCAGTACTTGAATTCATCTTCTGGTCTTGCATCAGAAGTGCTCATTTTGGATATAATGTGCTATGTAATTTTTAGAATATTTGTCTATGTGTGTGAGTTAGGATTAAATTTAACTAAAACTTACATTTCATAAAATTTTCAATTCATTATTTGATTAAATTTAACAACTCAGAGAAAAATTAACATTCCAATTTTAGAATCAAGAAAATACCATCATCAAAATCTTCTAGCTTTAGAAACTCTTATCAATGTATTGGTTATTCAGAACATACTTGGTTTTTCTAAAAATGGTGATTCTTTAGAATACAACTTCAAAACCCTTGGTAGTTGCAACTTAGTTTCTCAAAATTTTACCTCACTTTGCATGTCAAAGTAACTTCGCGAATTCAATGTCTTTAGAAAATTTGCAATATGATGCAAAGTGGAGTGTTGTAAAAGAAATTGCATGCTCGAGGTGGTGCCAAGTACATAGGCAGTTCACCACCTTCATTAATTATTTGTTATTTCACATTAATTCCTAGAATAAAGGTATAATCATTACAAATTATGGTTTAGATCATGAACACCTATATTTCTAATGTTGGCTCGCTATTTGAGAAGAAAGACAATACAGTGATTATACGTGGCAATTATATGTCACACTAATTATTTGCAAGGTATACACCATTAAAGATATGTGATTAATGATGACCACTGGGGTAGAGGCTTTTGATAATGCTTTTGAAAAAATCAAATAACACTAGGATGTAGGAAATACTTCCTAGGAGAAAGAAAGAAAAAATTGAAACAAGAGAAAGACTGGAAATTGAAACTAAAAGATAAACTTAACAAAATTTCAAAGCAGACTTTTTGGTTTCTAACTTTACCTCAAAGAAACAATAAAGAACTGGACTTTGGTAAAAGTAAAGATTATCAGGTTTAAAAAATTTGATCAATGAAATATTGGGCTGGAGCTAGAGTCTTTTGAAGATACAAACTCTTTTAGCTCAATGAAGGATTTTGGGATTCTGGTTTCTGGTAATAGAATAAAAATTAAGAGCATACCAAAACACCAAAAGAACAAGAAAACAAAAAAAAGGTCATAATACAAAGAGGCCAAGTGAGAATGAGAGAAGAAAACCAACAACTGGCCAAGCATCAAAACAATGCTGAAGTGAGCAAAAACAACAAAGCAAAAAGGGAAAAGAAAAGAAAAAAGGGGGTCCACATTTTTCCAAAAGGGGAAAAATGGGGCTTGTTGTGAGACTACACAATAGCAGTGAGCTTTTGTATTTGGGATGTGAGCCCTTGGCAGTGATCCTTTGTATTTGGTTTTTCTATCACTTTATATTGTGAGTTAATCCTCACCGTGGTTTTTCCCTTATTGATTTTTCACATAAAATCTAGTGTTCATTGTGTTGATTTTGCTTTATGTTATTTGTATTTCATGTTCATACTTAATAACAGAACAGTGTGCTTGTAAAGTTGATAATTGTTGAAGTTTTGTGTTTGAATTTGGTGACAACTTATTCACCCCCCCTCAATTTTCATGCACCTTTTAGTGCTAGTATGAAGGGTAAAACCTTTGGTAAACCTAAGATATGGTTGTTAATCAAACTTTAGGATAGGTATAACAACTAATCTTATTATCAATGACCTTGGGTAAAGTAAAGACTAATAAGATGTGTTGACAAGGTGGTCTCAAATTGGACTAATGATTTAAGGAACTAACCTAAATGGCAAGGACTAGGATTTTTGTTGTTTGAAATATAAGGTCAAGAGAATATAGATTTGAAGCTATAGTCTAGTATAACTTTGATGAGCTTCCTAATCAAGAGGTTAATGCAAGCTAAAAGGATGACATAAAGTTTAGACCCATGGGGAACATTTACGCATAAAGATGAGGTGATGGATGAATGAATGATGGAAAAAATGAAGTGAACAAGTCCTTGTTCTAAATAGGTTTAAATGCCAAGCTTGTTTTGGATGTGTTGGCCTAGTTTGTTTCAAGGTTTGATTGTTGTCAGTTTTAGATGTGGTGTTTTTTTGAGATTTGTTTTGAACACACACACAAGACACAATAGAAAAAATGTTGTTTGATTTTTGCAATACAAGCACAAATCCTAGGCTAGCAGAGACAATATTTGCTAGGTTCCCAGCTGGATTTCTCCAGCCGCACCTGCTTAGAGTGGATAGCTTAGGATTTTAGTGGCACTGGCTCCTCCTTAAATGACACTCACTTCTCAGGGGCACCAAATTCTGAATTCCCCAAAGAGGAATTTTCTATCTCTAATTTGAACCGTGAAAGTGTGGATGACTTCAGAGGTCTGACCTCCTGCACTAGAAAATAGAAGGATTTTGGATTTCTACACAAGGATTTCTAGTAAGGGCATCTAGTTCAGGGGGTACTGTGATAAATTCTGTCAAGAGGTCTCCCAACCCTTAGAACAAGGGATTTTCACATCATAAAGATACTAGAGGAGAGCTATTACTTACCATTTCCCGTTGATTGCAAACTTTCCTTGCAATCAAAAATTTATATAGCAGTTTGGAAGAGCTTGGATTTAGCTCATTACAACTTGGGTTGTTCCCACCTTTCAAAGCAGGGTGGCAGGCCCTCTAAGGGGTAAACATAGAAATAGATGGGTCTAGTTTTTTGATCACCAAGTTTGCACAAGGTGAGAGCATATACCTAACATCTTACAAGCATCAAAATAGTGGTTCATTAACCCCCTAGTTAAATCTATGTGAAAGAAGACAATTATTCTTTTTTAAGCACCAATTGAAAAATGTGATCTAATAAAATAAATACACTCAATTTCAAATCACATTCCTTTGACCACATCTTGCACTGAATTAGTTAGTTGTTTTGATTTTTAGTCTTTGACAAGTAAGAGTTTTTTTTTTTTTTTTTTTTAGTGTTTTTGGAAACTTGGACAAACAATCCTACAAAAGGCCAAATTAACAAAATTATTCTTGAAATAAAAAGTAAACTAAAGAAAACATTAACATTTGATTTAGTTATAAAAAAGTAATTATAAGCTAATCTAATTAATCTAATCTAAATTAACTTAAAAATCTAAATTAAATTAGAAACCTAAAATAATAATCTAATTACAAATCTAAAGATCTAATTAAATACTAATTAAAGATATAAGAATCTAATTAAAGACTAATTAAAAATATAAAAAAATCTAATTAAAACTAATTTAAAAATCTAAAAATCTAATAAAAAGCTAATTAAAAATCTAAAAAAGATCTAATTAAAAAATAATTAAGAATCTAATAAAAAACTAAAAAAATATCTTATTAAAACCTAATTAAAAATCTAAAAAAATATAATAAAAAACTAATTAAAAATTCAAGTCTAATTAAAATCTAAGTTGAAAATAAAAAAACTAAATAATCCTAATTTAATTTAAATTTAAATCTATAAACTTAATTCAAAATTGATCTAAAACCAAAATCATTCAAAGCATGATGAAAACTGCTTCTCTTCAAATGTGATGATGGTTGTTTCACAACATGTGGAAATTGGCCTTGATTCTCAATTTCTTCCACCTTTTTTGGTCAATTAAACATATAAATGTGAATTCACTATTGAGGAGTTAGAAACTCTTTTGATTATGCCAAACCACTTGTTGGATGATATACACATAACACTATTGAAGGAAATACTTCCTATAATCTGATCTACACTGGGGTGAGGCACATGGGTGACTGTATTATGTATGAATTTAAGGACTAGTGGTTCTGGGTGGCAGTAGGGGAGCATCAAAATCTATCAAAAGCCAATGATGAGGTTCGCAAGCAGTGTCAAAACTAATGAAAAGAGATCTATTAGTGAGGAGGACAATAGATTTATCCAGAATGATGGTTTATGAAAATGGACTTTGTGGATTTCCTTCACAAAATGAATGTGGAAGATAGAGTTGATAGTGTCACTCTTGAATTCAATAAGAAGATGTATAGTGAGGTGGAGAAGGAATTAAGAAGGTCAAAGCTACTAGATGAAACACCTAAAGTAGAAGTTTTGAATATAGACTAGAGAGGTGCAGCAAAATATTATGGCATGTACAATGTATGCAAAGTAATTTGAGATAAATATAAACATGACACTCCACAAAACTTGTTGAATGAGTGAAATATGTGATTAGGATCGGCCTCTTTACAAGATTCTTAGCTTCTATGGTTGGATTCTTCCTACAAAAAAATATTGAGCAAAATATAGCATCAAATCTTGGATTAATAATGCTAACAATTATTAGTAATCCAATCATATCAAGTTGAACATATAGCCACCAAATCAAGAGATTCTTCCTACAAAAACATCAAGAAAAATATAGGATCAAATATTGTATTAAATAATGCTAACGATTATCAGTAATCTAAGCATATCAAATCAAAACATGTAGTCACTAAATTTAGATTAAACAAAAACATATTGAACAAAATCACATTGAATTCCCATGAAGAATGTAGTGCTCATTCATGTCGGGTTCACCAAATGTGATCAAGAATTTTTTCTTTTAGATTAAAACATGAAAATCATCAATCACAATAAAAGCCTAATCAACTACAAAGAGCAAAGGCCACAAAAAAAAAATAGAATATCACTTGATTCATGCATCCATTGGCTGACTTTTGTAGCCCTTCTCCATTCTGCTATAAATATTATTGCCCTTAGATCGAGTATGCAAATATTAGCCTATGATTAATACAAAGAAAAATATTGAAGGTTTAATCTCAACGGCACAATAGTATGCAAATTCTAGATGATCAAAATGACAAATGATGATCATATTTATAGAGAGATGGATGGAAAATGGATGGTCAAGATTAGAAGATTTTTATCTTTATCAATGGCTACAATTAATTGAGACAGGACGAGATAAGATCGAAAGTGAAGGAAAAAGAGGAAACTGAATGATTTCTTGACAAAATCACATAGTTCGAAGAGGGAAATCACATTTTAAAATAATGGAAATATTATCTCATTGCAAGAGAAAAAAGTGAGTTCACTCTTTGATTAAATAGAAATTTAATTCAAACAGTTAGAGGAAAATGAGTTATTTAATTAAATAGAATTTAATTTTTTTGTGTTGGAAAAGGCCAAAAGTGAATTAATTAAATAATTTATATTATTTAATTAATGGAAGAATTAATGACATTAGGTAATAATTAAATAATTAAGATTATTTAATTATTGAAGATGAAGAAGGGGTTTTAATAAATTGATAGGCCTAGTGGTAATTTCTAGGTCTCTACAGGATACATTGGTTAGCTTCATCTAGAGACTGTACAAAGACTATTATTTGTGGGTCGGTGAGCATGATCACTTGCCATGGTGCCAAAAGATGAGATACCTTATCAGGAAGACAGTTTAGAGTCAACATATCATTGAGATGTATCTCCTAGAGAGGGTTAGACGGTAGTTCAAGGAGAGGCAAGGTGTTCCCATGGGTACAACTGAGTCAGACAGTCCTCTCAAGAGGTTCATCCATGGGGGCCTTAGATATTTTTCACCACATCTGAGTAGGAGATTGATTCCCTACAACCATTAGAATGTGGTTGGAGAGGATGCAATGCAGATGTGGGGACCACACCAGAGTATGATGCATGGCAGTTGATTCATCAGTTAGTACCACTAATAGATCCAGAGAAGCCAGATCCTATAGAGCATAGAGGCAGGGGCTTGAGAGTTTGGAGAGGTGATAGGGGTTGGAGGGTGGAGGGAGAGGAGATGGAGGATAGGGAGGAGGGGGATGAGGAGATGATGGAGAAGATAGGGGAGGATTAGCTCGAAGTGAGGGCAATGGCAGAGGTGGCGGTAGAGGATGGAGAGTAGCATGTTGATATTCCCACTCTAGAGGTATGGTATTAGAAGGTTGAGGAGATGGAGATTGATGAGCATGTGGAAGAGAGATGAAAGGAGCATGTAGAGGATGAGGTGGTGATGGGAGAGGTTGAGAGAGTACTCTAAGAGAAGATTGTGATGGGAGTGGATGAGCAGCTAGAGGAGGTGGGGGCTAGAGGAGATGAGGGATCAACATATCAGAGGATAGCCACCTTGCAAGCTCAGGTACAGGGCTTGGAGGAAAAGCTTAGGACAGTGATATTAGAGAGGGATGACCTTAAGGCCAAGAGGAATGCCTTATAGACTGATAGGGACCTAGATATCATTAGTCGATAACAAAAATATCAGCGTGTGACAGAGTTTATAGCTACATGCAATGGATCTATAGTGGATGTTGCTCGAGAGTATGCTAGGTTGAGTAGAGTCATGTAGTATTACAAGGTGTAATGCCAAGAAAGTGCACAAGACAAGAATAAGAGCAAACATGCAATCTAAATCTAAATGTAATCTAATGTTAAGCAACAAAGAACAAAGGAAAGTAAAAATGTGAACAAAATGAAACAATCTCACCAAATTGCTACATATTTCCATGATTCATCTCGATTGCCCTTCTCCATTTTGCTATTGTAGTATAATTTACCTCAAAATTTTCAAGAGTTTGTGCAAGTATAGCCTATGATAAAGATTTAGCAAAACATTGAAGATTCAAGATAAGTGCTCTGAAAAGTCATAAGATTTCGCGAGAGAGATTGAAATGAAGAATGACAAATCAATTTATAGAAAATTGATTATTCGAATGACATGCCAAGATCGAAAGATTAACGGACGGTTGAGATCGACAGATTAGACATGCATTTTGATAACTGACAGTAGTGACATGAGTGATACAAATTAGAAATAGAATTAAAGATTAAATAAATGATTTAATCTTCCACTTTGGTATTTGAAAACAAAAGAATTATCTTTGCATGAAAAAGATAAATATTGATTAAAGCAACTCTTGTTCGAATGCATGCACAAGGTTTAATTAATTAAGTAAGAATATTTAATTAATCTGCATGTACACACAATTGAGTTAGAACTGGACGATTGAATGATTTGACGAAGAGATTACTTGAGAACGCCACTCAGACATTAAAGCAAGAGTTAACTGAGCGATTTGAAATAGATCTTTGAGTCGACTCAAAGTGAATACTTAGATAACTCACACAATTATCTAAATATAGAGGAATGCATTAAAATAGAATTCACGAATTAAATAATTCATTTAATTCAAGATTTGATCTTTGAAGAATAATTAAATAAATAAGATTTATTTAATTAAATGATGAAGGGGTTTAAATGAATAATTAAATAAATAAAGAATTTATTTAATTATAGTTGAAGTATGATATAGAGTAAATTAAATAAGAATTTATTTAATTTGACAAGAAGGATAAGGTTAATTAGTAACATAATTAAATAAAAATCATTTATTTAATTAATCAGATAGAATAAAGAAAATGTGAATTTAATTAAATAATTAAGATTATTTAATTAATAGAAGCAATGAAGACTATAAAGAATAATTAAATAATTGAGATTATTTAATCAATAGAAGAATTAATGTTAAGATGAATTAATTAAATAATTAAGATTATTTAATCATAACCATGAAGAATAGGAATTATGAAGAATATTGAAGTCACAGGCTTAGACCAAATTTCGGTGTCTACATTTGCCCCTCTTTGATACAATGTCATTTTGGCGTTGTGTCAAAGAAAATCGATAAGAAATATGCCCCAGTAATGCCCTAGTGTAAAACAGGTGAAGGTATGCCCCCTCGGGAAAATTGACAATTTTTTGAAGAAGTTAATAAAAATTTAGAAATAGTCCCATTTAGGCCATTAGATGGCCAGAAATACAGTGGAGTTTGCAGAATTGAGGTTGGAAATGTTAGGGATGGGTACAGGCTGATCGAAATGGGAAGTTAACATGGCCAGTAGGAAAGAAATGCCACCTAAGCCCTAGGTATATATAGGAATATGGATAAAAACCAATTCATTTTCACCCACTTAGCCCTAGAATTGAGAATTTTCTCTGCACCCATAGCGAGGATGTCGCCCATTCTGAACACTCACCATCGTGCATATAGGATCTGGACCTTCCAGAGGCCAGTCGATGTGGACCCCCCAGTATGTACCTCAAACTTGGCTTTTGAAATTTTTCATTTGCATGTAATTTTATGTATTTAATTCAAGTTTATGTTATGCGTCATTTTGATAAATCACCGCATATGATTGAGCAAATGATGCATCTATCTGCGGAACAACGCATTTGCAATTTTATGTTAGCTGTTTTGCATGATTTGTGTGTGGTTCAATGCATGTGTAGATTTATGAATCGCATTTGAAATTTTGCATTGCATTTGCATTTAGAATAGCTGCATTTGTTTATTTTGAAACGCATGTGAATATTTCTCAACGCAATGTTAATTTTTCAATGCATATGTTAGAATGCAACACATTTGTAATAGAATTAGCCGCATTTGAAAAATAACGACGCATATGAATTTTATGCACCACATATGTTAAAGAGTGACACATGTGAAAAATAATGATGCATGTGCAAAATAACGACACATTTGAATTGTAGTTAGTATAGTCAGTTTGCACTAGAATAGATGATTGAGGCTGACATGAGGCATGTATAATGCCATTGTAGGTTGTGCTAGACACGATATATACACGGGAGTCGAGACCGAGGGCATTTCGATTTAGAGATAGTTTGCAGCCAGTAGAGCGATGGATCCTATGGCACCTAGGTCTACTTCACGTGATAGAAATGCCCTAGATTCGGGCGAATCGGGGATTATTGACAGCTTTGTGTGAGTGGTGGCACTCAGAGACATCGTCTTTCCACCTATCAACTAGAGAGGCCACTGTTACCTTAGAGGATGTCTATAGGATCCTCAGACTTCCTATTAGAGGCACACAGGTGATGCATGATACCCAGAGGGGTGCAGCCGAGATGTGCAGATACTACCCACATGCGGACATTACGCAGTTAGGATTTGACGACTATGAGATTAGGTGGTGTGTGTTGGCTTAGAGATATAGGCAGCTAGACTGTCTATTGTGTACATTGATAGGCGGCATAGTACTTCCTGACCATCGAGGTCATGGTTTTCCCGTGGGGTGGGGGGAGATGCTAGTAGGCATGCTAGAGCGTCGAGTGGTGTATGCTTGGGGTTCATGTTTGCTTGGGAAGTTATACTTTCATTTGCATGATATTGCCTACCGGGAGGCACAGTCTATGAGTTGTGGTACCACACTTTTGATGGTATGGGTGTAGGAACACATCACCATTTTTTGGCCACTAGTGACAGTTGATCTTCCACATGGAGCTTCATACACCTTCCGTTATACGGGGGTGAATACGCAGCCTCACATAGGAGATACAGGTTATTTTAGGCATGCTATAGACACGATGGTGTAGTTTACATGGAGACCATACTTGGGTTGTGCTGAGTGGTTAGACGAGGATGAGCATTTGCCATTTTGCCGATAGATACAATTCTTGGTTAGGCGGATAGTGTCACATGTCCACATTATAGAGCGTTAGTTGCCAGATCGTGTCTTGTGACAATTTGGAGAGGTGCAGGATGTTCCTAGAGGACCGACAGAGTTTGTGAGATCATCATGAGAGGTCCCCCTATGGGGTCCAAAGATTCCTGTTTCCATAGCAGAGGCCGACATTGATGCACTACAGGTAGTTCCATGGGGATGGAGGGATGGTCCTGTAGATCTAGGGACCACAGAGGAGTATGATCAGTGGTGGGTAGTACACAGACTGATTCTGTTGACAGATCCAGAGCAGCTAGCACCAATAGAGAGGCAAGGGATAGGTCCATGAGGCAGGCATGGCAGAGGTAGAGGTCGGGGAGACAGAGGAGGCCATGGTGATGGAGGAGATGATGGCTGAGGTGGACGGCGTGGAGGTAGGAGAGGGAGATGTGCTCGGAGGGGATGAGGGCCACCATTGTCACCGATCCGTGAGGAGGGACGAGGAGATGAGGATGTGGCCATACCAGACATTGGTAGAGGAGGAGAGGAGATGGATATTGCGATAGGCGGAGAGGAGGTGCAGCCTACAGAGGCGGCTATTCTAGACATCCTAGCAGAGGAGGAGGTAGGTACCGAGAGGGCAAGCAGAGAGGAGGCAGAGATTGATGCCTTGGGTTTATTGGGCGCCTACTAGGAGGATGACGAGGAGGATGATGATCATGAGAGGTTCGTGATCAGATCCTAGAGGAGATAGATGAGGAGGAGGATGGGAGAGTGAGGGGCAGATAGGATGAGACAGGGGCAGTGGATCAAAAAATAGATACATTACATGCTCAGGTTGCATCCTTGGAGAAGTAGATGAGAGTTTTGATGTCTGAGAGGGATGTGTATCGGATGGAGAGGGACAGAGCGGTGATGGATAGAGATCAGGCTATAGCTCGGCGATAGGAGACAGAGAAAAGATTCTCAGACCTCAGAGCCTTATGTATTGGGCCATCAGTTTCCTTTGCCAGAGAGCTAGTCAGAGCTGGGGAGAGAGAGATATTATCAGGATCTTTATGAGGCAGAGGTTCTACCAGAGAGATGGGCTCCTAGTTACTCACAGGCACATAGCAACAGGTCGCTGACCGTGACTCATACATGGATAGTTAGCACAAAGGGTGTGGAGCAGCCACGTAGAGCAGGTCTGTATTATAGACCTCCCTTAGCTCATAGGTCATTGGGTTCCCATCATCATTCCTCCACACATTCTAGGCATGATAGTAGTGGTAGTTCAGGATAGGGATACTTCTTGAGATGCATCGAGACATTGTATTATGATCCTATAGCTTGCGGGCTTCCATGTATTATTGATACATTATGGCATTATGATTTGACACGGTTGAGGGAGATATATATGTATATATGATTTTACTGGTGATTCTCATGATATGCATTTCTATGTATTAATTATGCAGTTGTTTATTTGTACATGTGATGTTTATATGACATGCTTATGTTATGGATGATGATATCTATTTTATGGTGTGTATATGTAGCTAATGATATAATGTTGATTCTATATGATGTATGTAGTTTATAAATTATGAGTTGCACTATGATGTTATATGTATAATGCTGGCTACATGTGATGCTTATACAAATGTAATATGATGCATATATTTACAGTTCCTTTGTACATGGAATGCTTATGGTATGTATTGTTTGATGATGAATGTCTATCATGCCATGATGATCTAGATATGAAATATGCCTATATGTATGTATTTTTCTAACATGTACGTTGATGCAGGATGATGTATAATGTTTTGTTTCACAGGACTCCATCATAATGCAAGAAAGAAGAACAGTTAGTGCGGAAAGAAAGATTGAGAAAGAATGAAAGATAGGAGATAGATGTTAGTATTAGCAATCTTTGATGTTTTTCTGTATCACAAAAGGTATTGCACTTTATCATCATTGGGCGGGACTAATACAAATGGAGAAAAACACCATGATATGACATAAATCAAGGTGTGCAAGGTCATCCACTTGCTAATAACAAACAGTCACAGACAAGGATTGTCGTTAACTCATACTAAGGGCACAAGTTGCCCCAGTCTTTTTGTCAAGACAAACCACAGACAGCAAACAAAGTAAAAGACGGGTCATGAGACGTCATTGCTCCTCTAAATCCTTCATGGGACATCCTTGAGGAAACTAGTAACATGACTCAAAATCAAATTTAAAAGGCAGTCGACAGACAGTAGTCAAAGAAAATAGAATTTGGATACATCATTGCTTCTCTAAATCCCTCATGGGACATCCTTGAGAAAGCTAGTAACATAATTCTTAGTCATCAATTCAAGATAAATGATAATATAAATAAGCCATAAAGTCAAGAAGCCAATAAAATATTTGCCAAAACTTGATCTGTTTGTTTGATTTGTTGTGATTGATAAAAGGATTGATTGGTAGAGCCTGATATCAGGAGATACACATACTGGATAAGACTGTGAGTCTAGTTTCGATGTTATGACTATCTGTATAAGGCATGACAAAGCTTGGTTTCAGAAAGACATGTATCGTATAAGACGTTGAGTCAGATGTCGTTGATGTGATAACCTGTGTAAGGCTATGTTTGATTGTTTGACCTTGTCGATTATGCAAGATGGACTCATCCTGTATAAGATAGATCATTTTCCTGATATCAGTAGTCAGGAAGGACTCATCCTGAACAATTTGACATAGATTGATTGCTTTGATGATGACTGTTTCTAGGAAGGACACCTCCTGAAGCAGACATAAGTTGATTTGTGCTGATTGTTTTGTTTGGCGAGCTGTTTGATTTGACTTAGATACATTGTTGACTTCTTCACCAAATTAATGTGACTTGAGATGATGCATTGACAATTGACTGTGTGTGATGACAAAACCCTAAAGGACTGACCTAGTGCGGCCTCGGGGGCTCATCGATTGATGGCCTTGCCTACATTGTACACACAGAGACCTCGAAGTTCGACACGACCAATGACCTTGTCATATAGACATATGGATTGAATCATGATTTTATATAGAATAACCTAAACGAACTAACCTAATGCCTCAGGGGCACATCGGTAGATGGCCTTGCCTACATCCAATCGTAGAGGCAACGTAGTTTGACAAACGACAAAGACTGACACACATGACTAACTCTGACTCTATTTTTGGATTTTTGAAATGTTTTGATTTTTTTTTTGTCTTTTTGAAGTTTTTTGATGTTTTTGTGTTTTCTCAGGTCATTTTGTGATGTTCATGGATTTTCCATGGTTTTATGTCTCCAACACAACCAATGTAAGAAACAATATGACACATGTCAAGTGTTTTCCCCCAGTCAAGTATAAGACCAATTGATTATGAATAGGATAAAATGGGGGATATGAACTGCACTCGATGTCAATCGTTCCAAGTTATGGGAAAGACTACCACTTATTACGAATGGTATATACAAGTGATGGATATGAAAGATAAAGGATATGTACAGGGATAGGTAGTAGGTACAGGGATAAGGGATATGTACAGGGAAGTGGACTATGTATAGGGCTGTGGACTACATACAATGATAAGGACTATGTACAAGGATAAGGACTAGATTAGAATAATAGTAGACAAAGGAGCAGAGTTAACTACACATGGCGCCTGTTTGCCAAGTTTTCACCATGGTACCTATTCAAAGCACCATTGAAGTGGTTTTCACTATTGGACGAATGATTTGTCTTTACTATTTTCTAGATTATCTAATTTTTTTGGTGTTACCAAGACGCCTGTTTGCCAGGTTTTCACCTTGATAATAATTTTTTGTGTATTTCTAATTTTTATTTTTATTTTTGCTAATTAAGACAAAGGCTCCCAGAAGCTATGCGTAGAACTTCTTCAGATGCAAACTATTGATTGGTGAGGACAATGGTTCCCCTTAAGGAGTAGAGAGTTGGTACGCTCTTGATCCAAAAGCTTCCGTAACAACATAAGGTCCTAACCAATTTGGTTCAAACTTTCCTGGTTTTTGTCTTTCTGCTTGATTCTTTAGGTTCTCCATTAAAACCAGGTCACCAATGTCAAAGTTTTTGTTCAATACCTTCCTATTATAGCTATGACAAAGGTGATTCTGATATGCTTGAAGATGGTCTAATGCCTTCTGTCTTCACTCATCTAGGAATTCTAGCTCATGGAGTCTCGATACTCGATAATCTTCATCATCAATGTGGCCTTTCAGGGATACCCTTAGGGAAGGAATCTCGACCTCAATAGGCATAATAGCTTTAGAACCAAATACAAGTGAATATGGAGTAGCACCAGTGGGAGTACGGATACTTGTGTGATAAGCCCATAAGGTAGGGTTAAGCTGTAAATTCTAGTCATGACCAGCATCATTGACAATATTCTTGAGGATTCTAATGATGGTCTTGTTAGATGCCTCTGCTTGGCCGTTACCTTGTGGGTAGTATGGAGTGGAAAAGTGATGTTGGATATGAAATTCATCACACAGGTGGTGAAATTATTGGTTCTTAAATGGGCAGCCATTATCAGTGATTATGGACTGAGGGACACCATACCGACAGATGATATAGTTTAGGATAAATTTAGAAATCTATGTGCCAAAAATGTATGTCACAGGAATGGCTTCAATCCACTTCGTTAAATACTCAGTGGCAGTGATAATGAATTTGTGTCCATTAGATGAGGTGGGGTGGATCTTACCTATGAGGTCGATTCCCCATTGGGCAAAGGGCCATGGTGACATTATAGGATGGAGCTCCTGTGTTGGCACATGTATCAAGTCTCCATGAACTTGGCATTGGCGGCATTTCATTACAAAGACATATGAGTTTTTTTCCATAGTAGGCCAGTAATAACCTAGTCTCATAATCTTTTTGGCTAAGGTAGGACCGCTAGAATGGGAACCACATATACCCTCATGCACTCCATGCAAGGTTTCTTGTGCTTCAGTAAAATCAAGACATCTCAGTAGGGTATTATCTAAGGCATGTCTATATAGGGTATCTTCAACAATGGTGTATTTGACTAACTTGCGGAGGAATGTCCTACGTTGGTTATTTGATAGGCCAGTGGGTATGACTTCAGCATGAAGGTAATCATAGATTTATTTGTACCATGGGGAATCAGGACCAACAATTTCACACACCATTTCAAAATCTAGGATATCGTAGACTGGGACCAAAAGTTGTTCTACCAAGAACTCAAACTTAGGCACGTTGTTAGGAATGTCAAGAAGTGATGCAATTGTAGCCATAGCGTTTGCTGCCCTATTTAAAACATGAGGTATTTGATGAAATTCGACTTTGTCAAAGTACTCTTTAAAGCTATCAGCCATGCATTTGTAGGGGGAAAGCTTCTCATCCTTAGTCTCATAATCATCATTTACTTGTCTGATTACCAGTTGGGAATCACCATATACCTGTAGGTTCTTAATTTTCCACTTAACTTCCATGTGTAACCCTGTCACAAGAGCTTCATACTCTGCTATGTTGTTAGTGCATGGAAATGCAATCCTGAATGACTTAGGGATGGAATCACCCTGTGGTGTAATAAACAGTATACCAGCCCCTGAACCATGATTTGTATGTGAGCCATCAAAGTACAGTTTCCATGTTATATTTGTGTCAATTGTGAATATGAACTCATCAGGAAAGTCTGCAACTAATGGGTGATCTGCCTGTATGGGTGCGTTAGCTAACTGATCATCAATGACCTATCCTTTAATAGCCTTTCTTTCTACATACTGGATATCATACTCACTAAGTATCATAACCCATTTGGCCAATCGCCCTATTAATGCTGCCTTGCTGAGAAGATATTTCAGAGGGTCTATTTTAGCAATCAACATTGTTTGATGGTTTAGCATATAGTGCCTCAACTTTTGAGTAGCAAATACTACTGGCACATTCAATGGTACTATAGTTGAGCTCATAACCTACCAAATTCTGACTGATATAATAGACTGCCCTTTCATGACCTTCATCATCATTCTGTGCAAGCAATGCTCCAAGTGATGAATGGGTTGCCATAATATAAAGAATCAATGGTCTTCCTTCAACATGTGGCATTAAGACATAGGTGGTGTGAGTAAATATTCTTTAATCAGTTGAAAAGCCTCTCCACACCTAGTTGTCCATGCAAAGGGTACTCCTTTCTTAAGTAGATGTTGAAAAGGATGTGTCTTATCTGCTATTGCACTATAAATCTCTCTGGATTGCAACCTTCTCTGTAGTGTCCTTAGTTGACTAAGATTAGTGGTGGATGCATGTCCATGATTGCTTTTACCTTAGTGGGATCCACTTCAATGCCTCGTCTAGAAATGATATAACCTAACAGCTTTCCTACTTGACTCCAAACACACATTTCTTTGGATTGAGTCTCACTTTATACTTCTCTAGCCTCTAAAATATCTTGTCTAAAACCTGTAAATGTTCTACCCTTGTCTTGGATTTTACAATAAGGTCATCGACATAATCCTCCATACAAGTGTGTACTAGATCATGAAAGATAGTAGTCATGGCACATTGATAGGTTGCTCCAGCATTCTTGAGTCCGAAGGGCATAACATTCCAGCAATATGTTCCCCAAGGACAAGTGAAAGCCATCTTAGGTTGGTCTTCAGTTGTAATTCTGATCTGGTTATATCCTAAAAATCCATCCATAAGGGACAACATCTCATATCATGTTGTCATGTCAACTATCATGTCTATGTTAGGCAAAGGGAAGTCATCCTTAGGACAAGCTTTGTTGATATCTCTAAAATCGGTGCAGATGTGGATGCCCCCAGTTGGTTTAGTGACTAGTACAAGATTGGAAATCCAATCTGCATAGTCGATAGATCTGATGAAACCAACGTCTAAGAGTTTCTTGAGTTCTGTCTTGACTAACAAAGCAATCTGTGGGTGCATTTTTCTCAATTTTTGTTTCACTGGTTTGGCACCTAGTTGTAAGGGAAAATGATGCAAAACAAGTTTAGGATCCAACCCCGGCATGTTGGCATATGACCAAGAAAAATTTATCTATCTCTATGCAAAGAAGTTATGGAACTCTGGTTGCTCTTCTATTGTCAGTGACGCTGCAAAATAAACCAGTCGAGGATTCTCTTTGGTACCTATGTTGACTTCTACTGATTCTTCAATGAGAATGGGTGACTTTTCCTGTGCAATGGGGAGAATGTTCAAACCTCCATCCTTAGGTGCCTCAAAGGGGTTTTCACCTTCAAATGTGTCATTTCTTTTTACTTTTTCATTGTCTAAAGGTGCCTTTCAGTTTTCACCTAGAGACTCATCCTTTTTATTTTGTTCATTCTTTTTCTCATTTTTGCAATTGGAGGGTTGAACGGATTCCCAAAAATATGCTTTGTTGTCCAAGTCAATAGTAAAACCAGCCTTATGATCACCATTTGGTATACCTTCTTATAATCCCAAGAACTCAGCAATTGCTTCATCGTTCTCAAAAATTTCTAAGATGGGTGTGTCTTGTTGGTCCCAATCAATGAGTTGGGGATAAACTAAGGGCATGTCATCGTCAGAGTTATCAAAGTTTAATGGGGTCAAGGTAAAGATTGAATTATTCATGTGGTTACAAAAGTCTTGTACCAGGTCCTTTTTGCTCTTAGGTTTGAGTCTAGGTGGATGGATAGGTGGGCCTAATGCCAAGGTTTGACTATCTGAAATAGGTGGCTCAAGTTGCCAAGAGGTAGGATCAAGTGATTCCCAATAGTAGTGTTTAAACCATTCCTCTTTTGTCATTTTCTTTGGTGGACAGGAATTCAAGGGATTTGGTGAGGAACTTAGCATCAAGTCAAGTTCTCCAAATAACTTGTCAAAGTCCATGGAAGAAGTAAAGGATAGGGAATCCCACTCATAATCGTTAGAGTCGGGGGAGCCACAATGATATTGGTCCACTAGTTCGTGAGATGTCTTAATATCTTCTGAAGCATTTACTTCCTCAAGTAAGGGTAATGGGGTACTAGGAATTCCAATTTGAATCGGTTCAAACCCTAGCCCTACTCCTTTTGGCCACTGAGAAACAAATATTGGTTCAATCCTCCCATCTTGGTTTAACCCTAAACCACTCTGTCCATCATATCCTTTGCTTTGCATGATTTTGAAACCTTTTTCGTATATATTTGTAGGAATATGAGCAAGTAAGAGGGGTTCCTCATCATCTTCCCTATATAGCCAGGAAGTGACATCTTCTATATTTATGGCCTCTTTGCTTAATTCTCCCCATTTGATGAAATTTTTTGTAGGAGGAACATGTATAGTGACCTTAGACTGTCCTCTATCTGATGTAGGTAAACCATATGACTTAGGAGGAATCAAATGGCTAACACAATAAGATGTCATCATGTAATACTCTCCACAACCCTTGTCTTGGATCTCAACCCTAGGAGTGGTAGGAATTGAGGGTGAAATAGATGTTCGAGTGAGTGTAGATGGATCAACATAGGAATATGGATTGGATGATGAAGCCTCTTGGTTCACTGGCACTTGACGTTGGGGGATCTCTTTTAGATTGGTGCAATATTGAAAAGGATCAGGATCACCATCTATAGTTATTTCTATGCCATTGTAAGGGAATTTAAGACACTGATGATATGTGGAAGGGACCACCTTCATGGCATGAATCCATGGCCTGCCTAGTAGAAGGTTATAAGGAAGGGTGAGATCCAAGACTTGGAACTTTGTCTCCATCACTGCAGGACCAATTCTAATAGGAAGTGTTACCACTCCCTTTGATTTTCTTTCATCATCATCATAAGCTTTAATTACAATAATCTTGGTCATGTCTACGCATGCTTCTGAGATACCTAAGGCCTTAATTAGTTTTAAAGTGCACAGATTTAACCCTACTCCTCTGTCTACCAAAACTCGTCTAACTTTGGTGTCATCAACAAGGGCTTCTAGATGTAAAGGGTCATTGTGGTTCATTTTTTCAGTTGCATAGTCTTGTTTAGAAAATGTGGCATGGTGATTATTGGTTAAGTAGCCCACCATTTCCTAGAAATGATTGACATCAAGGTCATTAGGGACCGTGGTGTTTTGTAAAGCTTTATCGAGAATAGATCAATGCTTAGGGGAAATACGCAACTGTTCCAAGATTGAAATTTGGGCTAGGGTTTTCCCCAACTAGTCAAGTAGGTTATATTGTAACTTGGAAGGTTGGGTGTTTTTTGTAATGGAGGGCCTTGGATAGTGAACTTAGTATGACAAGTATTGACTGCACACTCAGGATTAGTATTGACAATAATGGTATTGATATTCTCATTAGCAGCGCGAAGGTAGCGAATTATTTTTCCACTATTATAATCATGCTTGACATTGGCATAGTTGGCTGAGATATTGGTCTAAGTACTCAAACTGGGGACAGTTCCTTTCCCATGGTCATGTAGTGGGTCAAAAAATACTTGATGATCAGTGTTTGATGACTTTTGTTTTTGTCCACTAACTTCAATAATTCTTCTTTCAACAAGATCCTGTATGATATTCTTCAGTTGTTGACAATTTTGTAGGTTATGTCCCTTAGTTCTATGATAATCAAAAAAGGAATTGTCATCCCACCAAGCTAGTTTAAATTGTCCTAGATCGTATTGTCTTGGTTCCTGTAGATGTATAAGATTATGTTGTAACAGTTGTTTGAACACCGACTCAATGGGTTCCCCTAAGGGAGTGAACTCATGTTTTTGAAATCTTCTTTGTTGTGGACGTTGAGTATTTTGGATCACATTAGGAGGTTGATTGATAGCATTAAGTGTGTTGGCAAAATTTTGAGGTCCTTGTAATGTGAGGAGGGGTCTTGCTTGTAGCGTTTTAGCATCAACTACCCCATCATTGGTGACATTTTTGTTGTGAGACCAAAATCTGTTTCTGTCAGTGGGGGTATTTTGTACGATCAGGTTTATATTGGATGTTGATGTCTTGAGTTCACCCTTTTCAATGAGATCCTTCTCTATTATAACCCATTTTTCCACTAGTTCTGAAAAAGACGTACAACAATGTACCCTTAAGTTACTTCTTAGTTTCGCATGAAGGTTTTCTTGGAACATAGTAACTTTTTGTTTCTCAAGTATCTTGACAAGACACTGACTAGCTATAGTCCTCCATCTCTAGAAGAAAGCAATGAATGTTTCCCCTTCATCTTGTGTTGTGTGACACAAGGTTGCTATATTTATCTCGTGGTCTATGTTGAAGGAGAATTACTCCACGAATTTCTCAACCAGTTCACCCCAAGATCTAATGCCAGAATCTAGACCCAAAAACCATTCTATTACAATTCCTACAAGACTTATTAGAAATAGCCTCATAAGATATGTGGGGTCATAAGCGACATCTATGCATATGGTAGAAAATTCCCTTATATGTTCTATTGAATTTTGTTTATCATTGTACTTAGGGAGATTCAGTATGACATATCCGTGAGGGAAAGGGGTCATGTACAATGATCTATCAAAGGGGAATGGGCATATGTCCTTTGTTGAAAATGATTTCTTAGTTGACATTGACATGTTATCCATTTGTGTTTGTAATGCATGCATTTTTGTTTGTAAGACGTCAACTTGGGTCAAAGATGTGCTAGGGGGATTATGCGGATCCATGTATGTACTCTGAAATCCAAAGTCTCGTGATGGGTTTCGATTGAATGTTGACATCTGAGGTGGATTTGGATTCAGAATGTTGGTAAATGTGTTCTAGTCTAGAATCTGCATAAATTGGTGTTGACCTGGGATTTGTGTAAGCGGATTCTAAGTACCACTTTGTGAAAAGGGGTTTTGATTGGGAATCTGTGTAAATGATTCATGTCTTGGAATCTATGCAAATGGATCATGACCACCGATCTGAGAGAATGGATTCTGATTCAGAATCTGTGTGAATGGATTCTGACTTAGAATCTGCATGAATGGATTCTAATTTCCATATTGGAAGGAGGGAATGCCTCCTGTTTGTGTAATCCATGGTATAGTACTAGTGACTAGAGCACTAGGTATGGCCATTGATTGTGGTATGGTGTTTGTGATACTAGCATTAGGTATGACCATTGACTGTGAACTTGTGACACCGACATAAGGTGTAAAGGCTGAGGTTTTAGGCCTTTTACTCCCAACAAGAGGACCGAAGGGAGTGGATGATGAAGCCCCTATAGTGAAATTAAATCTTTATGTAATGCTAGATGTACCAAATGGGGACGTATGGACTATCGTACTCTGTGTAGGTGTGCTAGATGGCATAGTTGTGCTGACCTAAGGTATAGTAGTACTAGCAGTCATGGTATTTGTCCCTTGTGTAGGTTGAGTTTGTAAGGTTCTGATATCAAATCCTATAGCTAAGGTAGCACCTTCAGCTAACAATTTGGCTAAGTATCATTGTCGATCATTTGCTAGGTACTCATCTATGAAAGAGGAAAACTCAGGGTCCTGTGCGGTAGCCTCTATTTCCTCTACAACAATATGTCCTTGAGTGTTTCTAGTGGTGAATTTGTCTAATAGAGTCTTATGAGGTCTTGAAGAAAATGGATTGATGAATTCGTTTGGGTTTGACATGTTTTCTCTCTCTTTTCTCTTATACCTAGTTTCAACCATGTAAGACAAGCTCAATATGCGGGAAATGCAAAACTATATCTATGAACAGTATGACTCTAGTCTATGTTTTTGGGGATTTTCGTATGCAAATTAAGGAATTTTTTAGGATGACACTAGCCTAAAATCTAAAGATGCAAGGCCTAAGCAAGGTTCTAAAATAATCAATTCTATAAACCCAAGATGAAGGGACCAACTACCTAAATTCTAACCAAGGCGTCAATTTAGTTTAAGTCAAGGAACCAATGTAGGACGAGGATCAAAGACAAGTTGAGTTTCCTAACTAGACTGATGAGCTAGGAGGACTCTTTGTAGGACAAAGGATAAACTGATAAAACTAGGTTCAATGATAGATTTCGTTGACACAATGACTTTTCTAGAGTGTAGATGGTGGACTAATCCTAAAGTTTGTAAAAGTGACCTTTCTAGAAGTTTAATGCAAGGTAATATTTATTCTAAGATGAAACTAAACTCTGAATTAAGATAACTATGGTAATGACCAAATGAACCTAAAGGATACAAAATTGAGCAAATCGTTTTAGGTTTCTGTTCAAGGATTGTTTGTGTAAAGACAACTAAAAATGGTATAATCATGTTGATTGGACAGTGACCATGAATTCTGGTTTTCTGATAATCAGACAAATGCGTCGCGGGATTTCACAGATATGGTTCAAGTTAATAGTTGTGGTTTTCCAGTGATCAATTATGTTTCTCTAGTAAAGTTCAATGTGTGACTCTAACAGATGTGGTTAACCTTCTAACAGATGCGACTCGTAATAATAGTTGCGACTCAGAATATGACATATACAGTTTTTCATAAATCAAATGCGAGCTAATCTGGCAGATGCGACTCTAAATGACTGATGCGACTCAAAGTTAAATAGATACGACTCGTAATAACAGATGCGACTCTAAAAATCAATTGTGACCTTCTGGTGAACAATTGCGACTCTCTGTATATTTTCAGTGATGAAATTTTAAAACCAACTATGTTTTTTGTGATCAAATTTTTGTAAACGAGAACAATCATAAGACAAAGTGCTTTCAGTTTGATTTTAGACTCAAAGAACATTTAAGTTGACAACAGAAAAGTACATCCTAATAGGCCAAAAGGCCTAGGGTTTGTATACTTGGTATAGCCCACCAAAATACCTTGGAATGGTGATAAACACCTTTCCTTCTCGAGAGTAGATAGCTTAGAAATTTGGTGGCATTGGCTCCCCTCCACAGCTCATTAATGTCTTTCGAGCACACCAATTTTGAATTCTTTGGGCAATGACCTCCCAAGAACTACTATCTCTACTCAAGGGGATCAGTAGTGAGTGTCTTCAGGCATGATACTGTACCCTGCACTATACCAAGCAACGACCAATAGAATGGTTAGTCTCTAAAACAAAGGTGTTTAATACGGACATTCTATTCATGGGGCATGATCCATATGGTGAGAGTCCCCTTTCGGATCCATCTTGTCAGAACCACACTCGTGATTCTTGGGTTTTCCCCAAGAACCCACTTTTATATACTGGTTGGAAGTCCCTCAGGTTCAGGGTGCTACTGGTCTGAGTCATCCTGGGGTGAGTACTTTTTCCCACCAGAATAGGCCCAAGTTCTAGAGTTGGTAACCATTTCTCTTACACCTAGGATCGCACGAATGCACAAGGGGAGAGGATACTTCGATGTACCAATTCGTAAGGGTAAATACATAGATGTGATTTCACACCAAACACAGTAGACACTTGTTAATTTTAAACCAAACGAAAGATTTGCTACGCTACCAAACAATCTGTTTCAAAAATTAACTAGGGTCTTCAACAAGCATCCTGTAGAAAAATTTGTTAGTAGATTTCAATATCGTCTTCGTCAATCGTCCTGCAAAAACTTGTTAACTTCCAAAAGGCCACACGCTGAAAATCAGATATTAGTAACACACAAATTAATTGAAAATTTCAGATTTCCGAAAATAGAAATAAAGGTTACAGTCAATTGCGTCGCTGTGTTACTAGTCAGATGCATCGATATTCTCTTCAATTGCATCTCGGTATTCACCAGTCAATTGCAATTCATGATTATTCAGATGTGTCATGGTTTTGTAGATGCGGCGTTTTGTGTGTTAGATGCGGTTCAGGAAATCAATTGCGTCGCTTCATCAAACTGATGTGTCTATTAATTTCAAATGCAGCGTTTCGTCAAGCTGATGTGTTGTTTAGTACGAAAAACCTGCAAAAATAAAAATAAAAGTCTACGAATATGTGAAGATGGTGTCTTCACATTGGGTTCACCAAATGTAACACCAAGAAAGTGCACAAGACAAGAATAAGAGAAAACATGCAATCTAAATCTAAATACAATCTCACCAAATT
Source organism: Sequoia sempervirens (assembly GCA_007258455.2). Taxonomy (NCBI): domain Eukaryota; kingdom Viridiplantae; phylum Streptophyta; class Pinopsida; order Cupressales; family Cupressaceae; genus Sequoia; species Sequoia sempervirens. The sequence continues at coordinate 511,390,496 of VDFB02270651.1, forward strand.
GCTACATATTTCCATGATTCATCTCGATTGCCCTTCTCCATTTTGCTATTGTAGTATAATTTCCCTTAGATTTTTCAAGAGTTCGTGCAAGTATAGCCTATGATAAAGATTTAGCAAAACATCGAAGATTCAAGATAAGTGCTCTGAAAAGTCATAAGATTTCACGAGAGAGATTGGAATGAAGAATGACAAATCAATTTATAGAAAATTGATTATTCAAATGACAGGCCAAGATTGAAAGATTAACGGATGGTTGAGATCGACAGATTAGACATGTATTTTGATAACTGATGGTAGTGACATGAGTGATACAAATTAGAAATAGAATTAAAGATTAAATAAATGATTTAATCTTCCAATTTGGAATTCGAAAATAGAAGAATTATCTTTGCATGAAAAATAAAAAGATTGATTAAAGCAACTCTTGTTCAAATGCACGCACAAGGTTTAATTAATTAAATAAGAATATTTAATTAATCCTCATGTACACACAATTGAGTTAGAATTGGACGATTGAATGATTTGACGAAGAGATTACTCAAGAACGCCACTCAGACATTAAAGCAAGAGTTAACTAAGTGATTTGAAATAGATCTTTGAGTCGACTCAAAGTGAATTCTTAGATAACTCACACAATTATCTAAATATAGAGGAATGCATTAAAATAGAATTCATGAATTAAATAATTCATTTAATTCAAGATTTGATCTTTGAAGAATAATTAAATAAATAAGATTTATTTAATTAAATGATGAAGGGGTTTAAATGAATAATTAAATAAATAAAAAAATTATTTAATTATAGTTGAAGTATGATAAAGAGTAAATTAAATAAGAATTTATTTAATTTGACAAGAAGGATAAGGTTAATTAGTAACATAATTAAATAAAAAGCGTTTATTTAATTAATCAGATAGAATAAAGAAAATGTGAATTTAATTAAATAATTAAGATTATTTAATTAATAGAAGAAATGAAGACTATAGAGAATAATTAAATAATTGAGATTATTTAATCAATAGAAGAATTAATGTTAAGATGAATTAATTAAATAATTAAGATTATTTAATCATAACCATGAAGAATAGGAATTATGAAGAATATTGAAGTCGCAGGCTTAGACCAAATTTTAGTGTCTACACAAGGATCTTAACAAGAGGGTAGTACCACTAGAGAGGAGGGAGCCCACATTTTCATAGGTTGATAGTTGGTCATAGGGTAGGACAAATAGTAGGACATACAATAGATGCTCTCATAGCAGGTTGGAGAGTGGGGATCCATCAACCCCTAGATGGTCTACACCTTATGATAGGCCTTCTATTGTAGAGCATAGATCTCTAGATGCACCTCAACGAGAGGACAAGAGGCACTAGGTTTAGGAGATCA
>VDFB02270651.1:511391980-511874754 GCA_007258455.2 Sequoia sempervirens
GAAGTCAAACCAATTCCAATTTAGACATAGCACAACCGTATAATGCATAACTATTTTTGTATATATTAAAATTTAATTTTTTTTAGTTGGATCAAGGATTCCAATATCTAGTGCACTCATATTTTTCAATTTTTTTTTAATAATCTATTTTACACATGTCTTGAGAACAAAGAGCTTGATTTTTAGTGAAAAACTTACATTCATAAGAAATAAAAAATAAATATAATAATCAAATTTAATTAAATTAAAATTATACTTTTTTGGAAGCTTATAATAAGGGATACATACTTACAAAAAAATAATTTTTAAATCAATTCATTTGGTCCCTCAAAAGGTAAATAAAAAGTGTTTTTTTTATCAACGTTTTGATAGGTGTAAAAGAGACTCTGTTATAGGTATGGATTAAAAATAGTGGGGTTATATCCAAAGGGGCTTGGTCTAAGGTAGTTTGATCAAACCCTATTCAATTGGAATCCTTTAAATGGAACTTTTCAAGGCTTAAATCATTATATTTTCTAAAAATATGTGATTTCAACAAAAATCAGGATCTCCCAGAAAGTGTAAACCACTATTGTGGTAGCACCCCGCAAGGGGAGAGTTTAGACACACTAGCACCTCTTAGGTAGACTCAACTAGACTAGAGTAAACTACAATTTTTCATCACCCAGGATCACCAAATGGCGCAAGGGGATTGGATACATTAATAGTCACTACCAAGCATGACAAACAAGTTAATTAACCCTCTAATTAAAGCTACGTGTGCCTAGCTAGTATGGAAAAACAACAAACAAACTAACTAAAGGGTCTTGGACCAATCATTTTGTAGAAAATGCATTAGTATTTTGCAACCACCAATCTTGGACAAACGAGGAATAGTTGCACAAAACGTTAGCAAAAACTGGGCACACTCACAAATAGACAAGTTAGCAGATTAATACCTGAAATTGAAACTAAACGGAAGCTGAAAACTATAAATTAAGGTCTCAAGTTTACATTAGATTCGCCTCTGTATGAGGCAAATTCGCCTGTCTAGTTGAGAAAATTAGCCCTTGTCAAGAGAAAATTTGCATTTTCTCTTGAGAAAATTTGGCTATTTTGTGAGAATGGGAAAATTTTCCTATTTTGTAGAGCAAATTTGGCTATTCTGTGAGGATGGGTGAATTTTCCTATTCTACAGAGCAAATTTGGTTGTTTTGTGAGGATGGGAAAATTTTCCTGTGAAGGAAAATTCACCTGTTCAATGAGGATGGGTGAATTTACTTACTTCTGCAACTTCGCCTCTATATTAGGTAGATTCGCCTCTACTATTAGTTTCGCCTATTTCCTAGTGCAAATTCACCCCTATAAGGTGCAAATTTTCCTATCATTAGGCAGATTCACCCCTATGTGTAAACCTAAACCTACAAAAGTCAAACAACAACAAAAGTAAAATGTTGGACCTGTGACGTGGGTCCCACTGGGTGTGCCAAAAATGTGTGCAGTATTTTTACCCCATCTAAAATGCTAGAAATAAACTCAAGCAAAAGGATAAAAATAAAACAAAACACTCAAGATTGGGCTTAAGATGAAACTCAAACTTAAAATGACAATAAAATCAATTTTTACCTTGTTTGAGCTTGATGAAGTTGTTTTCCCTCATTGATGGCTTGATATGTGTGCTCTATATTGATTTCGGTAGCATAACGACTTGTTGTAGCTTGATTTTGTCACCAAATGGATGTAAGATGGCTATGGTTGCAAGGATTTGGCTATGGAGATAGTGTGAGAGCTTGAGTGTATATGATATGGTTAGAATGGTTAGGGTTACAAAAATGGCAGTGTTAGCCATTTAGCTATGGGAGATAGAATGGATGGTGGAGATTGAAAGAGGGAGGAAGATCAAGGGTTGAGATCAAGAGTTGACTAAAGGAATTAAAAATTCTTTTTTAATGTGCATGAAAAAGAGAAATTTAATATTCCTTGGGAAAGAGAAAAGGAATTTAATATTCGTTGGGAGATTAGAGAGGAATTAAAAATTCCTCAAAAGACCTTGGGAAGACAAAAAAGAATTAAAAATTTCTTGGGGGATGGGGAGAGTTGACCAAGGAGTAGGTTAGGATAGCTAATGAAGGCTCAGAGGAAAGTTAGGTGGCTAATGAGGATTAGGAGCCAACTTGCAAAAGTTGGAGGATGTGACACATCCTAATCATGGATTAAGAATGTGCACATCCATAATGATGGGATTAAGAGGTGTATTAGGATTAAGTGTAGATTATGGGGGATGAGAGATAAAGGAATTGTTTATTTAATTCCTTGTAGGAAATGAATAAATGATAAAGTATTTAATTATTTAATTAAATACCTTAGGGATTTAGAGGATTTTAGGGGTATTAATTAAATAATAGTAATATTACTTAATTAATGCATATAAGAGGATATTTAGATGAAAAAGGGTAAATTTGACCAAACGTAAGTGGCCAAATTTAGGTGTCTACAATAACAAACCATATATTACGAGCTTAGCAAATTAGGAAGAAAATGTGTGTATTTAACATGATCAAATTTGTGAGTCAAAGAGTAGATCCACAAGCATGAAGTGGCCTACAGGCACATACTCAGCATAGTATAAAACATAAATCTTGTGCAAAATCTAAAGGATATATAGAAATTGGTCCTATTTCTAGTCCCAAGAGAGCTTAGATTCCAAAAATATACCAATTTTTTCCTTATCAGAGCTAGAGCTAAGTATTTGTTATCTTTCACATTTACTTTCCTAGATTAGTGCTTGATTTAAAATTAGATATATCCAAAGTTGTCATTTATTAATTTATATTATGTGCATACATCTTGTGAGATTAGCTAGAATAAACTTAGGAAAATGATGAAATATATTTTCTAATCAAGCTTAAACTTTGAAAGAGTTAAGATTCACATGTAAAAAATATTTTTTTTTTGGGAAAAATATCTTGAACCATTTAGCAATTCATTGATATCAGACTCAAATTACATGTATATAAATAATAAATAATCAACCTCTTTTGATTGAAGAAGGGGGACTAAAAAATATACATTTCACAAAAATCACCCGGTCCTATCTCTTTAAAAATAATTAAATTCCAAAAAATATCATTTATTTGATTGTAGATATTGTTCAATTACTCCATTGACGATGTAATTTAGATGGCATAAACTCATAAAAGACTAAAAAGTATACATTTCACAAAAGTCACTTGACCCCAATCTTATCCATTTAAAAATTATTAAATTATAAAATATATCATTTATTTGATTGTAGATATTGTTTAAATATTTGATTAATGAAGATATAACTTAAATGATAAAATTTTGATGTTTGTTTCTTGAAGACCTCTTTTGTAATTGATTCTTATTTCTTATAGTTGTAACTTTTTCTTCTTATAAAATTTGGAATCCTCAAAAAAAACCCTTCTAATTCATAGCTCCCATAAAAAATACACAAAAATTTAACAATGTTTTAGCGAATACTTATATTCTTTGTAACTCTTGTTGCTGCATTTTCTCATTCATATTGTTCAATTAAGAAAACAAGAGCTCCATTTATATCCAACCACTGTGAAAATTGCCCACAAAGTATGGAAATTTTCACTCCACACCAGGTAAATCTTTCTGTCCACAAATTTTGCAGTGAGGTCAATTACAATGCACAGAGATGGACCTAAGAAACCTCATTTTCCATGGAAGACAACCAAAAGTCCACACATACATTTATCAATCAGTTAATAGGACTCACCGACCATTGACAAAACGGCATTCACACGCGCATTTGGACGTTTGGCATGCGTTCCAGTAAATGAATGTATCTTTATCTGCACAACTCATACTTCATTTAATTAATGACACCATATTTTCTTGGATTTATGTGAACCATATTGTTGAAAGCGATTAAAGGTCAGGAACATTTTCTTTTCAATTGTTTAAAAAATATTTTGAAATTAGAAAATATTTATCAGCTTCAACCAAAACTTAAAAAGTATATTTTTAAATTATACCTTTTGTTTGGTGGATATGGTAGTCGGAATTTTTGGGTTTAAGACAACCAAAAAAAAAATGTGAAGGATCTATAGGTATACATTCGTCAAATTCATTTGGAATATGATAATTAGATGTCTTTCATTAATGTTAATGATTGGAGTTTTATATAGAATTTTAAATATTAAGGAATATTTATTTTGTCATGTTTGTTGAGAATATGATAATTTGATTTTTTTATTAAGTACAAGGATTAAGAGGCATCTATTACATCAAAATCTATTCAAGACATGATTCCAATTTTATCTTTTATAATATTAAGTTAATGTATTCAACGAGACTTGGTTCCTAATGACATTTTGTGAGTCAAACAACTTCACCAATAAACTAGGAGCCATTTGACCAAAATTTAATTTAATTTATGTATTAATGTTCATGAAACACCAAAATTAGTCTATGGGACTAAAAGTGTAATGCCCAAAGCTTATGTCCAAGACATTAATGGTTAAAAACAAGATGGATTTTTTCTTCATGAAACAAGAGCAACATGCAACAAGTCACGATGTACTCTTTTATGTACAAGGTGTTACAGAACCAAGCAAAGCAACCTTTAGCAAACACACTAATGTATAATGCAAGGTGACACAAAAAGGAGACTTAAAACACCACAAGATAAAGCATCATGATCAACTCAAGCATCAACATATGAAGGAGAGTTGAGTTCTCAAGCCAACTTACAAACCTTGAACCTTGTCTATTCAACCACTCCCTAACATCTTAGAAAATAGAACCAATAAGACAAGCCTACACTAGGTCAAACTTTAGGGTCTAAATTGCAAGAATTTTGCATTGTAGAGCCTAATTAACATGGCTTAGACCTTGAGGTTTGGGTAGCATGTTCCATTTTGTAACACCTTAGACTTTAGAGTCCAAGTTGCACAATGCAACTAAATGCGTCCTTCACACCAAGCCTTGGCACATTAGCACTTTGAACTATAGGCCCCAAATAATAAACTACAAGAACATAAACACATTTAGGCCTTGAGGTCCAATCTATAACATGCATTACAAAAAAAATCAGGTCTAATATACACTTCACAATAACATGAATTATCAATACCAAGTCCAAATTCATCAAATTCTCATCTCAAACTTCAATGGCTAAACAACAAGATATATCTCAAACTTTGTGGCTTGAGAAGCATTTGACACCATGCAAAATCCCACACCAAGGTTAAACTTCAACAAATAAGAGATTAAGACTTCATAGTTTGAATTACATTCTACAACATGCAAAATTCCTTTGACAAATCTAAACTTTATATAATTCAAACTATGGAATCTAAGTTGTAATTGTAGACTACCAAAAGTTAACAAGTCTAAAAACTAGCAAGCTCTATTTTCATGATTATTAAAACTAGGAAGTTCTATTTTCATGATTATAAGGCATATGTTCCTCAAATTTCATACTAAGAGAAAATGTCTTGGACCAAATGCTTGAGTAATTATGGGCTCTATATTGGTTGACCAAGAACTCCCAAAATAGGTATGGTTCCTTAGAAAAAGGTGAAATATAACTCATGCCTCTTATCATAAACATCACAATAACAACAATATTGCATCATCAAAGCATGGCAAGTAAATTATGTCTACACAACATATTAGGATGAGTATAACAAAATATTTCATAATAAACACACATTTTGTTAGAAGTTTGAGGAGATTTTCATTGGTATGTTTGTTGGCAGCATGAGCATGAGCATGAGCTTATACAGTGTTGGCATTGATGTCAAAATTGTGGTTTGAATGGAAGCCTACATTGAGGTATAATTAGTTGGTGAAGCATGAGTGAGCATGGAGATGGTAATCCAACATAGAGATGTAGAGGTTTTGCTCTGATGCAAAACATATATGTTGAATATTTGACTAAGTCTAGAATGTAGTTTTCAGTGTACAGAGCATCAACTTTTTGGTCCGTATTGATTCACCTTGATGTATTCTTTTATGTAGTTCTAAGGAAATTTTGGTACGTGTTTGAGGACCTTAAATCCAAATTTTCATGTCCCTATGTCCTCTGGTGCAAAAGTTATGGTTAATAGAATATCGGGTTTTCCAATAACAATATAATTAGAATAGAGTGCATGTTTGGATTGGTCTGCATTCCAGTGTGGAAGTATAGTTGGTTATGTAGATTTATGAGAGTGTTTAGAGGTGTTAGAAGGGTGTGTAGTCCAAGTGGTATGTGTTTTGGAGGTCTACATGTTAGTTTGTGGATAATCAATTGGTGTATTTTGGTTTTGTCTTACCAGTTGTGTTGGCCTAACAAGTTTGGGGTTGCACAAAGTTAAAAGAAGTGTTGACTAGTTATGTGGGAGCTATTATAGGTCCATGCTGACCTATTTAGATGTGTTACAAGTTTTTGGGTTGTCCAAAAACTATGTATAGTTTGATCTTGAGCCAATAAGTTACTATTTTGCACGATACATCTAATTAGGCCAACCTAATTGATGTTATAGGTGTTTACAGATGTGATGGGTATAAATGCAAAATCATTTTGGTGTTGTAGAGGGAAAATAATGTTGTGGTTGAGAATTCTAAATACAAGTGTGTGAGTGTGATGTGAATGTAGAGCAGAGAAGAGTGTAAGAATAGTGTAGCATGAAGTGTGTTTTAATTCAGTGTTTTGAGCTTCAACATAACTATATTTTCAACATATTGTAGATGCATTTGTAGCAGTTCAGATCTTGGCAATGTGCCACCCCTTCTTCTATATTTCTTTCATTCTGTGGGTAGTGAGTCCACCTGGAAGTGAGCCTTTTGTAATATGTTATGACCAATTATAATATATTACGAGCTAATCCCCACTGTGGTTTTCCCATTTTGGGTTTTCCACATAAAAATTTGTTGCTCATGTATTATGTGCTTTGATGATTGCTTTTATGATTTATTACCTTACTATAATTTTAATATGATGTGTGGAATGAATGTTTAAAAGCTTAAGTGGCTTCAAATAATACTGATTCATTACCCCCCTCAATATTCTGGGCATTCAACAAATGGTATCAGAGCTTGGTTCCTTGGAAGAAGCTTAACCGCTTGAGGAATATCTTAGAGGTTGAACACATGGCTAATAGGAGATATCCTACTCCTCCAAAAGAAATCCCTATGGTTAGATTCATTGAAGAATATTGCATGGTTGATATGAATGGATAACTAATATTAGCCCTTGAAGATCAGGAAAGAACTAAAAATGAGAGTAGAGATCTGAAAGAAAATTTCAAGGAAGTAGATGAACAAATCAAAAAAATGAGGGAGCAGATCAAGAAGTTTAAAGAAATATATAAGGAGGTTAATGAGAAGTTGAAGCAATCAAATGAGACAATCACAAGTCTAAAAGTACAGGTTGAAGAAGGAAAAAGAGTTGAAGAATTCCTAAATGATAAATTGAAAAGAAAATCTACAGAATGTTCAAGACTTGAAGAGGTTGTGACTTAAAGATTAGATCTAGAGAAAGAAAAGAATCATGAAGAGAAATTCAAGAAGAGCTCTACAATACTTGATGAAATGATTGTAAATCAAAAGGCTTCTAAAGAAAAATAAGGATTAGGGTTTGAAAAAGGACAAAGTTCAAAGGAAAATTAGACACCATGTGTTGAAAAGAAAAATAATGAACAAAATAAGATTGGGGACAAGAAGAACAACGAGAAGCAAATCCAAAATCAGAGGAAATACTTCAAAAAACCACATGTCAGACAACCAAACAAAGGTACTCAAATTTTAATGGTTTCTTCTATTCTTGCAATAAATTTGGCCATAGAGCTAAAAAATGTAGAAGTATAATGAATTCAAATATTCAATATTTTCCTGGTTAGTTCTTTACATGCAATAGATTTGTTCATAAGGATAGTGAATGCAAAAATCAGATGATGAATGGTTACAATAAAAGCATGAGGTTTCAATCTTTCAATGGCTATTGCTATGCATGTGATGGATTTGGGCATAAGGCTAATGTATGAAGAACTAGAGTTGGTGGAAGTAAGCTTGTTCAAAATGATGTCATATGTAACAAATGCAATAAACCTAGACATACAACCAAATTTTGTAGAATCAAGAATGCAAAGGTTGATCTGATAAAGAAGAATGGTCCAGTGAAAAAGGATGATCTAGTAGAGATGAAGAAAGAGATGAATAAGATATGGAAAAATAAAGAGGAGAATGAGGTTAAGGATGAGTCTATGCTAGCTTCTGGTGCAAATATTTCCTCTTAAAACTAAATGAAGAGCTTTGGCTCAGGGGGAGTTTTAACAGACAATCATTAAGCCCTAACCAAAGAAATGGTGCTAATACCTTCAAAGCATTGATATAACGTCTAGGTTGATATGCTTGACCTATTGGTGAAAAAAATTGATGAAAAATATCAAGATGTGGAAGTTTGCAGAGTAATTGAAGGTGATTGTGCATTATAGTTAGGGTTTACTAGCTTTATCAAATCAAGCATTCAATGTGAATTAGTTCATTCCAAAAGGGTTTAAAAGCAATTTCACATTTGATCTAAGTCATTTCAAAATGAGCATTTGAGGAAAGAAGATTGAAAAAGGAGTGAAGTGAAGTGTTTTAGAATTCTTGTGCACAAAACCCTAACTAACAACGATCTGTACCATAGATTTTTGGCACCCACTAACTTTCTATCTGTTCTAGGGTTTTTCACCTAAAAGGAGAAGATGGGAAAAAAATGCACTATTCACATTCAAAGATTAATGTGATATGGATGGAATATACCTAGATGAGCTAAACTAAATCCAGAAAAGTAAAGAAAGATATTGTTTATTGAATGAAAACTAGAGAAATGCAACTTGTTGGAAAACACATTATGTAATGTAAAATCACTTAGAAATGAATGCAAATTGCAATAGAACTTAACGAAACTAAAAGTGTGCACCTGAGATGATGAAAGAGGCTAGAAATGATATTTGAAATGCTACTGATGCTGATTTTTAGGCCTGGTGGGACTCATTCACCATTCTGGGCAAATTAGTCCCAGTTCTGCAAAATTGTTCCAAAACCTGTTTCAGACAAAAGGGTATCTAAAAATGTAGAAAACCCAAAAATGACCTTGGAGTGGGACTCATTCGCCACCCATAGAAAATGAGTCCAATTTTGAATTTATGAATATTCAAAGGTGGAATCTGAAGTTTTCGGTCTATACTTTGGCTTTCTACAGGTGTTCATTTTTGAAACTGTCAGATTCGAGTCTGAAAATCACTTTTTGTTGATATTTTGACTTGTTGAATGAAGAGAAGACTTAAAGAACCTTGAAAATTTATTCTTAATGATTTCCAAGCTTCCAAAATGTCTAAATCTACAAACAAATAAGAAGAGAAGAAAAAATGTTGGATGTTAGGGCATAGGGGTTTGCCTTGGTCAAACCCCTTTTAGGTCATTAAACCAAAATGATCAAAGAATGGAATGAAAAATGCAATAATGGTGTTGATTACCTTGCCATGATGTTTGATTATGAAATTATGGAGCAAAACATGAAGAATCTACCCTTGAATGCCTAAAAATTGATATCTTAATGACTTGGAATGATAAAACCCTAAGTTGCTTGACTTGAGATGGAAGAATGATAGATGAATAATGAAGAACGAATTATGATTTAGGTTTAAAAGACTTGTAATTATAGGAAATTCACCTTATTTTTCTATTTATCAGATCCTTAAGGCTGACATGTAAAAATAATAAACTTAAATTTCACTTTTTCCCGCTCAAAGGTCAAAATTGAGCCAAATGGGACTCATTCACCACCCATGGTGAATGGGTCCCACCTAGATGGGATTGATTCACCTTGCATGGAAAATGGGTCCCACATGGGCCATTTTGACAACTAAGATGCTAGGAGATAAGGAAATAAGGTTTAAATTGTAACTTTATTGGGTATTTGATCAATTTTAAGCCTCAGGATGCACAATATGGGGTAATAGGGGCCTATTAGTGATGATGTAAAGGAAAATTAGGGCTTGGAACATAGAATTCAATGTGAAAGTGTGATTAAATACACTTTATAGCACTAAAATGAGGTCCACATAGCCTAGGAAGGCACAAGAACCAATGTGAATGTGTAAGAAACATTACAACACTAGTTTATCATTAAGTTTAATTCAAAAACCTTCTAAATTGATGTAATAATGTTATTAAACACATTTTGTAATGTTGAATTAGGGAGAAATGGGTGTATTAAGTCTAGAAAAGCGTGAAAGTCCTTTACAAGATTTTACAACACCTTCACAAGACATTAATAAATGCATGTTATTCAATGTGAAAGGATCCAAGACCTAGTGTAGATGCATAAAATTCCCCACAACATTTAATTAAGGCATCGTTAAGTCAAATTTATCATGAATTATTCCCATGTCAAGCAAGAGACCCTTTTTTCTATGGTGCATTTAGCCCCCACTTTAGTGAGAGGATGAACTTGCTTCAAACTCACACTAAAGTAGACATTCAAGAGAGATCTGAGTGTTCAAATGAAAATGAAAAAGAATGCCAAAGATCAAAGGAGTTTGTGCAAGCCACCAAGATCCAATATCCTAGGTTAAATCATCAAGATACATAATCATGCGATGGAAAGAACTAGGAAGATGAAAATGAAAAGGTGGATCAAGCTTCGATCGTTTGTCCAACTAGTTGTAGATCAGATCTAGGCTTGTTTGTTTCAGAAAGAAAATGTATACTCACTCTAGGGTGATGAAAATCTTGACTTTCTACTGGGTGAGAAGTCCAAAACATACTCAATCTAGGGCCACAAAACTTTTAATTGTTCACGGGGTGAGAAATCCCAAAGGTGAGAAACATATGCTAGTTGGTATGCACTCAAACACATAGGTGGCTATGAGGAAATTCGTGCCTCAGAATGGGCTTCTCGATCAAACCATACCAAAGTTATACCTCCTGATAACTTTAATAAGGTGCCACAAAGGAAAATTATTTTTGAGCTCTATTAGGTAAGCAAAACTTCGTATGCTTGACACTCATAGACATTGTTAATGCTAAATAGTGCAAGGACTGTTCAAAGGGATTTTGCTTAATTCGTGCAAGGTCTCATCTTAGAGGAAATTGGTCTCATATTAGAGGAAATTGTGCCTAATGTTTCCAAGAGAGGATAAGTGCAAACGGTCTCATCTTATTTCCAAGAGAGGACAAGTGCAAGGTCTCATCCTAGGCAACATTGTACCTAATGCTTTCAAGAGAAGGAATCACAAGAAAAAGAAAATCACACAATGAAATGTGAGTGGTGATGTATGCCCCCACTTTAAAGCAGTTGTGAACACCAATACTATGATAAATTTCTTTAAAGTAGAAGAAGGAGACATGAGAGCCTACTCAGAAAGCCCTATGCCAAGTCATATGTTTCCGATAAGCTACGTCATGCAAAAAGGTAGTATGCCATATGCGATCTAATTTAAGGCATGTCGTCCACATCCCAAGATTTCTCTTATATGTTCATGAAAAGTTAATGACTAGCCAAAAGAGTCAATGACAAGTGACATATGAGGACAAGGCTACTAAACCCCTTGCCCCTATTGAGTGTAGGACAAAGGTGAGACGAAATGATTAATGAAATGCAAGCTAGAGTGAAAATAAATATCAATTAGAGGAATTAGATGCCCCCATAGAGGGAAGCATACAAAACTCATGAAAATGTTGGAATTTTCAACTCAAAGCTTTACATTCATTAGTGGAGTGACCATGAACTCTATGATAGGTGTAGAATGAAGTTTTGTCATAACATTTCTTATGAGTTCTGGGAGGGAGGGTGATCAAGTGATCTTAGAGGAGTCTTGACAAGATACCCTCTTGATCAATGGTAGAAGGTGGTCTAGTGGTTGGCATCAAAGATACATCTTACTTAGTAGTGGATGTCATACTTACACAAGTTTCTCTAGATTGTGAGATTTTTTTCTCACTCTTGTAGGAGGGAAAATATATCAGATGCAAATCATTAGTGTCTTGCGAGATGACATTGACATTAAGAAAATGCATATTTGTTTGTTTGATGTTTTGGAAATGATGATGTTCAAGACCACTAGTGTTTAAGGTTGATTTAGGAGTATGTTATGGGAGAGTATTGATGTTGAGGGAAGGTTTGGTGATTTCTATTACAGGAAAATAACCAAGACCATGAGTTGTTTGTTGTGTGATAGGGTTGTAGATACCTTTCTTGTTAGCACCACATGCTTTTCCACTATATCCGAGTTGTTTTATAAGCTCATAGCCTTTTCCATAAAGCATTTTCATTGCTTTTGGATCAGGTGATTATTCATGATTAAGTTCTTCAAAGTTTGTTGTGTAATGTGCTTCTTTTTCTGAAGTGGTGGAGGTGGATTCTTGTGAAGGATCGTCTACTGGTATAGATGATGTTGATGTGTTTAAGGAATTTTCTATGTTTTTCTCAAGCTGTAAGACACTATCAGGTTCAAGATTAGTGTCAAGTGTGTGGATTGTGTTGTTGTAGATGTATTAATTTCATTTAGTGATGAAGAGTGGAAGGCACACCTTTCATGGAATGAATCCACTATTTGCCTAGGATAAGATTTCATGAAAGTTCATAAGGAATAATATGGATTGGTGTATTCAAGGTGACCACTCCAATGGTAAGAGGCATAATGATTACCCTTGGAGGTTTCTTTTTGACATTGTCAAATCCCTTAATAGATAAAGAATCAGGTCAAATGGTTGATTTATGAATTCCAAGCCTATCCAAAAGGCTCACACTACACACATTAAGAGCATAACCAATATATACAAGAGTTCTCTTTATCCCTTTTGTTTTGTATTGAGTGATGATCATGAAAGCTTCATTTTTTTTTGCACATCCAAAGAGGGGAGTTCACTTTGGTGGAAAACAATGTCCACATTTTGGCCTTGAATCATCGCTGCTATATTAGTTGGTGGCACATTAGAAGGGACATGAACTTGTTGTAAGGCTATTTGGATCATGTTGTGATAGTGAGGGAAGACTTGAATAAGATCCCACAATGATATCTTAGCAGGATTATTCTTAAGTTTCTCGACAAGATCATACTCCTTGCGACTTGGAAAGAAAGGGTTAGGTGGGATATGAATAGGCAACGATAAGGGTGTTGGGGTTGGTTTCAATGGTTGCAGATTATTTCGAGCGTTATATGTATGAGCAATGGTATTATAACTCGGTTGCTGCGATACATTAGTTTGAGGAGGGTAAAGGATAAGCTCAAGTTTTTTTTGAGTTTTTTGTTTATGTGAAGGTGGGTAGAGAATTAGAGGGTTGTGAGGATGTCCCATAGGGTATGGATGAGGTCCATTGATCAAGAGGGATCTAAGGGACACTCATGCATTAATAACCTTAGCGGTCTTGGTTTGATGTATCTCTAATAAAGGGAAATCGATAATCACCTTTTAATCTAAGGAAGACACATTATTATCGTTGTTGTTTTCTAGAACCATGATATTCTCCCTAGAAGGAGATATTTTAGGAGAAGAACAAGCCATATGTTCTTGACAAGTAAGGCTTGGTTCTTCCAAAATGACTTCATCGCCAATAGGGGAATGATCAAGGATGGGATTGTCAAGATGGGAATGATTAAGAGAAGGTGTTAGTTGAGTGTCCATTGTCTTTAAGGTCTCATTCTCTTGTTCCATATTATCTACCCTACAAGGAGAGCTTGTAATATGTTCATGCAAGTTTGAAATGTGTAAAGTAGCTTCATCACAAGTGTGGGGGGGGGGTATCAAGAGAAGGACCACTATGGTTTTCAAATTCAAATTGTTCCAAATGGTGGGAGCATTGGGGAAGGGAGGACCAAGATTATCATGACTCTTAATAGGGATGTCTTATAACATCAACCTATCCTCATTACATTGAGGATG
The DNA here is from genome assembly GCA_007258455.2 of Sequoia sempervirens. Lineage (NCBI taxonomy): Eukaryota > Viridiplantae > Streptophyta > Pinopsida > Cupressales > Cupressaceae > Sequoia > Sequoia sempervirens. The sequence continues at coordinate 511,405,874 of VDFB02270651.1, forward strand.
GATATTAGGAGATGGACAAGTTTTAGTGTTATGGTTATGGAGACTAGGTAAGGTGATATTTAGAAATGTGTCTATGATCTTAGGTTCTTGTTATTTAACATATTCCAAAGGGGACTAAAGAGATGGAAAATAAAGAACCTTAAGACTTGTAACTTCCTTCACCAACATACCTTAATCACTAAGAGGAGAGATATTGGGAGAAGAAAAAGTATGTGTGTGTTGATTGTCTACACCCCATTCACACCAATGGGTAATGTAATGTTTTGGTCAAAGTTATATTCCTCATAGGTGTAATCAAAATAAAACTCATAAGATGAGATATTATGCTTATAGAACCCATGTTTAATCAAATAAAAGACACATCTTGTGAAAAATATCATGCTATGAAAAAGTAAATAAAGTGCAATGCAATGATTTATATGTAAGTTGTAGATGTCAAACAAGTTACTAATTACAACATGCAATAATCGAAAAATGAAATGTTGGAGATGTAAATGTGAAATGAGAAAATACATTAAATGAGCTATTTTAGGCTAAATATAATGAAATTAATGTTACATAAACTCAGCCAAGTGATATAGATTACTGATGGTTGCAAACAAAAAACCTAAAAATAGGGTTTTCAGCTCTATAAAAGGTTGTTTCAATAGTGGAAAGGGATTGATTCGCCCAAGGTGGCAAATGAGTCCTAGTATGGAATTTTTTCAGAATTTTAAGAAATGTTTGAGTGATTTTGATGTTGTCTGAGTTCTATGATGTGGACCTAAGGTAAAAATATAAAATTTTAGAAAATGAAGATGAATTTCGATGCTAAAAATGCAACCTAAATGCACTTTTTATGAATGAAACAAATTTGAAACCTATCATGCAAACCCTAATGCAAGATCAATGCAAGGATAGATCTATGATGAAGAAATCTAAATCAAACAAGAAAGTATTTAGAAAATTAGATTCACAGAAATGAACCATAGATTTTTGGCACCCACTTGCTTTCTATCTCTTCTAGGGTTTTTCACCTAAAAGGAGAAAGATGGGCCAAAGGTGCTTATGTATACATTCTAAGTCAATGAATTATGGATGTAATATACCTAGATGAGCTAAAATAAATGTAGAAAAGTAAATAAAGATATTGTTTATTGAATGAAAACTAGAGAAATGCAACTTGTTAGAAAACACATGTGTAATGTAAAACCACTTAGAAATGAATGCAAATTGCAACAAAAATTGATAAAACTAAAAGTGTGCACTTGAGATGTTGAAGGAGGCTGGAAATGACATTTAAAATGCTACTGATGCTGATTTTCAGGCCTAGTGGGACTCATTCACCATTCTGGGCGAATCAGTCCTAGTTCTGCAAAACTGTTTTAGAACCTATTTCAGACAAAAAGGTATCTAAAAATGTAGAAAACCAAAAAATGACCTTGGATTCAAACTCATTCGCCACCCATGGTGAATAAGTCCACTTTTGAATTTCTAAATATTCAAAGGTGGAATCTGGAGCTTTCGATTTGTACTTTGGCTTTCTGCAGGTGTCCACTTTTGAAACTATCAAATTCGGGTCTGAAAATCACTTTTTGTTGATATTTTGACTTGTTAAATGAAGAGAACACTTGAAGAACCTTGTAACTTGATTCTTAATGATTTACAAGCTTCCAAAATGTCTAAATCTACAAACACACAAGAAGAGAAGAAAAAATGTTGAATGTTAGGGCATGGGGGTTTGCCTTAGTCAAACCCCTTTTAGGTAATTAAAACAAAATGATCAAAGAATGGAATGAAACATGCAATAATGGAGTTTATTACCTTTCCATGATGTTTTATCTTGAAAGTCTGCAACAAAACATGAAGAATCTACCCTTGAATGTCTGAAAATTGATATCTTAATGACTTGGAATGATAAAACCCTAAGTTGCTTGACTTGAGATGGAAGAATGATGGATGAATAATGAAGAATGAATTATGATTTACGGTTTAAAGACTTGTATGTATAGTAAATTCACCTTATTTTCCCATTTATCGAATCCCTAAGGCTGACATGTAAAAATAATAAACTTAAATTTCACTTTTTCCTGCTCAAAGGCCAAAATCGAGGCAAATGGGACTCATTCACCACCTATGGAAAATGGGTCCCACTTGGATAGGATTGATTCACCATGCATGGCGAATGGGTCCCATAGGGGCCATTTTGATAGCTAAGATGCCAGGAGATAAGGAAATAAGGTTTAAATTGCAACTTTGTCGAGTATTTGATCAATTTAAGCCTCGAGATGAACAATATGGGGTAATAGGGGCCTATTAGTGATGATGTAAAGGTCAATTAGGGCTTAATACACACAATTCAATTTGAAAGTGTGATTAAATACACTTTACAACACTAAAATGAGGTCCACATAGCCTAGGAAGGTACAAGAACCAATGTGAATGTGTAAGACACATTACAACACTAGTTTATCATCAAGTTTAATTCAAAAACCTTCTAAATTGATGTAATAATGTTATTAAACACATTTTTTAATGTTGAATTAGGGAGAAATGGGTTTATTAAGTCTACAAAAGAGTGAAATTCCTTTACAAGACTTTAGAATAGCTTCACAAGACATTAATAAATGCATGTTATTTAGTGTGCAAGGGTCCAAGACCTAGTGTGGATGCATAAAATACCTCACAACACCAAATCAAGGCCTCGTTAAGTCCAATTTATCATGAATTATTCCCATTTCAAGCAAGAGACACTTTTTTCTATGGTGCATGATAAAAACTTATTTATGGTTTCTATGTTCCCTAGTTTGAAAAATACTTTCATTGTGTTGGAAGATGTATACCCCACAAGTTGCCGAAGTTGTAGACCGACCCCATCCAAAGTTCAAATGACACTTGATAAATCAATGGAGATGGACCTAGATGGTGTGCTCTCAAATATTCCTTTTGGTGTGCTACATACATAAGATGTAAGGATTTACATAAATGATAAATTGGAGGATAACAATCACTCAAAGTTAGGTGATGTGTGGTTCAATGAACTCACTAAAGACCAATTTGAATTGAAACCAGAGTTTGAGAGCATGATGGAGAAAAACCTAGATGTCTGGATCAATTTCCCAAAAATTTTCTATGTTGAGGAGTGGGTGAGATACATATTGAGACAAATTCATGACACATTCATCTAGTTGGATATACCACACATGATCAATAAGGAGGATATTAGGGTTTTCATGAGATTATTCTAAACTAGACTAGTTCCAATGCTCAAATCAATGAAAAATGATATGGTAATGAACTTAACAGATGTAAAATATGACAAGAGAGCCCTTCTTATCAAAGACATCAAATAATGTACAATGAAATATGTGTCAATGATGATAGGGTACAAGATATACTTTACAAACAAAGAGAACTTTGTTTCTGCTACTGCCATCAACATTGCATATGAGATGGTAAAGAAAGGTGTTGATTATGATTTGTGTGAGTTATTAAGGGAACAACTTTTGGATAACTTGTAGAAGACTAAGGACTCCTAACACCCCTTCAAGTTTGGTACCTTGATCATTTATTTAATATTTTACTTTCTTAATGAGGTTCCTAAAACTAGGAACATAGTGTGTTTCAAGGAAAGACCAGTGGCACTTCAAATCAAAGACCAACTAGTGAGGTTGGGTGATGTAAACACACACAAGAATGCATTATGGGGTTTCTTTAAAACCTTTCAAAGGAACATGAAATCTAGAGATATGATTCCCTAGAGCATGGTAGAGAAGTACATAAATGATATCACATTCATGGTGATAAAGGATTGTTGCATAATATAGGTTGTTGAGCCTAGAACTATTTAGACTGCATAGATGGGATATGAAATAATAGAGAAAGAAATTATCAGTTCGATAGATTTTTTGCTGAGCAAGCCTAGAGACAATTTTGAGGAAAGATTTGGGACATATGAGGAGAAGTCTAGTATTGCACACATGGAGCAGAGGGAAAAAAAATAAAGAAAAATATTGAGAAGATGATTGCACAGGCTACCAAAATGATGGTTCTAATAACGAACCAAGTGGAGAAAGCCAAAAGCATATTTGGTTCTTTGGGAGGTGCATCTAGCATAATAATATCTAGTAGAAAATATACTCCCTCTCCAATTTCCCCCAAATCTTTTGGGACTATACCCTCTGTCAATGGAACAAAGAGAAATGAGTCAACTAGTACTTTGATTAAACAAAAAAGTGTGCTTGTAAAAGTAAAGACTGCTCTGGTGAAGTAGCAAAGTGCCCCACAAAAGAGAAGAGCGAAGGAAAAGGAAAGAAGAGAAATATACATGAGTGTTGATGAAGAAAAAGAAGAGGAGGAAGAAGAAGAACCTCTCACAAGAAAAAAAAATCTAGAGTATCACAAGAAGAAACTAGTGCAAAGAAAACAAGAGTTGACATTGTAGACATAGATAGTGAAGCAAAGCTAGAGTAACAAAAAGAAGGATTCAAAATACATGTGAGGGAGAAGAAATTCAAGTGCAATAAAAGAGAAAAATATCTAAAATCTAAGAACAATAGGAAGGATAAGTATTCCCCAGTAAGAAAATAAAGCCCTTTGAAATTAGAAGTATTGTTTAATGGTATAGTTGAGCATGAAATCTTGGGACAAACTATTGCCTTATATATCACTGTTGATGACACAGATAAGTCTATAATAGAAGAGGCAATAGTTTGATACATAGTTACATTTGATGCCAACATGAAGAATATTGAAGGCCAATTTCCTGAAGATTTTAAATGTGCATTGCTTGCAAGAAGAGAAGAAGCAATAAATGAAGATGCAAAGTGAGATCATTTTCCTTGGAGAAAGTTAGTGCTACCTTTTCAAATGAGGGTAGAGCTAAATTAGCTCAATTGTATAATAAATATATCAAGACCAAAAAAGGGTCACCAAACTAATGAGCAAATAAAAAGATGATTTTGAAAGGCTCAATAATGAAACAATTGAGAAGGTTGCCAATTTGGAAAAGAGCTTATGTATGACTTCAGAAAGTGAAGAACTATTGCATAATGATATGTCTATCCTAGAAGTTAATATTTCATAATATGCATAACATGTAGATGCTCCAAAACATGAGCATGAAGTAGAAAAGGAGAATGGGAAAGAAGATACCCCTCAAGTTGTAGAAGAAAATGTCGTTGAAGAAGAAAATGTTAGTAAGATGCAAAAGGAGGATACACAAAAAGAGCACATCACACCTCCTCTACAAACAAGGAAGAATGTAGAACAAGAAGAAGATTTTTTACAAGACAACCTAGAGATATCAAAGACACATGAGATAAAAATCATAAATCAGTTGAGGATAAAAAGAAAATTGAAAATGTGTCCAGTACTATTGATAAGGAGAAGAAAGATTAAAAAAAAGATAGCATTGGTGACAAGGAAAAAATGAGGTGAAGAGATTTGAAGAAAAGTGAAGATAGTTGGTGAATCTCTTAGAACCTCTGAAGACTCCTTGTAGAGATTATTGAGCATGCAACTCCAGTTCCAACCAATTGTTACAAATTTTGATGTAACATGGTCAAGTAGATATGTAAAAGATGTCCCCCTTGCACAAATTTTAGCTAGGTGATGCATTCCATTACTTCACTAGAAAGGAGATCTTACAAACACATTAGAAGAGTGTGGAGTTGATAGATGAGAAAGTGAAGGTGTTGGAAAAGAGTTTTCCTAGTGCTAAGAATGATAATTATTTATCCGATGTGCAAAACCTAAAAATATTGCTTGATTCTTTCAAAGAGTATTCTAATGGCCTTGAGGATAAATTGGATAAGGAAGTGAGCAATAAAGTAAATGAGAAAAGGTTGAAAAATATTTCAGATAAATGTACCACTACATACGAAAAAATGAAAAGAACCTTTAAGGATGTACTAAATTATGTTGAAGAGGCCAATGATCTATTTAGTTTTACTTGAAGTGGCCTAGTTCCACTAAAAACACAAAGGGTGAGATGGATTCCATTAAGGCACATATTGACAAGGAATCCAGTGCCTATGAACTGACAAAAGATATAGATGGACCCATAAGATTAGCAATTAAAAATCTACATTCAAAAAATTCTTCCAACTACAGGAACAAAAATAAAAGATTATAGTGTAGTTTGGATAGCTCAGAGACCTAGTGAATGCAAAGTTCACACCCATATCCGGTGCTCTGAATAATGTGGAGAAAGAAATAAATTTGAATCTAGTACCTAATACTTTGGATGAAGGAGAAGAACTCCTAATGGAGTTTGAGACTCATAACTACATGCTTAGGCTTGCCAAGAAAGATTGGGAGGACATAAAAAATGACTGGGAGGGACACATTATAAAATTACAAGTGCTATTCACTTTTTCTAGTTGATTTTTCCCTCTCTTTCCTTTTATGAATTTTTTAGATTTCATTGTATATATGTGAAAGATAATTGATAATATACCAATGTAAATTTTGACTAGTTTTGATGGATAACACTATTAGTGGGAGTTGTTTAGAACCTTGAAGAATTTTTTTACTCTCATGCATATATGTATGTATCATTTAAGGGGAGTATGTGAGTAAGTTAGGTAAAATCGTGTATATATGAAAGGGGGATGAGGAAAAAGAAAAAAAAAGTATATGTGAATGATGCCAAAGGAGGGGAAAATAATAGAAACTATGTGTGAACCCTTTTCCATTGATTTCAAAGGAGGAGAATATTTGAGAATAGTTTTGTGCATGTTTCCATCAATGGTAAAGGGAGAGATTGTTGGAAGTTTGAGGAGATTATCATTGGTACATTTGTTGGCAGCATGAGTATGAGCATGAGCTTATGTAGTGTTGTCATTGATGTCAACATTGTGATTTGAATGGAAGTATACATTGAGGTACAACTAGTTGGTGAAGCATGAGTGAGCATGGAGATGGTAATCTAGCGTAGAGATATAGAGGTTTTGCTTCGATGCAAAATAAATATGTTGAATATTTGACTAAGTCTAGAACGTAGTTTTCAGTGTATAGAGCATCATTTTTTTTGGTCTGCATTGATTCACCTTGAGGTATTTTTTTTTGCAGTCCTAATTCATTTTTGGTATGTGTTTGATGACCTTAAATCCAAATTTTCATGTCTCCATGTCCTCTGATGCAAAAGTTATGGTTGACAGAATATCAGGCTTTCTAGTATCAGTATAATCAAAATAGAGTGCATCTTTGGATTGTTATGCATTCCATTGTAGAAGCATAGTTTTTTATGTGGATTTATGGGAGTGTTTATAGGAGTCAAAAAGGTGTGTGTTTTGGAGGTCTACATGTTAGTTTGTGGATAATCAGTTGGTGTATTTGGGTGTTGTCTTACCAGTTGTGCTAACCTAACAAGTTTGGGGTTGTACGAAGTTAAAAGTAGTGTTGATCAGTAATGTGGGACCTATTATAGGTCCATTACAACCTATTTTTATGTGTTACAATTTTTTTTATTGTCTGAAAAGTGTGTATAGTTTGATCTTGAGCCGAAAAGTTATTATTTTGCATGATACATCTAATTAGGTTGACCTAATTGATGTTGTAGGTGTTTGCATATGTAATAGGTATAAATGAAATATCATTTTGGTGTTGTAGAGGGATAGGAATGATGTGGTTTTGAATTTTGAATATAAGTGTGTGAGTGTGATGCAAATGTAGAGTAGAGAAGAGTGTACAAACAATGTAGCATGTAGTGTGTTAATTTAGTGTTTTGAGCTTTAGTGGAACTATATCTTCAACATATTGTAGATACATTTGTAGAAGTTTAGATCTTGGTGGTGCACCATCCCTTAGATTCTATCTTTCTTTCATTTTATGGGTAGTGAGTCCACCTGGCAGTGAGCCTTTTTGTAATATGTTATGACCAGTTATAATATATTGTGAGATAATCCTCACCATGGTTTTTCCATTTTTGGGTTTTCCACATAAAAATTGGTATTCATGTGTTATGCGCTTTCATGATTTATTACCTTACTATAGTTTTGAATATGATGTGTGGAATGGACGTTTAAATGCTTAAGTGGTTATAGAGAATTTTGATTCACCCCCCTCTCAATATTTTCGGTGTTCAACACATTTTCCATCCTAAGAGTGAATAGTTTACCATGGATTACAAGTTTAAATATGAATCCAATACAAGTTGAGTTAATGAATAATGAAATAATTTATTATACATTTCATAATAAATGGTACAAGAATGTCTACCATGTAACCAATAGTAATAAAATAAACATCCTCTCTAAGAAAATTTGGGAATCTTGCTAGTTCCAATGGTGGAGCAACACTGCCCAACCTCACAAAACCTTCACACCCACCCCTCTAAACAAAGAGACAGTTGATATGGAAATCATACATACACATGTAATATAATTATTGAAGATAAAAATCATGACATACAACATACCATGAACATTCATCATAAAATAAAGCACATAATGGTATAGAAGGATTATGGCATCCTACCAATAGCATACAAGATAATGTGGTAACAACCACCAAAGCCTAAGAAATGAGTTGGCACAACATCACATTCAAGAAAAAAAATCACAAGTACACATTGGGTACCAACAACTCATTAAACATAGAAAATTATCTACTAAGTATCAAATGTAGAGTATCATCATTATCTTGTGTGATTTCCCAAAGGGCCTTAATGCACAAGTATGACATAAGTATTATGTTGTGTGATTCCCTAAAGGAATTAAAGCACAAGTGTATTATAGTAATAATCTTGCATGATTCCCTCAAGGCCTTGGATACAAGTGATGTTCATAGTGCATTCTTGTGCAATTCCCTTAGGTCATTCATGTACAAGTGTGTCTAGAACTATCTTATGTGATTCCCTAAGGTACTTTAGTTTAAGTAATGTCTTAATTTATTTTATTTTATTTATTTTAGACATTTGATTCCCCAATATATTTTAATCTAATTATATTACCCACACAATGCTTCATATTGGGACATCCCCTTTACTACAAGCATGAAATGATTTCACCCTACTCCCAACCTTAGTATCCAATCATACGTCAAAAAGCCAACATTTGGCTAAAATATCAAGGCATGAAAAATGAGGTTATTGCCTGTAATCCTAGAATAAAAAATGTCATGAAAATCATTAGGAACATGAGACTCTTCATCCAACAAATCAAACGAGAAAACATAGTTTGAATCTTAAATAATTTTCCTTTTTGAAAAAGTTCAAAAACCACAAAACCCCAAATTAACCATTGATGACATCATCTAAAACCTTTAAACTTTACTTTATAAATAAAATTTCTAAATTTTAAACATACCCCTTATGATCTTAATATGCACAACATCACTCTTTTTGCATCACATGCACAATTATGGAAATTTAAATAGCATAATGATTATAAAATGGATTTTTTCAAATAAAAAATACATGATTCAAAATAAAATAAACACACTTATTATAGATTCAATTTCATATTTCAATCCTAGAATAGAAAATCATAAGCTATGCACCTAATATGGGCATGGAAGAGGGCATGGAAGAGAGCACAAAAGAAAGCATAATTTCATATTTAAATAGATGAATACCTTAATGTTTGAATGTAATTCACACCAAAGGGTTTGAAGAACTCATTTTTTCTCACACACACATAATGAACAAGTGTTCTTCATTAGTGTAGAAATCCACAATCCATACCAATTCCACTTAAAATTCAAGAAAGTTTCTAGAGCAAGAGGGAGTGGGAGAAATTTCAAGAAAGAGAAAAGACAACCAAAATGAAATTTCTTTTTCCTTTGTATATGTTACTAGCATACATATATTAAATATTAATATATATAAAATATGCTGAGATTTATCATTATCAAGGCACCTATTGCACTAAGAAAAAATAATGAAAATAGGCACCTCGAGAAGGATAACTCTCGATGTATTATATATATATATTAATATTTAATATATGTATGCTACTAGCAGTCACAACACAACATGTAAGAGATTAATATAATAATATAATATTCTAATAATGTTAATTATTATAATATAATATTAAATTAGATTTTGATATAATATTTAATAAATATTATAAAATTAATATTATAAAATATTAATTTTAATCTAATTGAATTACAATTACAGTTAGAACTTAATTGGAATCCTAACCCTAATTTAATGTTAACCTTAACCCTAATTAAATCCTAATCATAAGTCAACCTTTACCTAACCATAACGCTAATTTAACTCTTACCCTAATCGTAATACAATCTTAACTATAACCCTAACCCTTATTAAACTCTTAACTCTAATTAAACCCTAACATCAAGTTTTTATATTTATTTATTTTTTAATAATAATAATTAATATAGAATTAAATAATATGATGATATAATATATATTAATATTATAAAATATAATAAATAATATTTGTGTGATTCATATTTTTTTTATATAAATTTAATTTATTAAAATTATTAATGTATTATTATAGTTATGGTATTTTTAAATTGCAATGTATATAGTTATAATATTATATATAAGTATATAAGTTATAATTTAATAATAAATGTATTATATAATATTAATTTTTTTTTTATAAGTGAAAGTGGCAGGCCACTATAATATTATAATATATATAAATAGGATATTACAAAAACTAGTTCTAAAGGGCATACTGGTAGGAAAGAACCAGTAAAAAAACCTCCTGTTATAGCCCAAATTTGAAAAAAAAAATAATCAATTTTGAAGTTTATAGAAAGCGTGTTGATAGTTTAAAATTTAACATTTTGATCCCAAAACACCTACCCCAAAAACTAACATATTATAATGCGTACTATAGTTCATAGAATATTTTTAGTCCCTTTACAATATACAAAAACTACCCAATTTTTTTTAAACAAAGACCCACAAAATATAGTTTTTACATTTTCATTGACTCCCCATTAATTGAAATTACATCCTACAATTCTAAACCCTCTGCCAATTGTAGATATCGCTCAAAAACCCTTCTGCTTCGAATAGGAGCTCTGTGGAATTGCAAATGAGAAGTCAGACTTGAATTAACCATAATTGTATTTGAACTCTGCTAGAAGATTGATTAAGAACATTTTGAGCATGAATCAAACCACGAGTAGGTGAATTAATTCTAAGTTGCAAGTCCAACTACAAACCATTATTTGGAGGAGGTGAAACATATGCATGAAGGAATGCCAATGCATAATATCTTTCCTTGATTTCCAACTCCATTATAGAGCAGATTGACTATTGGTTTTTCCTTAAAGCACGCAGTAGAGTGCTATCATTATTGAATTGTAAAGCAAGTCTAATGGCATCAAAAAGCTCTTCAAAGCTTTTCCATTTTTGCACCAAAGCCCTTGGAAACAAATCTCTAATAAACCCATCCCCAGTGAAGAAATTGTATTGTTGCACATCACAGAGAATGACAGTCTAGAAGGTATTGGAAATTGATAAACTTCCTAGCTAAATCCTCCAATTCATTCAAAGACTAGATTAAATCGAGTGCATTGGACAGAAAAATAGAAATTACCTGGGAAGGGAAGATAATGCGACGTGCATGGGGTTGGTGACCTCAAGCCCCAAAATGATACAAATGTAGTCCTCAACCCTTTCACTGTCTATCTTGAACATCATTTTAAAAGCATCACAAGTGATATATTCTTCAACTAGTCTCTCCCATGGCCTAACTGGCAATGACACCCTCTGATTCTAAGGACAAAGTGCCATTTAGCTACAACTTGAGTGGCAGATTAATATTTTAATATGTAATCTTTAGTATAATTTATTCTAAATAATTTTATTTTAATTTAAATTATAATATTTTAAAAAAATTAACTATAATAATTTAAAATTTAACAATAGTATGATATAATATTATATAATATAATAATTAACTATTATTAATTAAAATAATAATATTATAATATTTAATAAATTATTATTAAATTAGTAAATATTATAAGGCTATTATTTAATGTTAATGTAATATTATATTAATATTGTTTGGATTATGATTAAGTTAAGGATTAGGGTTAATGGAAGTGAAGGGTTATGATAAGGGTTATGATTAGCATTAGTTTTAGAATTAGATTTAGGGTTTTTGATAGAGATATAATTAAGCTTAGGGTTTGGATTATAGTTGGATATACAAATAAGATTCAAGTTAGTATATATATTAAAGTTGGGTTTTCTAATAGCCTTAGAGTTATGCTTGGAGATAGAATTTTAATTAGAGTTTTTGTTAAAATTACATTTTGAGATAGAAGTAGAGTTTAAATATTACATAAATTAGGGTTATATGGTTAGAATTAGGATTGGAGTTAGGTTCATGGTTTTGTAATAGGATTATTGTTTTGGTTTGGGTTATGACTACAAATATAATTAATATTAACCCTAATTTTAATGATAACCCTAATTATAATTGTAACCTAACCCTAGTTGAACCCAAACCCAAACCCAAACAATAACCATAATTCTAATGATAACCCTAATTATAAAATTATTTGGGTTTGTGTCTCCAATAGTAACCTTAACTCCAACCCTAATCATAACCATAATTATAACTTATTCATAATTGAACCTATTTGTAATTGAACCATAACCCTAACCCTAACCTTGATTGAAACCTAATCCTGAGATTTATTGTAGAACACTAACCATAACTCTAAGTGAACACTAACCCTAGTTTAACTCTCACCCTAACCATAATTTAAACCCTATTTGAACACTAAACCTAACCCTAATTGAACCCTTTAACCATAACCCTAGTTCACTAAGTGAACATTAACCCTAATGAACCCTAACCATAACCCTAATTCTAAGCAAACACTAACCCTAATTAAACTCTAAATCTAACCTTAATTGAACCCTAACCATGATATTGAACTTGACCTTGACACTATTACATCTTAACCCTAATCTTAACCTTAATTAAACTCCACAATGCTAATCCTAGTTCAAATAATTTTAGGGTTTAATTACTGTTACACCTCGTGTAGGGTTAAGATTCAATTAGAGTTAGGTATAGGGTTAAATTAGGGTTAGGGTTGTAGTTTCATTAGGGTAAAATTAGGTTAGGGTTAGGGTAAGGGATAAGGTTCTACGATAAAGCTTTGGGTTAGTGTTAGGTTTCAACTGGGATAAGGGTTAGTATAAGGGTTAGGGCTATGGTTCAATTAGGGTTAGTATTTGTGTTAATTTTAGAAATAGGGTTATGTTTAGGGTTAGAAATATAATTAGAGCTAATTGAACACTAATTGAACCCTAACTATAATGCCCCCACCAAGGAACCCCAGAGGACAACACTAAACTAAGTTAAATTAATGGAACAATTTTTTTTTAAATAAATAACTATAGAATGCATAATATAACATGATAAACTATTCCTAGGTCCTCTAAGCTTCCTTGACTGTGCTACTCACAAATCAAAAATCAAGATTACTAGAAACATTTCATCAATGATAAAGGTTACATGATCATTATAGCATGCAAGGTTCATTTTGAAGCTCCAAATTAAATGAACCTATATTACTTCCATAATGTATCAACTGCTAATCAACAATAAAAGATCATTTTCTAGCTAACTAACATGTGAATGATGCATTAATTTACAATACTCTTTACAAGAATAATTCATCAATAATTGTTACATTGTAACAATAATTACAACAATGCTTCCCCTAGTACAAGTAGGAAGAGTACATCATATTACATAAGTGATACAATGAAGTTACAATCCAATATGCAAATATATGATAGGATATTTTCTCGAACAAGAATATGAACTAGAGTCCACAATGCAATGATCAATCTCCACACACACGAACATGTAGCAAGAACACCCAATGGAGAAAAAGCACCAACCTCCTGACCATGTGGAATCTTGAGGTCCACCCCCCAGTGCTAGGAGATAACACAAGGTCCCACATCCAATAGATAGTTAGGAATGGAACATGATAACATAAACAAGGGCTATACATGACTCCAACACAACACTACTAACAACACCAACATCACTTACACACTTACTTCACTTCTAGAGGCACTCACACAACAAAAAGAGAAAAAACAACTAGGGAATGTTAGACTACAATAGGGAGGAGTGTCATCACATAGCTTGATATAGGTTATCTTGGTAAATCTTCCAAGGCCCCAATCCCCATCCTGGATTATCCTGGCAACCTCTCCCGATCCCTGACCCCCATAAAAACTCATGTAGAACCAACGTACCCTTCATGAGGACAAGATAGTTTATCTTTCCATTCCAAGCCTTCCCATCTCATCTCAAGCCTAAATGAGCACTTGAGTCATGAGTGAGGCATACATTATCTTGATTAATGTGAATTTTGACCGTCTCCCTATTTCAATATTAAAGTTATCATTGGATTAAGAAACCATCCAATGGGTTATCCTAGAAACCACTTTGGATTCCAACCCCCATTTAGAGCCACTCCCTCTACTTGCAACTAGTAAACCCTACACAGAGCAAGGCATTTTCCATCTTGCACACTTATCACAATCACATAAACATCGGTCAGGACAACACGAACCCATGTCCCAACCCATAACCACAATTCAACCATCATGAACAAGTAGTACAACACTTAGGGTTTTCATTTCACTCAATACATAGATGAACACCTTTCAATAGAATATCATTACAAAATATCATGAATCCATACATATATAGGAGGGAAACACCCTTAGGATTTACATTTCACATAGTACCCATGACCAACAACATAGCCAAACCACTTCCAAGGGTAAACAATCCTAAGAACCATACATACAAATATACCCCCTCCTAGGCATCTGGAAACCAACATACTAGACACACTTTCCAAAGGCACAAAAACTTGAACATACTTTACACAGATGACATCCAACTTTAACAATTACATAAACACTTAATCGAATAATCAAGACACATTGCTTAATACAAACAATTAATCCTAGCATTATAACCATGAAGATATTCGCTGAAACAAGACATTATTTTAATTCCCTGATCATTCATTTTAACTTAACCAATTAGTTCATTATTTAGAAAAGGGATATTAAGCATTATGGTGATATCTAATAACTCATTACCTGCTACTAAAAGATAAGATATTATTTCTTTTGTTAGACTATGCAATGATAGACTCAACAAATGATATTTACATATCAATAATGATAATTAGATTAACAGAGTTATCTATTTACACTCAAGGGTTATACAAGATTATGAAAATAATAATGGAACATGTAAACAACTAATCAAATATCTAAAATCACAATTACAAGAGGAAGAAAAGAGATAATAAATACAAATAATTAAACAAGGAACAAATTATTACATTAACAGAGTTTAATTCTAGCATAAATGAATGTATATCCTTTTCTTCAAAGAATACCTATATTATAAAGCGTACCCTAGATAAGTATATTTGAGAATAACTATAATCCATATTCTAATTAATTAAATTACATAGCAAATTTACTAATAAACTATTAAATAATTATAAAAATAATCAATATTCACCTACTATTTAATCAACAAAGAGTAATATAAATCATTTAAATTAATTAAACTATTCCTAATATTTTACCCTCACATTATATTAACTTACCCTTAAAATTATAACTACATTCACAGTTTTATTTAATTAGCTTTATCATTTAACCTTTAAGTGAACAAGGCTAGGTACATGTAAATTCATTTATCTATTTATCGAACCCTAACTCTTAGTTATATACATATATGAAATAAAGCAATTTACTTGATCAAATTCACAATTCTTTGTCAAATTAAATGCTCAATTAAATAATAACTACCCAATTAAAACTTTTATTAAATAACATTTTCTTTTATTTCTTCACTATTCCCTAATTTATTTTATATAAGAAACAAAACCTTATTTTACTATTAACCAAATATAATATAATATATATAAACATATGTGTGTGTGTGTGTATATATATATATATATATATATATATAGGTCATGCCCTACTCAAAAGATGTAGTGCCTTCCATGTTACTATATTCCTATGATACCTTTTTGTGCATGTGGTTGTTTATGTTTAGATACTGCTTATGCTTGATGAATTCTTGAGACTGTGATGGTGACTGTTTCACCTATTTGACTTGTGTGTCCTATTTGGATGCTCATAATACTATTTCATTCTATTGATGATATAATGTTGCATGGTGTTCACCTTTATCTGATTGTGTGATATTGTGTGGTTACACAAATGGTTTAATGCTCATGATACTGTTATCTTATGATACTGTGTGGATACTGTTATGTTTATTAAGTACTTGTGATTACATTGGTGATTGTTTCACTTGTTTGACTTATGTGTTTGCTTGGATGCACATGATACTATTTTACGATGTTGATGATATAATGATGCATGATGTTCGTCTTTACTTGATTATGCAATATTATGTGGTTATGTAAATTATTTAATACTTGTTTCATGATATTTATGATGATTGTGCTATTGTGTGAGGTTCAGGTGAGAGGGATGGTGTTGCATTGCTCATCCGTAAGCACCCTGCCACACTGCAATTCTCTCTCACAATGTGTTTGGCATTAAATTTATATGTTGTTGTTTTGACACTTGGTTTTATGTAGGGCTACAGGTACTAAGCATTGACTGCACCAGCACCATCGGGTCTAAGCATGTCGAACATACACAATAGATATGATGTGGTTTAAGGATTTGACAAGAAAGTGTCCCCATTTGTGTCTATCATCTCATCAATATTTGACGATGTTGTTCGTCAGTTTTCCATCTTGTTTGGTATCATTTTGTTCATATTGTTCATTTTTCATTTATCATTGTTCTGTTTGGACGTTGTCCATCTTTGTTCAGACATTTCGTTGGGCTCTGTACCTCATTTTTATAATATTGATTTAATTATAGTAGTAAATTAAATTATTAAATTATTAAGGGAATCTTAATAATTAAAATATTAAATTAATGTAAATGTTATAGTTATATTGAAATACAAATGAAACACAAATTTGTATTTAAAAAATAATGGTTATTTTAATTTAAAATATAGTGGATTGATAATCCACATAGTAATAAAGTTTAAAATCTAAATTTAAATTATTTGATGAGAGGGATGTAATAAAATATTACATCTAAAGTAAAGTTTAAAAAAATAAAATCAAAGATTATATATATATATATATAAGTTTTTACCCACCCTAATAGAAGATTTGATTAAATTGAATAAGCATGATAGAATTATCACAAATTAACATTAAAATTATTTTTTTCCCTGACAACCAACCTTAGTGGGGGTAGATTTCTTAATCTTTTAAACAGAGAAATTTTTGTCCAAGTGGTAGAACAAGGAAAAATATTTGTGACGGGTGTGAAATTGATAGCTATGTTGTTGCCACCTGTTACTTTGCTTACCAAGAATTGAAAGAATGTTTCCTTAATTTATTGGGTAAGAGAGCTGAAATAGGATATGGGAAAAATGGAGGAAAGAAAGTAAAGAGAAAACAAAAAAAGAAATTACTGGAGAAGGTAAAATTTTTTTACAGAGAGGATCTTTCTGGGTATTGCATTTGAGGTTGTTTTCAATGAAAGGTCACCTTCATGTTACATAGACTGATAAAATTTCCTATCATTCCTCTCTTAAAACTATAGACACTCAATTATTTTTCTTGGGGTTCTATTTATTATTTCTTTTATTTTCTTTTAAAGAGTGATTGATTTCATCATTTGTACATGGTTATTCAAAACTCTTTCTAGGTCTATTGAAGGGGAGCAAATAAACTTATAAATATATTATAGGCTTTCCCCAATCTATTCTCTCCCTAATTCTTTTCCATCCAGGTTGTTTGTTGAACATAAAATTTGAAACAAATTTAGATTATTTCTTCTCACAACGTTCCAAAATTTATTAGATATATGCTTCTACCATATATGGTAATCACAACCTACTTAGAATGAAACTCTACAATTTTCTTCTCAGAAAATTAGAACTATATTTATTTATTTTATTTGATTTTTCTTTAAATAAATAAATCACAATTTCACATATCTATAACACAAAGTCAATTGATGAAAATTAACTGTTGCAACTTGTCTCAAGCCTGGGACACTCTCACCATTAGATAATATCTAAGCTTTTAATAATCTCCTCGATACCATTGGCAAACCATTGCTACTACAGTATTAGACTATGGAGGGTATATAAATTTAAATAATCTCTCTGATTCCAGACTTACCCTGCCTCTTTCGTGAAAAACTTCTAAAGTAAAAAAAAATAAAAAAATAAAAGTGCTACCGCTGTAAACATAATGTTCAATATGTATATGATATTGTTAGATAAGTTAGGAATAGAGATTTAAGTTTAAATTTATCTCCACCTGATCTCCTTACTTTTGCTAATAAAATTCATGTTTATCTTCTAAATCTTTAAGGCTTAGGAAATAAATTAGAAACTTTCTTCAGAAAAGAACTCCTTAAATATCCCACCCTGTTAGGATTTTTTTTGGACTTTCTAAAAAATATATTTATAGTTCTAAAATGATGAGAAGATAGTTTTTTTGAATATTGAGAATTTATGAGAATATTTAAAAAGAATAAGTATATGTTATGTATTAGTTACAAAATTAT
Source organism: Sequoia sempervirens (assembly GCA_007258455.2). NCBI lineage: Eukaryota > Viridiplantae > Streptophyta > Pinopsida > Cupressales > Cupressaceae > Sequoia > Sequoia sempervirens. The sequence goes on from VDFB02270651.1 coordinate 511,424,487, forward strand.
TTTAAAATTGATGCAGGAGCATCCAGTGGTGTAAGGGCAATCTTGCATCACCCAAAAATAGTTAAATTTCAATTTTCTCAGTTTTTAGATGTTTTTACATTTTTGGATACCCTTTTTGTCATAATGAAATTCCCAATTTACGGTTTTTATTTTCTATTCTTGGGTTGAAAGATATTGCAGTTTTAGTTTCCCAGATTTGCACCTAAAAATCTTTTGAGTTAGATTTGAGGCACTTAGAGTTCCTGGAATGGCCCCATAACTTGCTGAAATTAGTGTAGAAAATTTTGAGCCCATTATTGAATTCGAGACCTTTCCAACGGTTCAAACGGTTCGCGAATTGGAGTCCCGGATCAAAAGTTATGGCCCCGAGAAGTTGGCGCACTTTCTAGAAGATACAATTGCAAATGCTCTTTTGAAATTTGAACTTTATGTTGTAAATTTTTGGCGCCAAACCGCCTAAACTCAAATTTGAATGTTGTTTTGGCTCCAAACTAATGAGGAGCTCTATTTATGGGCGGGTTTCTAATTTTTGGGTAACTTTTTGGGGACAAGCTCGCATATTGCGAAAGGGTTATTCTGTAGCTGTCTGTAACTTGCATGTGTTATAGAACTTGGGGATTTGAGATCCTCTGCATGTAAGAAGCTCAATTTTCTGAATAATAAAATTTCTCTTATTTGTGGGTTATTTTCTGTGTCTCGGGCTGCACCCTCATCAAAAATATAATTAGTTAATTTATAATTAAAGAAGTTGATTTTTACAAATTTAGATTTAATATGATAAAAAATGTGCAATATAGAAATTTAGATTTAAAAGAATAATGGTAATGTAAATGGAATAGATAGGTTTCATTTATGAGTTCATTTTAATGTAATATGTTATCAACGAATGGTTTGTATTTAATATGATATGATTTCTTTGATTACTTTAATTAAATTTATAATGATGTACAAAAAAATGTAAAGTTATGTCATTATATTATAGGTTGTAGTTGTTTTACAGTTTCAAATCTAAAGTTTGGCATTTTGGTTTTGTTATAAATTGATTAGCATTCAATTTTAGTAAGCTACAAATATATATTGAATTTGATTATAGTTTCCTTAAATATTCCAATGACCTTATTATGAGTAAAATGTTATAATGTAGATAAAGAAAAGAAGAGAGTAATTAAATTAGATAAAAGAGGTTGTTGAGTTAGTTACACATAAATAGCTATTTTATTGTAATTTGAAGTTGTATTAATTTGAAAACTACTCTTTGACTGTATTGAAATTTGGTGTGTTTTCTTTTATCTGACTTGGTTATATATGTGTGTGTGTGTGTGTGTGTGTGTATTTTTTAAATGCTATAAGAAATTTTATTTAAGAGGAGTTAGTTACTTTGGTAGATAGTTGATTACCAAAAATAAAATATATTCTTTATTTTGGACTAGTTAGGTAGTAAATTTAAATAGGAGATCATGTATGGATAATAAATTTGGTGTATCGTTATAGATGGAGACATTATATAGGGGTGAGTAAATAAATGAAATTCATATAAAATGAATAAGTAGCTGTAATTGATTGTTAAGATGGTTGTTTTTATATAATTTCTATTGTCTCATGAATTCATATCATGTAAAGAATGCTATGTAAGTTGGTTATTATTTAAGAATATTGTTAACTATTTCAATCAAATTATTTTATATGATTTTAGTTAAATGCTATGTAAGTTGGTTATTATTTAAGAATATTGTTAACTATTTGAATCAAAGTATTTTATATGATTTTAGTTAAATGCCATGTAAGTTGGTTACTATTTAAGAATATTGTTAATTATTTCAATCAAAATATTTTATATGATTTTAGTTAAATGCTATGAAAGTTAGTTATTATTTAAGAATATTGTTGATTATTTCAATCAAACGTAATTTATATAATTCTTTTGTGGTAGGAAATTAAGTTATTGTTGTGTTAATTTTGTAGTGAGAATTTTTGTGCTATATTTTCTTTATCTATTAAAAATAATTTCTCATAAGTAAAAAATCAAGATGCAATGGAAGTTTCAATTACTTTGTATAGATTTTTTTTGTAGGATTAATTTCAAGCATATTTAAAGTTGAATTTTATGTACCAATTCTTTTAATCTTAGATTTGTGATTTTTAGATAAATCGTTAGTTAGATTTTAATTAAATTTAGTTAGTTTATAATAATCAAAGGCATATGTACATTTTAATTAAATCTAATATTTTGAAGTAACAAATGTATACCTACTGTAGGTTTTCAAGACCTACAGTTCAGATATGTAGGTTAGAAATGTGTGGATTCACTTTGTTATGTAGGTTCTGAAATTTGTAATTGTGTTGCGGGTGCCAAGTTTTAGGGTAATTCCTAATTATTTAATGATTGCTGCGCTTGGTATTTCCTCATTGTATAACGATTGTTGTGCGTGGTAGTTTATAAGTAAATGTCCTTAATATGGGAATCGTACATTACAAGCTTGATAGTTGGGTTGTAGGTGATTAATCTAGGATGCAATTTCTTTTATATTCAGTCATACATGATATTTGTATAGGTATTGAGTTAAATTTAATATTAATGTTAATACTATATAGCTATATGTGTAGATTTATATATGTGTAATTTGTGACTTAACTGTAGGTTAGATTTAAATTTTATAGTATCATAAAAGATCGGTTGCAAATAGATTTAAGTCATAGACCACTAATCTGAAATACAATTATAATTACATTTATCCGCATATAAATATATGTAAATTGTAATTTACTTGTAGGGCAGTTTTAATTTGATAATAAAAGATAGATTACAATAGTGTTACTCATTGAATATTGTTTCTTTAAGTATATATATGTGTGGATTTTATATATATGAGTTGTACTCTATTTTAAGTTAGTTTTAATTTGATAATTTGGGAAGATAGTGTAATTGTTTTATGTCATTAAATAGAGCATTTCTTTAAGAAAATAAATGTAACGTTGAGATATAACATTAAATTAGATGTCTAAATTGATGGAATTTTTGTGTATCAAAACGTCTTGTATTGAATTATTGTTTATGAATTCTTTTGAGTAATATCATTTCATGAATGATGGGGATTTTCTTTTGTTGGGGAAAACCTTAGAAGTGTTTTATTTGGTTAGGAACCTAAGTGATTCCAGAGGTGGGATAAGGTGGTTGCCTTTGATTTTGCTTTGAATTTTGACTTGAGATGTCTGTGGTTGGTTATACGTTTGGATTGTACCGAATTGTGGAAGTGATTCCTTGTAGTTGGTGAGATGGTCATGCCTCACGTTTGATTGTCCTTTGATGTAATTATTTTATCTTGTACAATCCTTGTTGTTATTGGGTTGTGATTGAATGATTAGAGGGAGTGGCTCTGAGTGGGTGGTCGGCGCACAAAGGGGCGCCAGGATAGCCTCGTCAGAGTGAATTTAATAAGTGATAATTTAAATAATTAACTAGGATTGGGTAGTAACACACTAAAAAGATAATTATTGCCTCATCTACCTTTGAGTGCTACCACAGACTAAAGGGGATTGAGAAGGCCGTGGTTGGCATGTTTATTGCCTTGTCTTCTCGAAGGGTAACGGATCCGCATGAGCAACCCTATGGAGCGGCGCCTTGAGATAGGTAGCCTGGATAACCATAGATGGAGGTGGCTCCTAGCGCTCGAGTGCTAGGATAATCCGTCAGTAGATGGAGGTGGCACCTTGCGATAGGGATGCCTGGAGAATCCATGTTAAGCCATGCGATGACACTCCCCTCTAACATTCATGTTTATGTTGTCTTTTGGAAATCCTCTGGAATCGGTCATTTGCTTCATATTGTTGTTCGAATTTGAATGCTTTTATGTGTTGTGTAATTTCATTTTGTTGAGTGTGAGTTTATGTTTTGTTGGTCTTGGTCGAGAACCTCTTCCTTTGCAACTCCTAGCACGGGGGTGGTAGGGTGGATCGTGTTTTGCACCCCGTTGGGATTCTCTCTTTTTATGCAAGTTCATTTTATGGTGTTGAGTTGCAGTTTCAGTGGATTATTGTTCGTGGGTTCCAGATCTATGCATTTATGTGGTTATTTTTATTGATGTATCATTCCCCCCTAGTTGGGAAAGTCTTGTATAATTTTGCACATGGGGCTATTGTTATGTAATCATATGGTGATGTAATGTATTGTAATTGTAACCTTGGTCTTGAGGAGAATTCATAATGATGTTGTAACTTGGTTATTATTTTATCATGTTTCCTATTTTGTTGTTGCTGATGAAATTACTATTATGGATGGATGAAATTATGGATCATGTAATAAGTTAGCTAATTATATTAAGTAACGACCTCGTGTTCCTCAAAGGATTAAGTTATGCAATTTGATTTATGATTATGTTATGTTAATTACTATTCTCTTCTATTTAAAATAAAAAAAAAAATTGGTTGCATTTTACTTAATTCCTTTGGGGTTGCATGGCGGGGCATTACATCTTGTTTTAAGTTCTCATGGGTGTACTCTGTCCTATGATTTTGACAAGGGAGCAAACTCGAGACACATAAATAATGCACATAACTAGAAAAAATTATTATTATTCAATAATGAAAATCTTATATGCAGAGGATTCCAAATCATTGAGCTCTATGATACATGCAAGCTATAGAAGTTTCAAAAATTACAACAGTTACAAAAGTTCCCCTTTTCGCAGCATGCGAACTCTTTTTCCCCAAAAAGCTACAAAAATCATAAAAATCTCCCCATAAATAGCCCCTTTTTGGTTTGGAGCCAAAAAAAATTCCACTTATGAGTTTTGGTAGTTTGGTGCCAAGAATTACAATTTGAAATTGAAAAAATTAAAACACCATTCGAAAATCAACACATTTTGAAAGTGTACCAACTTCTAGGAGCCACAACTTTTGATCTGGGGCTCCGTTTTTCAAACCGTTTGAACTGTCGGAAAGGTCTCCGAGTCAAGAACATGCTAGAAGATTGATATGCTGATTTTGGAAAGTTTTCAAGCCATTTTAGGGCCATTTAGTGCCTCAAACCTAATCTGGAAGGTTTTCAGGTGCTTTTTTGGGAGACTAAAATTACAATATCTTTCAAACGGGAAATGCTCTCGGCCTGATTCTTTCACCAATCTTCTTATTTTTCCATTTTGAATCCTCCCATATAATTTTCATTCCTAAACACCTTCAAATTCCAAAAGTTGCTAAAAATAGCAACAAATTCCAAAAGCTGCTAAAAATAGCAGTTGACCAAAGAAAGCAGAGAAACAAAATTGAAAGTGGTGATTTACATAATGACGAAAAGGGTATCTAGAAATGAAAATACATCTACAAAAATCTAACCAAATGAAATATAAATGCAATGCATGTTTTTGGGTGATGCAAGATTGCCCTTACACCATTGGATGCTCCTACATCATATTTATTTTACCTTAGTTATAAATTTGAGCGAGATGGTTCATTTCTCACACACAAATTCAGTTGTGATTTTTATGCTTGATACATCCCTTGATTTCCCTTTGTTTTCCTCCATAAGCAGTCACCTTGTAAGTGGTCATTGAGATTGTTGAATGTTATGTTTTGGATGACCTTGTGGTTTGGTCCTATGATTGTTTTGCTTGTTTTTCTTGGTCGTGGGTCCTTTCTTTTCATCTCCTAGCATGGGGGGTGGACCTTTGGGTCCACATGGTCAGGTGGAATGTGCTATGCACCCCATTCGGTTCCCAGTTTGTGTTTGTGATGCGGAAGCAAACACAGTGTTTCCAGAGCTTCACTTGGTTGAAGACTGTTCTACGCATTGTACCTTATTCTTCATTAATGTAATTATTCTTGTACTTGATATAATCTTCCCATTGTTATAAGGGAAGCATTATGTAATGTATTAATGTATTCATGATGTGTTTTATATGTGGAAATATGCTCCACAATTGTAAAATTAAACTATGAATTGAAATGTAATAGAATGATGGATGTATCCTTTCATCACTATTGATCATGGATGGTTGTATGATTATTTTATCTTGTGAATGTATTATTCTATTATTAACTTTTGGGCATTATCTTTAATGATGTTTTGGCTGGAGACGTTTACGTGTAATGCAACCCTATAACCCCATGGGACTAGTTAGGTCTTTTCACATAACATATATTTTAATCATATTTATAATGTATGTACATATTCATCTTAGGCAATGCTTTCCATTCAAAAGAAAATTAGTGCAATATTTTGTTGTCTTTGGGGTTCACATGGCGGGGTGTTACAAAAATAATCTTTTAAATCCATAATGATTTAATAAAATAGTATGAAGAAGCAAATAAAAAATGAAATGACTAGGAGTAAACTATGTTACACTTAATGTAGGGTTATACAAGGTATAAAATTGATATCAATAGAGGCAATGAAATGTCCTCAAACAATAGAACAAAATAATTTAACAAGATAAATGCTCTTCTAATTTATCATATAATAGAATATATTCTACTTGCATATAATACTTTTAACAAGAATGTTGAGTTTTCTTGCAGCAGTTGAATTTTAAATTTGATAATAGAAAGATATAATAATAACTTCAATTTAATCCAACAAATAAAACCATAACCACAAATAAATACAAGATAAATAATTTCAAATAAAGTTAAAAAAACAATACTTTAACAATATAACATAATAAAAATTTTAAGTTTGGAGGTCAATAAATATACCAAAATGTTCCATTTAAATGTAACGTCCCAAAGTAAAAGCACCCGAACAAAATGATATACATAATGAGAAAGAAAAATATTTGATTACACTATTACGGTATTGAAAGTTAAAATTAATCTACGAAGCCTTTTCTTGACATAAGTGTTCATGTAGAGAGCCTTTGTTAGTTAAGTATTACAAAACATGTGGAATGAGGAAAGAATATGGAATTTATCAGATATAGCATTGGGAGGCAATTCTAGGGTTGCACACTATTGTTTGCTGACAACAGAAATTAAATCCAAAATGAGTGAAATGGAAACAATTTTATCAACTTAAATTAAATTAGGACAACTAATGCCACAATCATAGTTAGTTAGGGTTAGGATATGAAGTGAATGCATTCTAGAAGTCAAGGTGCTATAGTTGCACAATTTTGAGGAAATTTTCTTAGTTTTAAGACTCTTTAGTAGCTTGTATGTGACCACAATTTATGTAGATACAATTAGGAGCTTAGGCACATGGATGTTTGACAGAGCATTTCAAAGAAATGTGATCATATGGAATACAATGATAGGTGGAGATTCAAAAAATGGATAAGCTACTGTGCAAGAACCTAGAGGGACAAAAATATAAGCTATTTCTAAATGATAATTACTGAAATGTGTGCTCTGTGAACCCATGATATAATCTAATTAATTGACGATCCATTTCATATTGAATAGATTAATATACAAATTTAGTATGGATGTAATTATAATGCCAACAAAAATCAGAAAAATCACCCATTCAAGCCTTGTATAAAGATATAAATCAAAATGGAATATTTGCAAGCATTGAGCATTTGTTGAAAAGATTTAAGAAACTTTCAAGGAATATAATTGATAGGTGTAAAGCTAATTTTCCTAACCTTTCCCAACTTCTTGCCTTCCTATGCAAAAATGGGCACTTTTGAATAGGGTATGGATGTCCTATAGAGCATAAAGGTGGAGGTAATTTGCAATACAATGAAGTCACAACTACCCTAGCCACTACAATAAAACCATTTCTATAACAAATGGCTTGAACTACACACATAGAGCTTGAATATTCTAGTCTGATACATCATAAGGTCATTAAACATATACCATGATATATACAAATCATTTGTTAATGTAGAGGGTATAAGTAATATGTCTCGACCTATAGATGGTTTCCTAGAAACCTAAGTTTGTTCGCTAGGTTCCATATTATAGAGTTTAAGACAGGGATATTGCGATGAGAAAAGATAAGAGATGAAGACTATATTTTGCTGTAAGAAGAAACACAGATAAATCATCGAGGATGGATCTTCCTTAGCGTTTTCAAGGAGACTACACTATAAAAATTCTATGCTTAAGACTTATCTCGCTATTTAGAATAACAACTATTGACATCCAACAAAGAAGTGGTTGCATCGATGATCCTTTATTCCTAGCTAACTCCACTAATAAAAAATTTGAGATAGAAAATAACAACATTGTCCCTAACTCAAACCATAGCGTGGCATCAAAACATACCTGTGATAAAACTCCTAGATTCTGTGTAGTTTTCCCTTCTTTCTCTCATTTTCACCTCTAGCCATGTGTTCTTCTCTATCTATGCCAAATATAGGGGTTTTTCATAATCCTATAGACACCCACCAAGGCACAAAGTATGGAAGATGTGGACACTTAGACAAAGCATGTCAACTATTTGGCAGAGTGACTCAAAGAGATGTGAATCCATGGACTACGATGAAAGCAAAATAAGCACAAAATGGGTTTATTGATTAGGTGTTATAACTTCCATACAAATGTAGATTGGCAAGAGTAGAGCCAAACTCTAATTCTCCCCAAAAGGACCCACATGAAATCCCCAAAACCAAAGTGCTTACAATAAGAAGAAGGATGTTAATTGTACAGGAAATCCCAACCAACTTTTAAAACATATTAATGTTAGTTTTTAATTTATTAAATTAACATTCCCGTCGCAACACAATAGTTGATTTTAAATTAATTAAAAGCTTTTCATTTAAAATCATAATAATATAACATGATAGATATTCAATTTTTACACAAACAGGTAAACCCATTTACCCAACATCTATGCACACCTTATAACCTGACTTTATCATATTTTATTTATTACCTAATTATTATTATTTAGTATTTTTAACATTACACTATCAATTTATTTTATTATTAACTATGATTATTTACATATATATATATATTTTAAAGGTGCAATGCACCCATATTATTAGGGGTAAATGCTTTTGACCGAAGCTATGAGTCAGGCACAAGAAACCACAAGAAAATACAAAACTCGTGAGCTCATTGGCCCAACAAAGGCACAAGGCCTATGAGCACATTGTCCTAGTGAGGGTTTAAACCCTGGTGTCCATCACTACAACCAAGTGACTTGACCACTGAACCACACCCTTATCAGTATTTATTTATCAAAGTATACCACTTTTTATTTAAAAATTTATTTTAATGCATAAAATAACCATAGGAATTTATCAAAAAAAATTAAATTAAATAAAACCAAATATGCAAATGATTCCCTAGCCACTATCTAGGGTTGAAAAGAAAAACCTCAAGCAACACTGACTAACCATACTCACAATATTGATGACATTGACAAAGTACCAGACTGGATACTCATCCTCTTCGATGATGATGGCTAGGGTAGGGGACCAAGTGTTATATGTGATCAACTAATGTATTGTGTTTTAGGGCATGCTCAAACCTACCAATTTATGTGGAGTCGATGCCTAGTACCTATAATATTTAGCACACAAAATAGTTGTGCTTATATATACATATTAGAGACACACTATAAAAGGGAATCATAATGTCATAGGATACTCACAAGTGAGTGATGTGAAAATGTCACTTACACTCAATCACATTAGTAAGAGCAACACCTAGTAATCAAATCAACTCATACAACAATCAACTACATAGAAATCAAGATAAGATCAATCAAATTATAATCACATAACAATCATGATAAGATAATCACATACATAAAATGTGCATAAAACCTAAAATAATAGAACTATCATCAATGACATCATCATAACAATAAGTCTAACATCATAATGTCTCATCATAAAATAGGTCAATTGTCAATCTATTAGGGAAAGGGTATGAGAGGCACTACATCCTCCCCCTCTAGAATTAGGTTTATTCCTAGAAGCCTGCAAAGAAGAAGGGGTACCACTCCCACATACGAGATGCATCCTCCCAAGTGGCTGATGACTCATCATTAGGATCCCTCTAGATCCTCACCTTCTCAATGTCTCAACCCCTAAGGGTGAGTCTCCTATGCTACAGAATGCCCACAGGCTCCAACATATTTAGTAAATACATAGTGACAAGCTCCATCATACATCACATAACATAACAAAAATGGCTGACTATCACATCACAATGGCTAACACATGTCCATAATGCATCCTAGATAGAAAGAATATTGGTGAATTGGGCACTACACAATGGGTCCTATCCTTTCCACTGGTCTTCTGCACCATTGGACAAATGGGAAGAGGATTTGATGCATCCCATACTACACTGCAGGTCTATCCTCAACCCCACAAGGCTAAGGTTCTTAGGTGAGGAAGGAAAAAAAAAGGGAAAGCATAACCTCAAGAGTCCAAGCAACTAGGACAATGTAATGGGCTCAAATGAAACTAGAGTACCCAATGTTAGAACTTGGGCTCTGATACCAAGTGTAACACCGCTACCAAGGAACCCTTGAGGAAAACACTAAACTAAGTCAAATTAATGGAACAATTTTTTTTAAAAAAAACTATAGAATGCATAACATAACATGATAAACTATTCCTAGGTCCTCTAATGTTCCTCAACTACGCTACTCACAAATCAACAATCAAGATTACTAGAAATATTTCATCAATGATAAAGGTTACATGATCATTATAGCATGCAAGGTTCATTTTAAAGCTCTAAATTAAATGACCCTATATTAATTACTTCTTTAATGTATCAACTGATAATCAACATTAATAGATCATTTTCTAGCTAACTAACATGTGAATGATGCATTAATTTATAGTACTATTTACAAGAAGAATTCATCAATAAGTGTTGCTTTATTACAATAATTACAAAAATGTTTCCCCTAGTACAAGTGGGAAGATTACATCATATTACATTAAGTGATACAATGAAGTTACAATCTAATATGCAAATACATGATAGGAGATTTTCTCAAACATGAACAAGAAATGGAGTCCCTAGTACAATGATCAATCTCCATGCAACAAGAACACCCAATGGAGAAAAAGCACCAACCTCTTGCCATGTGGAACCTTGAGGTTCACCCCCCATGCTAGGAGATAACACAAGGTCCCACATCCATCAGATAGTTAGGAAAGCAACAGGTTAACAAAAACAAGGGCTATACATGACTCCAACAAAACACTTCTAACAACACCAACATCACTTACATACTTAATTCACTTCTAGAGGCACTCACATAATAGAAAGAGAAAATAGAACTAGGGAATTCTAGACTGCAATAGGGAGGAGTTTCATCACATAGCTTGTTATGGGTTATCTTGGTATATCTTCCAAGGCCCCAACTCCCATCTAGGGTTATTCTAGTAGCCTCTCATGATCACCGACCCCCATACAAACTCATGCAGAACCACTGTACATTTCATGATGAAAAGGCAGTTGATCTTGCCATTCCAGTCCTTCCCATCTCATCTCAAGCCTAAATGAGCACTTGAGCCATGAGTAGGGAATACATTATCTTGATTAATGTTAATTATACCCACCCCCCTAATTCATTATTAAAGTTATTACTGGATTAATAAACCCTCCAATGGGTTATCTTGGACACCACTTTGGGTTTTGGCCCTCATTGAGAGCCACTCCCCCTACTTGCAACTAATAAACCCTACACAGAGTAAGGAATTTTCCATCTTTCACACTTATTACAATTACATAAACATTGATTAGGACAACATGAACCCATGTCCCAACCCATAACCAAAATTCAACCATCATGAACAAGTAGTACAACACTTAGGGTTTATGTTTCACTCAATACACAGATGCATGCCTTTCTATAGAATATCATTACAAAATCTCATGAATCCATACATAGATAGCAGGAAAACACCCTTAGGATTTACATTTCACACAATGTCCATGATCAAAAACATAGCTAAACCACTTCCAAGGGTAAACAATCCTAGGAGTTGAGATAGAACTAGGAACTTTGTCAAATTTCCACATTCCATTCCGGATCCTGATCCGGTCCCGCGGTAGGGAAAAGGAAACAAAGGAATAGGGGTGGGATCAGAACCAAAATTGGACGTGGAACTTTTGCAAAGTTCTAGGTTTGGATTCCACTAGAGTTCCACTCCTGAAAAAGAGAAGGAATACTAACACAATGGAAACAAATGAGAAAGAACAAAGGAAAGAGGGACCGGAGCAAAGCCAATCCCAAACAAAACAAAAAAATGGGAGCAAGATCAGAACCAAATCCGAACATGGAACTTTGCAAAGTTTTGGGTCTAGTTTACGTTCTAGCTTCACTTCCACCAAAAGGGAACAAAAACAAAAAGGGGAAGAAAAAAATAAAACTCAAGGGAGAAAACAAACCCAAGAGCCCAAGACAAGCAAAACAACAAAGAAGCCAACAAGGCAAGAAACAAAACTAGGACTAGAACCAAAATCAGATTTGGAACTTTGCAAAGTTTGAAGTCTAGTTTTGGCCTTCATCTTGAGTCCACAAAAACAAAAGAAACAAGAACTTAGGAGGAAAAGGAACAACTCATAAGACCCAAACAAAAACACCAAGGACAAAAAAATGCACGGGGGACCTATTTTGACCAAAAACAAAATGGGGTGGTTATGCAAGGCATAAAAATTGGTGACTTAGCTGAGAAAATGGTTTACCCATTTTCAAAATACTCAAAAATTTATTCACCCAAAACCTCTAGTTCATGTACATTTTAAACTTGAGTATGATCAGTTATGGAAAACAAGCTTGAGCTGGAATCTCAAATGTAAATCAACAATAGCCACATCAAATTTGAGTGTGTGCATGTATGGTGTATCTATTTCTATATAAGGGTTCTTCTGATCTTGAAATAACTATATTAAAGAATTAGGGTACGTGAGTTGAATCCTTAAGACTGTCATGCAATGATATCTTGTGTATTGGTCTGTTGCCAAAAAGGCATCCATAGCCTCAACAAAGATACCTCTAGTTCTCTCGAAGCATTGCTCTACTACCAACCAAGTGTCCATAGTCTTGGTAGAGATACTTGAATTACCCTTGTTGATTGAGTTTTTCCATCAGTTAATGGTTCTCTTTTCTTTTCTTTTCTTTTATATAGGCTTACTTAAATAATTTCCTTTTCATCTTTTCCTCAATACTCGGATGTATTATCCTAAAATTTGGGTTGAGAAGTATAATAGATTTCATGACAATGTCGGGACTCATATTTTTCACCTAAATCGAGAATACAATTATCCTGAGACAAATAGGCCTTCATGTAAATAGATGTTTCTATCTATTACATGAAAAATTCAGTCATTGTCTATGAGATTACTTACAATATACCTATTTGATCTTAACCTTTTAGGCTGATATTTAAAAAAGAACACAAGACATAGGTCTCAAAATGAAAAAATTCCACAGATATATTTGAAAATACCTAAAGCAATTTATCTCCTAGTATCCTTGGTATACATTGAATAACCACTCTGAATTTCAAAATAGACCCAAATGGAGGTCACCTAGAAACAAAAGAATGAAAACACAAACAACAACAACAAAACAAAATAACCAAAAATAAAAAAATGATAAAAACAAACAAAAAAACTAGCTAATTACATATGTACAACCAAATAGAACATTAGACTCTCATGGGCCAAAGTAATGTTTGAGAAATTTCCCATTGACAGGCAATGGAATAGGCTCTCCTATTAAAGTACTCAACTGAAAGGCATTCTTGTTGTGGATTTCAGCAATTTGATATGGACCCAACCAAAGTCAGTCAAACTTTTCATGGTCCCCTTTCTTTTCCCTCGCTTTATCCCACAGTAGGACAAGCTCTGATATTCTAAAAGCTTTTATTTTTTCTCTTTTGTCAAACCAATGTTTGACAACAACTTGATGTTTAGAAAATTGTTGTAAAGCAACATTTCTTTATTCCTCTAGATTCAGTAAACTGGTTAGTCTAACTTCTATCTTATCATTATTCGAGTAAAATTCTTGCATAAACCTAAGAACATGTATCTATAGGTGGATAGGAAAGACCAGGTTTTGGCCATAGACTAACTTGAATGGAAAGTTTCCTAAGGCGACCTTGATTCAAGTTCTATTTTCCCATAAGGAAAATCTCAGTTAAGTATGCCAATCGCTAGGATTACTTTCTAACAATGTCTTAATTACTTCTTGTACCATAGAAAAATGGATCATTGACATTTTCATGGTTATTTAGGTCTTTCTCCTATGATGTTTGACTTATCTTCCTTTGATTTAATGTTGCGATGTGACTTGTACATTCACATTAAGTCCTAAATATTAAAATTATGATGTCTTGTGAAGGTGTTGTGAAGTGTTGTAACACATTTCTACACTTTTCTAGACTCTTATTATAATTTATCTAAAAATCACCTTTTTATCCCTTATCAAGTCCTATTTTAAAGTGTTGTAAAGTCTTGTAACAAGATTTCATGCTTTTCTAGGCTTGTTATCACTATTTAATCCTTTCTTATGCTTTATATGACCATAAATCTTAATTAAGTGTATTTTTGAATGTAAACCTGACAAACAACATTAAATGCAACTTAATTCCTGACACCCACTTACAAGCCTAAGGTTGAACCCATTCACCATGGGTGGAAAATGAGTCCCTCTTGGCTCCAAATTCAAAATAATTTAAATTTTCTTTCAGATTTTTATTCAAAAAGACCTTATGTTGGCTTGTGATGAGGTATTATCGAGTTATTAGGGAATAAGTGTGTATAAATAAGTGTTTTTCTTCTCATTTTAACCCCCATTCATCAAGCTCACTAATTCACTAGTTCATTCAAGAATTTTGCATCATTCAATCAAGAAAACATCAAGCATCTTGGAGTAGCCATTGACATATCTTTAGATTTCTTCAACAAGGTTGTGGTGAGTTTAGACATTTTCATGTTGTTTATTCATCATTCCTTGTTCATCTCATTTCATTTCTTCATTAAGGGTTTGATTACGAAAGTGGGATTTGACTAAAGCAAATCCCTATACCCTAACCCTTAATCATTTTCCCCCTTTTCCATGTGTGTGTTTGCAAACTTTTGTATGTAGATTTATCAAGAAAATAGGTGTTGAAAGGTGGTAAAAAAGTCAAGTGTTTTAAGTCATCTAAACCCTATTTCAAGCTTGAAGACAACCTACAATATGTTTTTTGCAGATTTGACTCCGTCAACCTGATAAGAAGACAAGTGTAGATCTGGAGCTACATGATTGACCCTTGATTTTGCATAATTCTAGAGAAGGACTAATTCGTCATCAGTGGTGAATGAGTCCTACCAGAGGGATAAAAAATTTATTTTTGTTAGAATCTAGTTCCCGATAGTCGGAAAGCGGTTTCAAGTGTTTTTACCAATAGGAGGATTGATTCACCATCAATGGAAAATGAGTCCCTTTGGTGATTTACAATGATTTCTTCTAGTTTCAAGAACCTTTCAGATTTGGCATTCAATTTCCAGGTGCACTATGTTCAGCTAGTTTCAATTCTAATGAGACTAATAGAGTTATCTATTTACACTCAAGGGTTATACAAGATTCTAAAAATAATAATGGAACATGTGAACTACTAATCAAATATCTAAAATCACAATCACAAAAGTAAGAAAAGAGATAATAAATACAAATAATTAAATAAGGAACGAACTATTACATTAACTGAGTTTAATTCTAGCATAAATGAATGCATGTCCTTTTCTTCAAAGAACACCAATATTATAAAGTGTATCCCAGATAATTATATTTGAAAATAACTATAATCCATATTCTAATTAATTAAATTACATAGCAACTTTCCTAGTCAACTATTAAATAATTATAAAAATCATCAATATTCACCTACTATTTAATCAACAGAGAGTAATCTAAATCATTTAAGTTAATTAAACTATTCCTAATATTTTACCCTCACATTATATTAGCTTACCCTTAAAATTATAATTACATTCACAGTTTTATCTAATTAACTTTATCGTTTAACCTTTAAGTGAACAAGGCTAGGTACATGTAAATTCATTTATCTATTTATCGAACCCTTACTCTTAGTTATATGGATATATAAAATAAAGCAATTTATTTGATTAAATACAAAATTCTTTGTCAAATTAAATGTTGAATTAAATAGTTTAACTACCCAATTAATTTTTTTTGTTAAATAGCATTTTCTTTTATTTCTTCACTATTCCCTAATCTATTTCATATAAGAAATAAAACCTTCTTTTACTATTAACCAAATATAATCTAATATATACAAACATATGTATGTGTATATATATATATATATATATATATATAAGTGTGGAAAATGTAAACTAAATACAGTTAAATATACCTCTTAATGAAACATTAGATCAAGACTAAACATGAATTAAACTAATTTAAAACAAAGAAAATATTGAAAGCGTCCCATTGTCTCCTATCTCCAAAGATTTATCAAATTACAGAAGCTCTCAGATTTGTAAGCACTGTAACTATTTAAAATGCCTATCTAGAGAACAAAATGGATGCTAAATGCTGTGATGTGATGATTGCTAATGAATTCTAGATGATATGAAGCTACTATAAACTATCCTGACATGAAACTTGCTAAATGGAAGTTACAGTAAAAGCTAATGATGGTACCGTGATATGAAATCTATTGATGCCATGATGCAATGATGATACTAGAATGCTAATGCTAAATGATTGCTTGGTTGCTTGGTTGCTTGAGTACTAATTCTTGCAGAGTAAGTTTGCATAAAAGACGATGATTCTCAGATGATTTTGATGCTTCAGAAGTTTGTATATATAGATTCCTGACAACACATTTGCATAGGGGTAACACAACAGAGGCTGAGATTAAATTTGGAGATTTGAATGGTATGAGATGAGAAGGTGGAGCTGATTATGGGAGATTGTTCTTCCCCATGAAAACACTAGGCAAGATGAGAGGAAAGATTTGAGGCAAAAGATTGAGAGGATTTCCTGCAGGTTTATCCCCGAGGCTCTTCCCATGAATGCCAGTTGAATTAATTAGATTTGGAAAAAATCTAATTTTATTGGTGAGTAAATAGAGGGATTAGATTTATGCATTATTTAAATATTTTTGGTTTATTTAAATTAGCAAAAAGAGGGATAAATAATTTAATAAAACAAACTATAGAAGTTGTTTATTAAATTAAAATAGAAGGAATATGATCTAATTAAATTAAAGATTTTAGGATATCTTTATTTAATTAAGAAGAAATGTGATGAGATAATGAAATAACATCAACTATTGAAGCTTTGTATTTAATTTTAGGATAGATTTGATGAATAAAGTATAGAAGAAATAATAATAATAATAATAATTAAATAAAAAAAGTATTTAATTTTGTTTATTTAATTAAGAGGAAAATAATATGATAAAATAGAAGAATTAAAAGTGAACTTAATATAAATAAATATTTCTATTTATTTACTAAGTAGATGAATTAAGGTTAATTAATAAAATAAGTCATATTTAATTAATTAGATTCTCCAGACCATTTTTAGGTGTCTACATTTTCCCCTTTTTGAAGTGATGTGTTTACGCATTGTTTCAAAGAAAATTGTGCTGTTGCTGCTAGTATCAACGAGAAATTTTTTAGAATGCCCCAGACATGATTTTTTCCAAATGATTGATGGATACATGCCCCCTCGGGAGATAAATTAATGACTTTTTTGATTTTTTGCAAATTTTTGTGACTTTTTGATGATTTATCATAGATTTGATGAAGTTTTGATGGAAAAATAATTTATCTCTCGATAACTGATGTAGAAAGTTGTTCTGAATAAGTTTCAATTAATCTCCCCTCAAAAAAATTAAATCAATGTCATAAAAAATCCCTTTTTGAAATAACCTATAAAACGTTAAAAAGGTCAATTTCAAACTCATTTGTTGATTGTGACTTTTGAAAGTTTGAGAGAGAAATTTTGTGCTACGTGGAGCAAAATGCCGATTCCCTTTCACACTCACCATTTCAAGTGTGTTCGATGACATCAGCAACTGGTCATGTTTGGACCTCCTGTATGTCCTTTATTTATTTTTATTTTTTTCGGTTTTCATGCATTTTTCATTTTTTAATGTATTATCAGCTTTTTACATAAGAAACATGTGTTTAGCGCTTCTTTGTTCCGTTGTAGCGCATCTAGGTCTATGTTAGCACTTTTCAAATTTTTGTGCTTTAAGAGTCTGTTTTAGCGCATATAGGGTGTAGGTTGGCGCTTTTCAAATTTTAGTGCTTTGGTTAGCCATTGTAGTGCTTTTCTAAAGTAGATTAGCGCGTTATGATTTTTAGCGCTTAAGATCGATTTTGCAGTGCTTTTAGGGTTTGTTTTAGCACGTTTCAAGTTTTAGCACTTTTCCAAAAAATATTAGTGAGTTTTAACCTGATAAAATGGCACTTTTACTAAAATGGCGCTTTGTTTGAATTGGAATAGCGCTTTTATCAAATGAAATGGTGCATTTCTCTGTTTTAGTGTGATTTATTGATCTCATGATTGGTGAGGTTCGATGTTTTGTTGTGATGATAATTACCCTCATGATAGGTGATGAATAATTAGAATTGACGTACCTCATGATAAGCAAGGTGTATTTTGATGTGTTGATGATGATTACCCTCATGATAGGTGTGGTTGATTTGATGTGTGCTCATGAGATTTGATTAGAATTTTCACCAAGAGCTGACTTGATTTTATATGGTATTTTGATGTTATTTTGATGATTGACATGATTTATTGACCTTGACTTTTGTTGTGATAATAGGAGTGATTAGGGAACCTTCAGATTCAAGAGCATTTCCCTTGGATGTTTGATCTCATTCCTAGGCTGGCATAGCCTGAGAAGACCATCATTACATGTTGTGGATTATCTTCTCTTCTTTACATGCCCCATATTAGGATTAATCGGGGCTTGTTGACAACTCTAGCTGAGAGGTGGCATAGTGAGCATAATACCTTTCACCTTCCCACTAGAGAGATGATAGTCACCCCAGAGGATGTTTGGCGGATCCTTCAGCTTCTGATTGTTTGAGATGTTTCCGTAGATGATTCGAGAGAGCAAGGTTGGACTAATGCTCTTCGTAGAGTGTTTCAGGATGATCAGATTGTAGGAGAGTGGATTCCATGGTGTGACATGGTTGATGCATATACGACTTTGCCGATAGTACTTGCTAGTTTCATTGGAGGATTCCTTAGTCTTGATCGCAGGTCTAAGGGATTTTCAATTGGTTAGGACTGTGTTCTGGAGAGCATGGTTGTTCATGGCACCCAATTTGCTTGGGGCATGTGTTTGCTTTCCCAGTTATATCATTATTTACATTCAGTTGTGTATCTCAGTGGTCATAGTTTATCGGCCAGTGCTATGTTGCTTCAGGTATGGGCGTGGGAGCACATAGCTGCATGTCTAGTTCCAGTTGGTCAGAGGCCACCCAGGAGACCATATGTATTTAGATATTCTAGCAGGTCTACCCAGTCTAGACTGGGTAAGTTAGAGTATTGGAGGAGAGTGATTGATGATATAGAGTCTATGACATGGCATCCTTACCTAGATTGTGATCACTGGGATGATGATGATGATGTTCAACTACCATTTCTTTGTCAGTCGATGATTCTGATTGGTCGTGGTTGTTGGGTTTTAGAGAGATTCTTGATCAAATGTGTCCACAAATAGTATGGGATGGTAGAAGGTATGCCCCAGGGTGTCATTCACTATGCTTGTCAGCAGTCAGATATAGTAGATTGGGGTTCTTGTTTGTCATATACTACAACAGTTCAACAATTTTAGGCTTTATAGCCCTTTGTATGGGATATTCAGTTAGATATTATCGAGGCTCCTCTTACAGCTGACTACACTGAGTATTTTCTTTATATTCATTTCCATGCCTGATTATTCTAGATAAGCCTGGCCCATTACATGTTGGGGAGGATGTTCTTATCACTCGTGGTCATAGACAGAGGAGAGAGGATGTTGATGTGGTTGGTGAGGTTGCAGCCTAGCCTAAGGTTGATGTGGGAGTAGAGGAGGATATTGAGGTGGAGGATGTGGATGTTGGTGGTGATGAGGATGTTGGTGGCGAGAGTAGTGGAGAGGAGAGCAGTGGAGATGAGAGATTCAATAGTGGAGAGGCTGCAGTTGGATCGGGCCCTGCCTTAGATTTTCCTAGTAAGACTGTGCCTTGTAATAGGCAAGTTGTGGGAGATGTTTCAGTCCTGCTGCGGCTAGCAGATCTTTAGGTGCAGTTAGAGACTGTCCAAGAGCAGCTTCTACAGACACAAGGTTTATTGGAGTAGACATAGGCTCAGATGCAGTCATAGGCTGAGTTACATATAGAGACTATTTCAAGTGTGCAGGATCAGTTAGTGATAGCTCAGTCATAGATTTCAGCATCGACAGCCGAGAGAGATGTGGCTAGACAGATAGACAAGATAGCTTAGGCATAGGTTATTTCATTGACTGCGGAGAGAGATTCAGCCAGGTTTTCAACAAAGGGTGCTCAGGCTTTGGTCAATAGATTACAAAGACTAGCAGATGGTACCTCCTTGGCATATTACATGTGAGAGGTTGCTCGCATTGGTGAAGAGATTGATTTTTATAGATGGAGGTATTATGATGCATTGCCATCTGAGCAGAGAGTGAGCTATGCAAGGTCTCATTCGGGTAGGTCACGATCCAGGATTGTCAGTGCAGGTGTTACTTAGCCATTACCCAAAGATCCTAGGGATCCTGGTCCCTCTAGTAGTAGGGGTCTTGATCCTGTTATGCCTACACCATCCAGAGCTAGCAGCACATGATTATGTCTATGATGTACTTTGATTGATGTACAACCATTATTGATGTTTTATCTCTCTTCATTTTTAGACATCATTGTATACTCGACATTGTGATTTTTTTTATATATGAGATGTAGTAGATTGTACAGTCTATTATGTTCTAGTTAAATTTGTTGATGGATGCATTTTGTTTTGATGTTCTAAATGCTATGTGATAGTTTTATTGTTATGATGGGATGCTTTGATATGGTGTTGTTCTATCAATGATGAAACTAATGATAATGTATGGATGCCTCGTATATGGATATATGATGTATATGGATTTATGATTATAATATTTGTGTTGTAAATGTAAATATATGGATTAAAATATGGAATGATAGCTGATGTAATAAATTGATGGAATTTATTATCAAATGGATGGATTATATGTGAATGAAAAATGGATGAATGTAATGAGTTATGATGATGATGAATGATATAGTTATATATGTTTAAAAAATGATTGATGAAATGTTGATTCAAATGTTTTGAATATGTGCAAATTATTATGATGATGCAACTATATGATTATGATGTTTTTGTAATTGTCAAGTATACTCAGTCTTGTATGAAAAGAAGATAATTCTTCAAGGAATGATTCGCCAATTTATTTTTTAACCAATACTCTGCAGGTATGACATTATTATGGACGCAGTTTACTTTCATTATGCAAATCTATATGTGAACATAGGCACTTTAACACTACTTTTGTGCTTTTGTATTATCATTGAGCTTTAAAATTTTGAAAGTGAGTACAAGCATCAATGGTATAATGTAAACCAATGATGACCTGAGTACTACTTTCATGATTTTTGATATTTCAAGTGAACAAAAGCATCGAGGTATAATTAAATCAAGATGACCTAAGCATTTCTTTCATAAAAAAACAAGAATTAACCACTTTCCTATGCCAATTGGAATGTCATCCATGATACTTTGTAGAGCAGTTCCCATGATGATTCACATAGTAATTATAATTAATTCACAGACATCAGGTAAAGAAAAATACCATTTCTTCTTCCTAACTTCTCTAGTTCAATACATCATTGAGTTGCTCCAAAGAAATGATAACAATGATTAAAATTACAACATATCTTGCATTTGCTTATAGTATTCAATCATTTATTCAGATTAGATCACCCATCCTGATTTTGTGATGTTTTTTGTGTTTTCAAGATTTTGAATCAAACTAACCTAAAGACCTATCCTAGGGGTCTTGGGGGCTGATTAAAGATTAGCCTTGCCTACATTATACATGCAGAGACCATGTAGTTCGACTGACACTGACTCATGTTTTTTTTTTTTGATTTTTTGAGACTGACCTTTTTGACTCGTGTTGTGATATGGATGCCCAATGTTTTTCTGATGGTGATTGATGATTCATGTTGGTTGTGTTTTTTGATCACTCCTTTTTTTTCTTTTTTCCATTCTATTAAACTCAAGATTTATGTTGCCCCCAATGTTTTTTAGATGTTGCCCCCAAGCTAGGGTGAAATATGACCACGTGATAGGATAAGATAATGGATGTAAAATTATGGTGGAAGTAATGACAATGACATATTTCCAACAGATAGGAGAGCTGATTTAAATCACAAATAGTGCCTATTTCCAAGTTTTCACTATTGTTATTGCACCTTTTCATTCTTTTTGATTTTTTTGTATTTTTTTGTCTTTTTTGATTTTTTTTTTTTGTATTTTCTATCACTAGGATGCATGTTTTCCAATTTTTCATCAAGGTAACCATTATCAGAAACTAATTCATGCACTAAGTGATTCAGGTATAGAATTTCTCGAGATGGATACTGTTGATAGGTTCATAAAATAGATCCCCTTTGGGTGTAGACAATTGATATGCTCCTGAGCTATACATTGATATGATAACAAAGGGAACTAACCAGTTAGGTTCAAATTTCCCTTTCTTTTCTCTATCTTGCTGAGTTTTAGGGTTTTCCTTTAAGACCAAGTCACCAACTTGAAAAATTCTAGGTTTTACCTTATGATTGTAACTTCTTGACATTCTTTGTTGGTAGGCTTTCAAATGATTTACTACTTGTTGACGACGTTCATCTAGTAATTCCAGCTCCTATAGCCTTGAAATTCTGTAATCTTCATCTGCTATGAGACCTTTTAGTGATACATAGAGTGATGGTATTTCTATCTCAATTGGTAGTGTAATGCCAAGAAAGTGCACAAGAAACAGATTAGATTAGAAGAAAACATGCAATGCAATACTAAATCTAAAATGCAAATTCATTCGTTTAAGCAACAAAGAACAAAGGAAGTTTAAAACATAAACAAACTGAAATAATCTCACCAATTTCGAACGTATTTCCATGATTCATCTCGATTTCCCTTCTCCATTTTTCTTGTGTAGTATAATTGCCCACAGATTTCTCGTAAGTCATGCAAGTATAGCCTAAGATAGTGATTAGAAAAATATCAAAGATTCAAGATTGAGTGCTCTCAAAAGTCATAAGATTTCGCGAGTTTTCAAGAGAGATTTCAAGAGAGATTGGAATGAAGAATGACAAATCAATTTATAGAAAATTGATTATTCGAATGAAAGGTCAAGATTGAAAGATCAACAGATGGTTGAGATTAACTGACTAGACATGCATTCTGATAACTGTTAGTAATGACACGAGTGATACAAACTAGAAATAGGATTAAAGATTGAATAAATGATTTAATCTTCAGTTCGATGTATTCAAAAACATAAGAAATATCTTTGCATGACAAAGATGAAGATTGATTATAACGACTCTCTTGTTCGAATGCACACACAAGGTTTAATTAATTAAATAGGAATATTTAATTACTCCACATGTACATGCAAATGAGTTAGAACTGGATGATTGAATGATTTGACGAAGAGATTACTCGAGAAAGCCACTCAGACATTAAAGCAAGAGTTAACTGAGCGATTTCAAATAGATGTCGAGTCAAGTCAAAGTGAATACTTAGATAACTCACATAATTATCTAAATATAGAGGAATGCATTAAAATAGAATTCATGAATTAAATAATTCATTTAATTCAAGATTTGATATTTGAAGAATAATTAAATAAATAAGATTTATTTAATTAAGTGATGAAGGGATTTAAATGAATAATTAAATAAATAAAGAATTTATTTAATTATAGTTGAAATATGATAAAGAGTAAATTAAATAAGAATTTATTTAATTTGACAAGAAGGATAAGGTTAATTAGTAACATAATTAAATAAAAAACATTTATTTAATTAATCAAATAGAATAAAGAAAAGTGTGAATTAATTAAATAATTAAGATTATTTAATTAATAGAAGAATTAATAGAAAATGAATTAATTAAATAATTGACATTATTTAATCATGACCGTGAAGAATAGAATATGGAAGTCGCAGGCCTAAAACTAGATTTCGGTGTCTACATTTGCCCCTCTTTGATACAATGTCATTTCAACGTTGTGTCAAAGAAAATCGATAAAAACATGCCCCAGTAATGCCCCAGATTAGAATAGGTGAAGGTATGCCCCCTTGGGAAAATTGAAAATTTTTCAAAAAGTTCAGAAAAAATTGGAAATGCTCCCAATTAGTCCGCTAGATAGGTAGAAATGCAGTGGAGTTGACGGCATGGAGTTTGGAAATGGGAGGGACGAGTACGGGATGATTGAAAATGGAAGTTAACATGGCCAGTAGGAGAGAAATGACACCTAGGCTCTAGGTATATATAAGAAAGAGGGGTAAAAACCTATTCATTTGCACCCACCTAGTTGAGAAATTGAGATTTTGCTCTAACTTTCTAGCGAGGATGTCTCCAGTTCCAGCCACTCATCATCATGCATACAGGATCCAGACATTCCAGAGACCAGCCGGTACGGACCCCCCGGTATGGACCTAAAACTTGCCTTTTGAAATTTTTGATTTGCATGCATTTTAATGCATTTAATTCATGTTTTACTCATGCGTCACTTTAATTATGAACTGCATATTCCTGCACGAATGACGCATGTGTATGTGAAAAACCGCATCTGTAGTTTTACGTCAGTCATTTTGAATAGGATTTAGAAGTTCAACACATGTGTTTATTTCTGATACGCATTTGACTTTATGCATCACAATTGCATTTAGAATAGCCGCATATGTAGTTTGTGAAACACATTTGAATTTAATGCACCGCAAGTTTTATTTTGCAATGCATATGAATGTGGTCAAACGCATGTGATGAAATGAGCCACATTTGTTAAAAAAAAACACATTTGAATTTAATGAACTGCATTTGATAAAAAGTGACACATGTGAAAAAGAATGACGCATGTGCAAAATAACGATGCATTTGCATTTCATGTAGTATAGTCATGTTGCACTAGAATAGATGATTGAGGCTGACATGAGGCATGTATAATGCCATTGTAGGTTGTGTTGGACACGATTTATACACGGGAGTCGAGACCCACTATGTTTTGATTCAAAGATAGCTTGCGGTCGGCAGAGCGACGGGTTCTATGGTACCTTGGTTTATTGCATGTGACTGATATGCCCCAGATTCGGGCAAATCGGGGACTGTTGACAATGTTATGTGAGCGGTGGCACTCAGAGACATCATCCTTCCACCTATTGACTGGAGAGGCCATAGTGACCCTGGAGGATGTGTTTAGGATCCTTAGACTACCTATTAGAGGCACACAGGTAGCATATGATACCCAGAGGGGTGCCGCCGATGTGTAGGTACTACCCCCATGCCGACATTAGACAGCTAGGGTTCGATGATTATGAGATTAGATGGCGGGTGTTGGCCCAGAGATATAGACTGTTGGACTGTCTCTTGGCTACATTGATAGGCGGTATAGTACTGCCTGACTGCCGAGGACATGGTTTTCCTGTGGGATGGGGGAAGATGCTAGTGGGCATGCTCGAGTGTCAAGTTGTGTATGCCTGGGGTTCCTGTGTACTTGGGATGTTATACTTCCATCTGCATGATATTGCCTATCGAGAGGCACAGTCAATGAGTTGCGGTACCACGCTCCTGATGGTATGGGTGTGGGAGCACATTGCCATTTTTTGGCCACTTGTTATAGTTGACCTACCTCATGGAGCTCCGTACGCCTTCCGTTATGCGGGGGTGACCACACAGCATCATATTGGGGATACAGGCTACTTCAGACACGCCATAGACACCATGGAGCAGTTTACATGGAGACCATACCTGGGTTGTGAGCAGTGGTCAGATGAGGATGAGCACCTACCATTTTGCAGGTAGACACAGTACTTGGTTGGGTGGACTCTATTGCATGTGCACATTATAGAGTGACAGTTGCTAGATCGAGTCCTACGGCAGTTTGGAGAGGTGCAGGATGTACCTCGAGGTAGAGTAGAGTTTGCAAGATCCTCGCGAGAGGTCCTGCTATGGGGGCTAGAGATTCCAGTGGCCACTGCAGAGGTAGATATTGATGGGCTATAGGCACTTTCATGGGGATGGAGGGACGGACCAGCAGACCCAGGGACCACAGTAGAGTATGATCAGTGGTGGGTAGCACACAGGCCGATCCCCTTGACAGACCCAGAGTAGCCAACACCGGTAGAGCGGCGTGGGACAGGTCCACGAGGTAGATGCAATAGAGGGAGAGGCCGAGGAGGCAGAGGAGGACATGGTGATGGAGGGGATGATGGTAGAGGTGGACGGTGTGGAGGCAGGAGAGGGAGGCATGGTCGGCGGGGACGAGGACCACCACTATCACCAATTTGTGAGGAGGGGGGAGGAGAGGAGGATGTAGCCATGCTAGATGTGGCTAGAGGTGGAGAGGAGGTGCAGCCGGCAGAGGCAGCCATCCCAGATATCCCAGATATCCTGGCAGAGGTGGAGGCAGGTAGAGAGGAGGCAGAGGTTGATGCTCTGGGGTTGTTAGGTGTGTACCAGGAGGATGATGATGAGGATGACGATCATGAGAGAGAGATCTGAGATCAGATCCTAGAGGAGTTGGATGAGGAGGAGGATGGGAGAGATAGGGCCAGATAGGATGAGAGAGGGGAAAAGGATCCAGACGTGGATACATTGGAAGCCCAGGTTGCCTCCTTGGAGGAGCAGATGAGAGTGTTGATGGCTGAGAGGGATGCCTATCGGATGGAGAGGGACAGAGCTTTGATGGACAGGGATTAGGCTATAGCTCGGCAATAGGAGACTGAGCAGAGATTCACAGAGCTCAGGGCATTATGTATAGGACCATCAGCTACGTTCGCTAGAGAGCTAGTCAGAGCTAGAGAGAGGGAGAGATACTATCGAGACCTATATGAGGTAGAGGTTCCCCTAGAGAGATGAGCTCCCAGTTTTTTAGTGGCACATAGTAGCAAGTCTCTGACTAGGACCCACACGCGAACAGTTAGCATAGAGGGGGTGGATCAGCCATGTAGAGCAGGGCCATATGACAGACCTCCCATAGCTCAGAGATCAGCAGGTTCCTAGCATCATTCTCCCACACACTCCCGACATGATGGTAGTGGCAGTTCAGGATAGAGATACTACTTGAGATTCATTTGAGACATTGTATTTTGATCTTATAGCCTACAAGCTTCCATGTATTATTGATACATTATGACATTGTGATGTGACACAGTTGAGCGATATATATATATATATATATGATTTTGGCGGTGATTCTCATGATATGCATTTCTATGTACTGAATATGCAGTATTTATTTATACATGTTATGTTTATATGATATTCCTATGTGATGGATGAGTATATGTATTTTATGATGTTTATACAGTTAATGAGATAATGTTGATTCTATGTGATGTATAATTCTATATGATGTTGATCCTATATGATTATGAGATGCAATATGATGTTATATGTATGATGCAGATGACATGTGATGCTATACAAATGTAATGTGATGCATGTATTTACAGTTGCTTTGTACATGGAATGGTTATGATATGTATTGCTTAATGATGATTGTCTATTATGCCATGATGATCTAGATGTGAAATATGCCTATATGTATATATGTTTCTAACATGTATGTTGATGCAGGATGATGTATAATGTTTTGTGTCACAAGACTCTGTCATAATGCAAGAAAGAAGAATTGTTAGTGCGGAAAGAAAGATCAAGAAAGAATGAAAGACAGGAGATAGATGTTAGTATTAGCAATCTTCGATATTTTGTTGTATCACAAAAGGTATTTCACTTTATCATCACTGGGCGGGACTAATAAAAATGGAGAAAAACACCATGATATGACATAGATCAAGGTGTGCAAGGTCATCCACTTGCTAATAACAAACAGTCGTAGACAAGGATTGTCATTAACTCATAGTAAGGGCACAAGTTTCCCCAATCTTTTTGTTAAGGCAAACCACAGACAACAAACAAAGTAAAAGATGGGTCATGAAACGTCATCGCTCCTCTAAATCCTTCATGGGACATCCTTGAGGAAACTAGTAACATGACTCAAAATCAAAGTTAAAAGACAGTCAACAGACAACAGTCAAAGAAAACAAAATTCTGATACATCGTTGCTTCTCTAAATCCTTCATGGGACATCCTTGAGAAAGCTAGTAACATGAATCCCAGTCATCAATTCTAGATAAATAAGCCATAAAGTCAAAAAGCCAATAAAATATTTGCCAAAACATGATTTGTTTGTTTGATTTGTTGATTGATAAAGTCTTATTTTAGGAGATACACATACTGGATAAGACTGTGAGTCTGGTTTCGATGCTATGACTATCTGTATAAGGCATGTATCGTATAAGATGTTGAGTCAGATGCCGTTGATGTGATAACTTGTGTAAGGCTATGTTTGATTGTGTGATCTTGTCGATTATGCAGGAAGGACTCATCCTATATAAGACAGATTGTTTTGCTGATATCAGTATTCAGGAAGGACTCATCCTGAACAAGATACATGTTGATTTCCATGATGATGATGTCTGTTTCCAGGAAGGACACATCCTGTAGCAT
This sequence comes from Sequoia sempervirens, assembly GCA_007258455.2. Lineage (NCBI taxonomy): Eukaryota > Viridiplantae > Streptophyta > Pinopsida > Cupressales > Cupressaceae > Sequoia > Sequoia sempervirens. The sequence continues at coordinate 511,453,207 of VDFB02270651.1, forward strand.
ACTTTTGTTAATTTTTTTTGATTGTTTTGTTTGGCAAGTTGTTTGATTTGACTTAGAGAAATTTCTGACTTGTTCACCAGACCAATGCATGTCATGATATGATGTGTGGATAATTGACTATGTGTGACGACAAACCCTAAAGGACTGACCTAGTGCGGCCTTGGGGGCTCATCGATTGATGGCCTTGCCTATGTTATACATGCAGAGACCTCGTAGTTTGACTTGACTTTGACTGACAATACTAACTACAAATAGAAGACATGTATGCTAGTGAATGCGATGAACCCTAATGGACTGACCTAGTGCGGCCTCGGGGGCTCATTGATTGATGGCCTTGCCTACGTTATACACACAGAGACCTCGTAGTTCGACACGACCAATGACCTTGTCATATAGACATATGGATTAAATCATGAATTTATACAGACAAACCTAAACGGACTGACCTAATGCCTCGGGGGCACATTGGCAGATGGCCTTGCCTACGTCCAGTCATAGAGGCAACGTAGTTCAACTAATGATGGAGACTGACAAGTGTGACTGACTCTGACTCTGTTTTTGGATTTTTGAAATGTTTTAATTTTTTTGTCCTTTTGAATTTTTCTGATGTTTTTGTGTTTTCTCTGGTCATTTTGCAATGCTTGTGGATTTTCTATGGTTTTACATCTTCAACATAGCCAATGTAAGAACCAATATGACACAGGTCAAGTGTCTGCCCCCAGTCAAGTATAAGACCAATTGATTATGAATAGGGTAAAGTGTGGGATATGAAATGCACTTGATGTCAATCGTTCCAAGTTATGGGAAAGACTACCACTTATTATGAATGGTATATACAAGCAATGGGTACGAAAGACAAGGGATATGTATAGGGATAGGTAGTATGTACAGGGTAGTGGTGTATGTACAGGAAAGTGGACTATGTACAGGGATAGGGACTATGTACAAGGATAGATTAGAATAATAGTAGACAAAGGAGCAGAGTTGAGTACACACGACACCTGTTTGCTAGGTTTTCACCAGGGTACCTATCCAATGCGCCACCAAAGTGGTTTTCACCATTGGACGAATGATTTGTCTTTACTATTTTCTATATTTTCAAATTTTATTTGATGTTACCAAGATGCCTGTTTGCCAGGTTTTCACCTTGATAACAATTTTTTTATGATTTTTTGATTTTTTTGTATTTTTGCTAATTAAGACAAAGGCTCGCAGAAGCTATGCGTAGAACTTCTTCAGATGCATACTATTGATTGGTGAGGACAATGGTTCCCCTTCAGGAGTAGAGAGTTGATACGCTCCTGATCCAAAAGCTTCTGTAACAACATAAGGTGCTAACCAATTTGGTTCAAACTTTCCTGGTTTTTCTCTTTCTGCTTGATTTTTTGGGTTCTCCATTAAAACCAGGTCACCAATGTCAAAGTTTCTATTCAATACCTTCCTATTATAGCTACGACGAAGGTGATTTTGATATGCTTGAAGATGGTCTAGTGCCTTCTGTCTGCGCTCATCCAAGAATTCTAGCTCATGGAGTCTCGATACTCGGTACTCTTCATCATCAATGTGGCCTTTTAGGGATACCCTTAGGGAAGGAATGTTGATCTCGATAGGCAGAATGGCTTCAGAACCAAATACAAGTGAATAGGGAGTAGCACCAGTTGGAGTACGGATACTTGTGTGATAAGCCCATAAGGTAGGGTTAAGCTGTAAATGCCAGTCACTACCAGCATCATTGATAGTCTTCTTGAAGATTCTGATAATGGTCTTGGTAGATGCCTCTGCTAGGCCATTACCTTGTGGGTAGTATGGTGTAGAGAAGTGATGTTGGATATGAAATTCTTCACACATGTGGTGGACTTCTTGGTTCTTAAATGGGCGGCCATTATCAGTGATTATGGACTGAGGGACACCATATCGACAGATGATATAGTTCAGTATAAATCTAGAAATCTGTGTGCCGGTAATGTATGTCATAGGAATGGCTTCAATCCATTTCATAAAGTACTCAGTGGTAGTGATAATGAACTTGTTCCCATTAGATGTTGTGGGGTGGATCTTACCTATGAGGTCGAGTCCCCATTGGGAAAAGGGCCATGGTGACGTGATAGGACAGAGCTCCTGTGCTGGGGCATGTATCAAGTCTCCATGAACTTGGCATTGGTGGCATTTCGTTACAAAGACATATGAGTCTTTTTCCATAGTAGGCCAGTAATAACCCAGTCTCATAATCTTTTTGGCTAAGGTAGGACTGCTAGAATGGGAACCACATATACCCTCATGCACCCCACGCAAGGTTGCTTGTGCTTCAGTAGAATCAAGACATCTCAGTAGGGTATTATCTAAGGCGCGTCTATATAGGGTGTCTTCGACAATGGTGTATTTGGCTGACTTGTGTAGGAATGTCCTACGTTGGTTATTGGATAGGACAATGGGTATGACTTCGGCATGAAGGTAATCATAGATTTCTTTGTACCATGGGGAATCGGGACCAACAATATCACACACCATTTCAGAATCTGGGATATCGTAGGCTGGGACCAAAAGTTGTTCTACCAAGAACTCAAACTTAGGCACGTTGTTAGGAATGTTAAGAAGTGATGCAATTGTAGCCATAGCATCTACTGCCCTGTTTAATACATGAGGTATTTGATGAAACTTGACTTTGTCAAAGTACTCTTTAAAGCTATCAACCATGCGCTTGTATGTAGCAAGCTTCTCATCCTTAGTCTCATAATCATCATTTACTTGTCTGATTACTAGTTGAGAATCACCATATACCTGTAAAACCTTAATTTTCCACTTGACCGCCATGCGTAACCTTGTCACTAGAGCTTCATACTCTGCCATGTTGTTAGTGCATGGGAATGCAATCCTGAATGACTTAGGGATGGAATCACCCTGTGGTGTGATAAACAGTATACCAGCCCCTGAACCATGATTTGTATGTGAGCCATCAAAGTACAGTTTCCATGCTATGTTTGTGTCAAATGTGAATATGAACTCATCAGGAAAGTCTGTAACTAATGGGTGATCTGCCTGTATGGGTGCGTCAGCTAACTGATCAGCAATGACATGTCCTTTAATAACTTTTCTTTCTACATACTGGATATCATACTCACTAAGTATCATAACCCATTTGGCTAGTTGCCCTATTAATGCTGCCTTGCTGAGAAGATATTTCAGAGGGTCTATTTTAGCAATCAGCATTGTTTGATGGTTTAGCATGTAGTGCCTCAGTTTTTGGGTAGCAAATACTACTACAAGACAGGCACGTTCAATGTTACTATAGTTGAGCTCATAACCTACCAAAGTTTGGCTGATATAATAAACTACCCTTTCATGACCTTCATCATCATTCTGTGCAAGCAATGCTCTGAGTGATGAATGGGTTGCTGTAATATAAAGAATCAATGGTCTTCCTTTAGCAGGTGGCATTAAGACAGGTGGTGTGAGTAAATACTCTTTAATCAGTTGAAAAGCCTCTCCACACCTAGTTGTCCATGCAAAGGGCACACCTTTATTAAGTAGATGTTGAAAAGGATGTGTCTTGTTTGCTAGCTGCACTATAAATCTTCTGATAGATTGCAACCTTCCTTGTAGTGTCCTTAGTTGACTAAGATTAGTGGGTGGAGGCATGTCCATGATCGCTTTTACCTTAGCTGGATCCACTTCAATACCTCGTCTAGAAATGATATAACCTAACAGCTTTCCTGACTTGACTCCAAACACACATTTCTTTGGATTGAGTCTCACTTTATATGTTTCCAGCCTCTGAAATATCTTTTCTAAAACCTGTAGATGTTCTGCCCTTTCTTGGATTTTACAATAAGGTCATCGACATAATCCTCCATACAAGTGTGTACTAGATCATGAAAGATAGTAGTCATGGCACGTTGATAGGTTGCTCCAGCATTCTTGAGTCGGAAGGGCATAACATTCTAGCAATACATTCCCCAAGGACAAGTAAAATCCATCTTAGGTTGGTCTTCAGTGGCATTTCTGATCTGGTTATATCCTGAAAATCCATCCATAAGGGACAACATCTCATAACCTGCTGTCATGTCAACTATCATGTCTATGTTAGGCAAAGGGAAGTCATCCTTAGGACAAGCTTTGTTGATATCTCTAAAATAAGTCACGGAATCTGCGGATGCCCCTAGTTGGTTTAGTGACCGGTACAAGATTGGAGATCCAATCGGCATAGTCGATAGGTCTAATGAAACCAACGTCTAACAGTTTCTTGAGTTCTGCCTTGACTAATAACACAATTTGTGGATGCATTTTTCTCAACTTCTGTTTTATTGGTTTGGCACCTAGTTGTAAAGGTAAGTGATGTAGAACAAGTTCAGGGTCCAACCCTAGCATGTCTACATATGACCAAGAAAAATTTATCTGTCTCTGTGCAAAGAAGTCGTGGAACTCCGATTTCTCTTACACATTTGTCAATGAAGTGCCAAATCGGCTCAATTGAGAAGTTGTCCTTGAGGTACCTATGCTAACCTCTTGATTCTTCCGGCATGGGTGACTTTTCATTACCTTGAGGAGAATGTTCAAAACTCCATACTTAGGTGCCTCAGAGAGGTTTTCACCTTCGTATGCGTCCTTTCTTTTTACTTTTTCATTGTCTAAAGGTGCCTTTCGGTTTTCACCTAGAGACTCATTCTTTTTATTTTGTTTATTCTTTTTTTCATTTTAGCATTTGGAGGGTTAGAGGAGCGAGGATTCCACAAAATATGCTTTGTTGTCTAAGTCAATAGTAAAACTAGCCTTATGATCACCATTAGGTATTCCTTCTCGTAATCCCAGGAACTCAGCAAGTGCTTCGCCGTTCTCAAAAATGTCTAAGATGGGTGTGTCTTGTTGATCCCAATCAATGAGTTGGGGATAAACTAAGGGCATGTCATCGTCAGAGTTATCAAAATTTAATGGGGTCAAGGTAAAGATTGAATTATTCATGTGGTTACAAAAGTCTTGTACCAGGTCCTTTTTGCTCTTAGGTTTGAGTCTAGGTGGATGGATAGGTGGGCCTAATGCCAAGGTTTGACTATCTGAAATAGGTGGCTCAAGTTGCCAAGAGGTAGGATCAAGTGATTCCCAATAGTAGTGTTTAAACCATTCCTCTTTTGTCATTTTCTTTGGTGGACAGGAATTCAAGGGATTTGGTGAGGAACTTAGCATCAAGTCAAGTTCTCCAAATAACTTGTCAAAGTCCATGGAAGAAGTAAAGGATAGGGAATCCCACTCATAATCGTTAGAGTCGGGGGAGCCACAATGATATTGGTCCACTAGTTCGTGAGATGTCTTAATATCTTCTGAAGCATTTACTTCCTCAAGTAAGGGTAATGGGGTACTAGGAATTCCAATTTGAATCGGTTCAAACCCTAGCCCTACTCCTTTTGGCCACTGAGAAACAAATATTGGTTCAATCCTCCCATCTTGGTTTAACCCTAAACCACTCTGTCCATCATATCCTTTGCTTTGCATGATTTTGAAACCTTTTTCGTATATATTTGTAGGAATATGAGCAAGTAAGAGGGGTTCCTCATCATCTTCCCTATATAGCCAGGAAGTGACATCTTCTATATTTATGGCCTCTTTGCTTAATTCTCCCCATTTGATGAAATTTTTTGTAGGAGGAACATGTATAGTGACCTTAGACTGTCCTCTATCTGATGTAGGTAAACCATATGACTTAGGAGGAATCAAATGGCTAACACAATAAGATGTCATCATGTAATACTCTCCACAACCCTTGTCTTGGATCTCAACCCTAGGAGTGGTAGGAATTGAGGGTGAAATAGATGTTCGAGTGAGTGTAGATGGATCAACATAGGAATATGGATTGGATGATGAAGCCTCTTGGTTCACTGGCACTTGACGTTGGGGGATCTCTTTTAGATTGGTGCAATATTGAAAAGGATCAGGATCACCATCTATAGTTATTTCTATGCCATTGTAAGGGAATTTAAGACACTGATGATATGTGGAAGGGACCACCTTCATGGCATGAATCCATGGCCTGCCTAGTAGAAGGTTATAAGGAAGGGTGAGATCCAAGACTTGGAACTTTGTCTCCATCACTGCAGGACCAATTCTAATAGGAAGTGTTACCACTCCCTTTGATTTTCTTTCATCATCATCATAAGCTTTAATTACAATAATCTTGGTCATGTCTACGCATGCTTCTGAGATACCTAAGGCCTTAATTAGTTTTAAAGTGCACAGATTTAACCCTACTCCTCTGTCTACCAAAACTCGTCTAACTTTGGTGTCATCAACAAGGGCTTCTAGATGTAAAGGGTCATTGTGGTTCATTTTTTCAGTTGCATAGTCTTGTTTAGAAAATGTGGCATGGTGATTATTGGTTAAGTAGCCCACCATTTCCTAGAAATGATTGACATCAAGGTCATTAGGGACCGTGGTGTTTTGTAAAGCTTTATCGAGAATAGATCAATGCTTAGGGGAAATACGCAACTGTTCCAAGATTGAAATTTGGGCTAGGGTTTTCCCCAACTAGTCAAGTAGGTTATATTGTAACTTGGAAGGTTGGGTGTTTTTTGTAATGGAGGGCCTTGGATAGTGAACTTAGTATGACAAGTATTGACTGCACACTCAGGATTAGTATTGACAATAATGGTATTGATATTCTCATTAGCAGCGCGAAGGTAGCGAATTATTTTTCCACTATTATAATCATGCTTGACATTGGCATAGTTGGCTGAGATATTGGTCTAAGTACTCAAACTGGGGACAGTTCCTTTCCCATGGTCATGTAGTGGGTCAAAAAATACTTGATGATCAGTGTTTGATGACTTTTGTTTTTGTCCACTAACTTCAATAATTCTTCTTTCAACAAGATCCTGTATGATATTCTTCAGTTGTTGACAATTTTGTAGGTTATGTCCCTTAGTTCTATGATAATCAAAAAAGGAATTGTCATCCCACCAAGCTAGTTTAAATTGTCCTAGATCGTATTGTCTTGGTTCCTGTAGATGTATAAGATTATGTTGTAACAGTTGTTTGAACACCGACTCAATGGGTTCCCCTAAGGGAGTGAACTCATGTTTTTGAAATCTTCTTTGTTGTGGACGTTGAGTATTTTGGATCACATTAGGAGGTTGATTGATAGCATTAAGTGTGTTGGCAAAATTTTGAGGTCCTTGTAATGTGAGGAGGGGTCTTGCTTGTAGCGTTTTAGCATCAACTACCCCATCATTGGTGACATTTTTGTTGTGAGACCAAAATCTGTTTCTGTCAGTGGGGGTATTTTGTACGATCAGGTTTATATTGGATGTTGATGTCTTGAGTTCACCCTTTTCAATGAGATCCTTCTCTATTATAACCCATTTTTCCACTAGTTCTGAAAAAGACGTACAACAATGTACCCTTAAGTTACTTCTTAGTTTCGCATGAAGGTTTTCTTGGAACATAGTAACTTTTTGTTTCTCAAGTATCTTGACAAGACACTGACTAGCTATAGTCCTCCATCTCTAGAAGAAAGCAATGAATGTTTCCCCTTCATCTTGTGTTGTGTGACACAAGGTTGCTATATTTATCTCGTGGTCTATGTTGAAGGAGAATTACTCCACGAATTTCTCAACCAGTTCACCCCAAGATCTAATGCCAGAATCTAGACCCAAAAACCATTCTATTACAATTCCTACAAGACTTATTAGAAATAGCCTCATAAGATATGTGGGGTCATAAGCGACATCTATGCATATGGTAGAAAATTCCCTTATATGTTCTATTGAATTTTGTTTATCATTGTACTTAGGGAGATTCAGTATGACATATCCGTGAGGGAAAGGGGTCATGTACAATGATCTATCAAAGGGGAATGGGCATATGTCCTTTGTTGAAAATGATTTCTTAGTTGACATTGACATGTTATCCATTTGTGTTTGTAATGCATGCATTTTTGTTTGTAAGACGTCAACTTGGGTCAAAGATGTGCTAGGGGGATTATGCGGATCCATGTATGTACTCTGAAATCCAAAGTCTCGTGATGGGTTTCGATTGAATGTTGACATCTGAGGTGGATTTGGATTCAGAATGTTGGTAAATGTGTTCTAGTCTAGAATCTGCATAAATTGGTGTTGACCTGGGATTTGTGTAAGCGGATTCTAAGTACCACTTTGTGAAAAGGGGTTTTGATTGGGAATCTGTGTAAATGATTCATGTCTTGGAATCTATGCAAATGGATCATGACCACCGATCTGAGAGAATGGATTCTGATTCAGAATCTGTGTGAATGGATTCTGACTTAGAATCTGCATGAATGGATTCTAATTTCCATATTGGAAGGAGGGAATGCCTCCTGTTTGTGTAATCCATGGTATAGTACTAGTGACTAGAGCACTAGGTATGGCCATTGATTGTGGTATGGTGTTTGTGATACTAGCATTAGGTATGACCATTGACTGTGAACTTGTGACACCGACATAAGGTGTAAAGGCTGAGGTTTTAGGCCTTTTACTCCCAACAAGAGGACCGAAGGGAGTGGATGATGAAGCCCCTATAGTGAAATTAAATCTTTATGTAATGCTAGATGTACCAAATGGGGACGTATGGACTATCGTACTCTGTGTAGGTGTGCTAGATGGCATAGTTGTGCTGACCTAAGGTATAGTAGTACTAGCAGTCATGGTATTTGTCCCTTGTGTAGGTTGAGTTTGTAAGGTTCTGATATCAAATCCTATAGCTAAGGTAGCACCTTCAGCTAACAATTTGGCTAAGTATCATTGTCGATCATTTGCTAGGTACTCATCTATGAAAGAGGAAAACTCAGGGTCCTGTGCGGTAGCCTCTATTTCCTCTACAACAATATGTCCTTGAGTGTTTCTAGTGGTGAATTTGTCTAATAGAGTCTTATGAGGTCTTGAAGAAAATGGATTGATGAATTCGTTTGGGTTTGACATGTTTTCTCTCTCTTTTCTCTTATACCTAGTTTCAACCATGTAAGACAAGCTCAATATGCGGGAAATGCAAAACTATATCTATGAACAGTATGACTCTAGTCTATGTTTTTGGGGATTTTCGTATGCAAATTAAGGAATTTTTTAGGATGACACTAGCCTAAAATCTAAAGATGCAAGGCCTAAGCAAGGTTCTAAAATAATCAATTCTATAAACCCAAGATGAAGGGACCAACTACCTAAATTCTAACCAAGGCGTCAATTTAGTTTAAGTCAAGGAACCAATGTAGGACGAGGATCAAAGACAAGTTGAGTTTCCTAACTAGACTGATGAGCTAGGAGGACTCTTTGTAGGACAAAGGATAAACTGATAAAACTAGGTTCAATGATAGATTTCGTTGACACAATGACTTTTCTAGAGTGTAGATGGTGGACTAATCCTAAAGTTTGTAAAAGTGACCTTTCTAGAAGTTTAATGCAAGGTAATATTTATTCTAAGATGAAACTAAACTCTGAATTAAGATAACTATGGTAATGACCAAATGAACCTAAAGGATACAAAATTGAGCAAATCGTTTTAGGTTTCTGTTCAAGGATTGTTTGTGTAAAGACAACTAAAAATGGTATAATCATGTTGATTGGACAGTGACCATGAATTCTGGTTTTCTGATAATCAGACAAATGCGTCGCGGGATTTCACAGATATGGTTCAAGTTAATAGTTGTGGTTTTCCAGTGATCAATTATGTTTCTCTAGTAAAGTTCAATGTGTGACTCTAACAGATGTGGTTAACCTTCTAACAGATGCGACTCGTAATAATAGTTGCGACTCAGAATATGACATATACAGTTTTTCATAAATCAAATGCGAGCTAATCTGGCAGATGCGACTCTAAATGACTGATGCGACTCAAAGTTAAATAGATACGACTCGTAATAACAGATGCGACTCTAAAAATCAATTGTGACCTTCTGGTGAACAATTGCGACTCTCTGTATATTTTCAGTGATGAAATTTTAAAACCAACTATGTTTTTTGTGATCAAATTTTTGTAAACGAGAACAATCATAAGACAAAGTGCTTTCAGTTTGATTTTAGACTCAAAGAACATTTAAGTTGACAACAGAAAAGTACATCCTAATAGGCCAAAAGGCCTAGGGTTTGTATACTTGGTATAGCCCACCAAAATACCTTGGAATGGTGATAAACACCTTTCCTTCTCGAGAGTAGATAGCTTAGAAATTTGGTGGCATTGGCTCCCCTCCACAGCTCATTAATGTCTTTCGAGCACACCAATTTTGAATTCTTTGGGCAATGACCTCCCAAGAACTACTATCTCTACTCAAGGGGATCAGTAGTGAGTGTCTTCAGGCATGATACTGTACCCTGCACTATACCAAGCAACGACCAATAGAATGGTTAGTCTCTAAAACAAAGGTGTTTAATACGGACATTCTATTCATGGGGCATGATCCATATGGTGAGAGTCCCCTTTCGGATCCATCTTGTCAGAACCACACTCGTGATTCTTGGGTTTTCCCCAAGAACCCACTTTTATATACTGGTTGGAAGTCCCTCAGGTTCAGGGTGCTACTGGTCTGAGTCATCCTGGGGTGAGTACTTTTTCCCACCAGAATAGGCCCAAGTTCTAGAGTTGGTAACCATTTCTCTTACACCTAGGATCGCACGAATGCACAAGGGGAGAGGATACTTCGATGTACCAATTCGTAAGGGTAAATACATAGATGTGATTTCACACCAAACACAGTAGACACTTGTTAATTTTAAACCAAACGAAAGATTTGCTACGCTACCAAACAATCTGTTTCAAAAATTAACTAGGGTCTTCAACAAGCATCCTGTAGAAAAATTTGTTAGTAGATTTCAATATCGTCTTCGTCAATCGTCCTGCAAAAACTTGTTAACTTCCAAAAGGCCACACGCTGAAAATCAGATATTAGTAACACACAAATTAATTGAAAATTTCAGATTTCCGAAAATAGAAATAAAGGTTACAGTCAATTGCGTCGCTGTGTTACTAGTCAGATGCATCGATATTCTCTTCAATTGCATCTCGGTATTCACCAGTCAATTGCAATTCATGATTATTCAGATGTGTCATGGTTTTGTAGATGCGGCGTTTTGTGTGTTAGATGCGGTTCAGGAAATCAATTGCGTCGCTTCATCAAACTGATGTGTCTATTAATTTCAAATGCAGCGTTTCGTCAAGCTGATGTGTTGTTTAGTACGAAAAACCTGCAAAAATAAAAATAAAAGTCTACGAATATGTGAAGATGGTGTCTTCACATTGGGTTCACCAAATGTAACACCAAGAAAGTGCACAAGACAAGAATAAGAGAAAACATGCAATCTAAATCTAAATACAATCTCACCAAATTGCTACATATTTCCATGATTCATCTCGATTGCCCTTCTCCATTTTGCTATTGTAGTATAATTTCCCTTAGATTTTTCAAGAGTTCGTGCAAGTATAGCCTATGATAAAGATTTAGCAAAACATCGAAGATTCAAGATAAGTGCTCTGAAAAGTCATAAGATTTCACGAGAGAGATTGGAATGAAGAATGACAAATCAATTTATAGAAAATTGATTATTCAAATGACAGGCCAAGATTGAAAGATTAACGGATGGTTGAGATCGACAGATTAGACATGTATTTTGATAACTGATGGTAGTGACATGAGTGATACAAATTAGAAATAGAATTAAAGATTAAATAAATGATTTAATCTTCCAATTTGGAATTCGAAAATAGAAGAATTATCTTTGCATGAAAAATAAAAAGATTGATTAAAGCAACTCTTGTTCAAATGCACGCACAAGGTTTAATTAATTAAATAAGAATATTTAATTAATCCTCATGTACACACAATTGAGTTAGAATTGGACGATTGAATGATTTGACGAAGAGATTACTCAAGAACGCCACTCAGACATTAAAGCAAGAGTTAACTAAGTGATTTGAAATAGATCTTTGAGTCGACTCAAAGTGAATTCTTAGATAACTCACACAATTATCTAAATATAGAGGAATGCATTAAAATAGAATTCATGAATTAAATAATTCATTTAATTCAAGATTTGATCTTTGAAGAATAATTAAATAAATAAGATTTATTTAATTAAATGATGAAGGGGTTTAAATGAATAATTAAATAAATAAAAAAATTATTTAATTATAGTTGAAGTATGATAAAGAGTAAATTAAATAAGAATTTATTTAATTTGACAAGAAGGATAAGGTTAATTAGTAACATAATTAAATAAAAAGCGTTTATTTAATTAATCAGATAGAATAAAGAAAATGTGAATTTAATTAAATAATTAAGATTATTTAATTAATAGAAGAAATGAAGACTATAGAGAATAATTAAATAATTGAGATTATTTAATCAATAGAAGAATTAATGTTAAGATGAATTAATTAAATAATTAAGATTATTTAATCATAACCATGAAGAATAGGAATTATGAAGAATATTGAAGTCGCAGGCTTAGACCAAATTTTAGTGTCTACACAAGGATCTTAACAAGAGGGTAGTACCACTAGAGAGGAGGGAGCCCACATTTTCATAGGTTGATAGTTGGTCATAGGGTAGGACAAATAGTAGGACATACAATAGATGCTCTCATAGCAGGTTGGAGAGTGGGGATCCATCAACCCCTAGATGGTCTACACCTTATGATAGGCCTTCTATTGTAGAGCATAGATCTCTAGATGCACCTCAACGAGAGGACAAGAGGCACTAGGTTTAGGAGATCAAGGAAGCTTAGGATAGAGCATATTTTGATATTATATATTATGACACTGTATTTTGATTATCGAGCCCGTGAGCTCCATTTTTGACAGACATGACACATCTTGACATTATAACTATGACACATATTTTGAGTGATATATGATATGATTTTGGTGGCGGTTTATGATATTCAGTGTTATATGATTATTCTTTATGCTTATGATAATGTTGTGCTATGGATGTTCATGCTTTTATAATATCTATTGATGCATTCTAATTGATCATGTGATGGTTTAATATGCTTTAGGATTATGCATTTATGATTATGTTATGAATATTTTATGTCTTTATGGCATGTATGGATGATAAATGTAGTATGGATGACCTAATTTGATAAATGCAATGTGATATGTAAATACATTTAATGTTCATGCAATGGGATGCCTATATATGATGCAAAATGTGATAATTGAGAATGTGATGTCTAATATAATATGCAATGATATTATTAATGTGATGTAATGTATATGGAATGCAATGTAATGTGAAATTTAATGCTATATAATGTGATGGATGGGAATGAAATATGATCATAATGTGAAATGTAATGCAATGAAATGTTAATATTATGGATGATTTCTATGTTTTTGTATTTTCTCATGCAAATATATAGGGTGTAATGTGATGACAATGCTATAATGTTTGCTAAAATGATCATGTATGCATGATATTTTTGTGTGTCACAAGACTCTCTTAAGATGCAGATAGAAGGAATGTTAGTGTAGAAGAGATGGATGTCAGCATGAAAAAAAGGACAAAGTAGATGGTTAGTTAGACAAGGAATGACAAGGGACAAACTTTCATGCTTTTATATTTATCATCATCGAGAGTCAAAATTTTCACAAATGGAGCACAAACACCATGGTATGACATAGAACAAGGTGTGAAAGGTGACCATTTCTGAGAGACAAGTAGTCAAAAGATAAAGCCAAAAGACAAGGAATGTCCCAACTCATACTAAGGACCTAATTATCCCAGTCTTTTTTCCAAGATAAACCACAAACAACAAGGAAATGAAAGAGGTCATGATCCATCATTGTCCCTCTAAATCCTTTTGGAAATCCTTGAGATAACTAGTAACATGACCAAAAACCCAATTAAAAAGACAAGAAAAATCCAAACCAATAAAGTGTTTTCCAGAGAGATAGTGTTTGCCAATAGTATTGATAAGATTGAGTGATTAGGTTGATTAGGTTGACCAAGATGACCAATATGAAAAAATGATTGATTGTTTGATTGATAAGTTGACAAAGGATAATGTAATTGATTGCACCTAGTTTCAAGAAAGACACATCCTGATTAAGGAAAGATTGATTGACCAAGTGACAAACTTGAATTGTTTTGATAAAGGTTGATTGATATGAGAAAACTATGTGATGATGCCTAGTTTTAGGAAAGAAATATCTTGTATAAGGTGAGGAACACATCTGATAAAGTTAACCAAGTGGCCATTTATTGATAAAGCACATAGCTGCAAGAAAGATACATTCTGCTTAAGGTGAATGACTAGATTGACCAAAGATAAAGTCTAATCTCAGGAAGGACACATCCTGATAGAAGACAAGTGACAAGACCGAATGAGACATAATGCCCCATTTTGATGTAAGACCAATGACCTAATCAATTGATTGATGATAAGATGATTGATTGATTGAAGATGAAATATTTGTTGGCTATGTTTGTCTGTTGATTCATGATTTGGTTTGAATATTGATTTCTTGCAAAAAAAACCAAACTCGACAAACCCTAAAGGATTGACCTAGGGCCTCTAGGGATCATTGATTGATGGGCCTTGCCTACATTATACACCTAGAGACCTCGTCGTTTGACATGAATTGACCTTATTGTACTTGATAATGGACTAAATCATTATTTACATTATTTGACCAAACCTAAAAGGACTGACCTAATGTCTCAGGGGCCCATTGAAGATGAGCCTTTCCTACATATAAAATTCATAGAGACAACGTAGTTTGACCCTACTAACACAATCTAACTTAGAATCGAACTTTTTTTTGGAAGTTTTGATGGTTTTGATGGTTTTGGATTTTGATGGTTTTTCGTTTTTTTTTTTATTTTGACATTTTATGATTTTTTTTGGATTTTTGAAGTTTTTTGATGTTTTTTTGGATTTTGATGTTTTAAAAGGTTGATACAATGTGTTACTTCCCATGAAGACATAAGTCAAGGAATTGCCTCTAGTCAGGTGCAGGACCAATTTGTCATGTGTGAGGGGAAGGGTGAATAAATGCAAAGGATGATCATGAAGGAAAAGGATACTAGATGCTGGTGATTCTCAGGCCATGAGAAGGATGACAAAGCTTTATTATGTTTGTGAATAGATGAGTGAAGGATGGAAGACTAGGTGAAGTGATAGTAGATGGAGGAGCATAGACTAACTACACATGGTGTCTGTTTGTGAGGTTTTCACCATGACACTTATCCAAAGCTCCACCAAAGTGGTTTTCACTTTTGGATTAATTAATTCTATTTACTATTTTTTTTTTTTTGTATTTTTTGACTTTTTAAAGGAGATACTTTGAGAATTAAGTGTAGTACTTGTGAATAGAGATAACTTTAAGAAACCCCCCCTTGGTGAAGGTGTAAAATCTTGGTGAATCTTTCCTTTTATTTGAAAAAAAAATAAAAAAATCCTGGCGAATCTATACACATTATTAAAAAAATTTATAAAACCTTGGTGAATCTTAATGAATAATTGGTAAAACTAATAATCATAGTGGTGAATCCTAGCGAATAATCATTAAAAATATTAATTACAATGGTGAATCTCCCCTTTAAAAATTTGTATAGTTGGTCGGCGTAGTTCCCACATATTTTTTTGTTTTTTGTAATATTGAAGTAGGGGCCCAGGGGCCCCAGGGGTAGCAGCCACCAATAGGGTCAAGGGGCTAGAGCCCCCTTATGGGTGTCAAGGGGGCACGCCCCCTCATGGGGTCCAGGGACAGCGAAAAAGCCCCACACCACCAAGCATAAATTCACTATCGAAAATGCATTGGAGCACACATGGATTAAGTATTTTTTTAAATATCACTTTAAAATTAAGACTAAATGAAAAGTGAAATTTTTACCATTGATTAGATTTTTAATCAAATAGTTGCAGGTTGATTTTGCGCCCTCATACGCATGTGCCTTTTAAAAGGCTTGTTGAGGCCTTGAATTTTTTTTGGTCGACACAATTACGTTTAATCATGTAGACCAAAACAAATTCCAGGCCTCAACAAGCCTTTTAAAAGGCACATGCATATTAGGGCATGGAATCAACCTTCAACCATTTGATTAAAACAATAATAGATGATTTGATGGCAATAAATTAAAGCCCTATTCAAGGCTAAAATATCCTTAAATTAAATGGTAATTTATTATTGTGGCTATATCCCCAAAAATTAATGGTAGTAATATAATATTATTGGAAAATTTAATTAATATTTGTAATTATAGTATAAACTACTCGCGAATCGGTTCCAATGATGCATCATTTACATAGGCGAATTAATCGAGACAAAATTATTTTTTTGTAAAAACCTGGTGATTCAACATCATTTTTAGCTTGTACTATTCACCATTTCTAGAGGTCTCAATTTTAATTATTCGCCAATTGGAAAAGATCCGCCACTAAAGTTTTCCCTACTTGTGAAGGTGCATGTTGTTGATAGGTTCAAGAAATGGTTCGCCATCTGGAGTAGAGAGTAGATAAGCATTGGATCCAAATGTTGTTGTGATGATATAAGGACCCAACCAATTAGGTTCAAACTTCCTGAGCTTTTCTTGATCTACTTGATTCTTCAGATTTTCTTTTAGGAGTAAGTCACCAATGTCAAAACTTCTAGGTCAGACCCTTTTATTGCAGCTATGTTGTTCGAAGGCTATTCTGATATGCTTACAAATGTGTCAAGGCATTTTGTCTCTTGTCATCTAATAACTCTAGCTCATGTAGATGAGATACACAATATTCTTCTTGATCTATCAATCCTTGCATAGTTACACTTAGAGATGGTAACTCAACCTCAATAGGAAGTATGTCTTTAGATCCAAAGACAAGGAAATATGGAGTGGCTCGTATAGGGGTTCAAACACTATTACAATAAACCCATAGAGTAGGATTGAGTTGGAGGTTCTAGTCACTACCAATGCCATTGGCAATATTCTTTAATATTTTAAGGATGGTCTTATTAGATGCCTCAACATGGCCATTACCTTGGGGGTAGTATGGGGTAGATAAATGGTGTTGGATGTGAAATTTTTCACAAAATTCATAGATCATTAATGGCAACATATAATGTGATTCATGATGAACTTGGCTATTTGCTTTCCATTAATATAGATCATTGGGATGACTTCAATATATTTTGTAAAGTATTTTGTAGCAAGAAGGGTAAACTTATGCCCATTTGTAGAGGTGGGATGGATCTTTCCTATGAGGTTGAGTCCCCATTGAGAGAATGGTCATGGTGAGGTAAGCGGTTGTAAATCTTGAGCTGGTGCATGTATAAGATCTCCATGAATCTGACACTGGTGACATTTCCTCATAAAGTAATAGGCATCATGTTCCATTGTAGGCCAATAATATCCCATCCTCATGATATTTTTAGCTAGGGTTGGATAAGCAAGGTTATCTCCACATATACCATGATGTACCTCTTGTAAGGTTGTTTGTGCTTCATTTGAGTCGAGACATCAAAGGAGGGTGCTATCTAGGTTACAACGGTAAAGGGTATCTCTGATGATGGCATATTTGGATGCTTGTCTGATAGATGTTTTGCATTAGTTGAGGGACAAGTTAGGAGGAATAATTTGGTCATGTAAATAACTATAAATGTCTTTGTACCAAGGAGAGTCAATACTAAAAATTTCACACAAGTTTGGTTTCGAGGACATCAAACACATGGACCAATAGTTTTTCTACTAAGAACTCATATTGTGATGCATTGTTAGGAATGTCCAAGAGAAATCCAATTGTATCCATTACATCAACTACTTTGTTCTAGATTCTTGGGATTTTTTCAAAGGAAATAACATCAAATTATAGTTGAAAACTATCTACCATGCACTCATAGGGCATTGGCTTCTCATCCTTGGTGTGATAATCATCATTAACTTTCTTAATCATTAATTGAGAATCACCATAGACTTGAAGATCCTTGATTTTCCATTTTATTGTCATTCAAAGACCTGTCAATAATGCTTCGTACTCTGCTATGTTATTTGTGCATGGAAATGCTATTCAAAATGACTTGGGAATGGAATCTCCTTGAGGTGTGATGAATATAATTCTAGTCCTAAATCATGAATTGTATAAGTTCCATCAAAATATAGTTTCCATTTTGTCGGTGTTTCTATGAAAAAGATTGATTCATTTGGGAAATTGGATATCAACAAATGATCTTCCCTTACTGGTGCGTCTACAAGTTGATCAGTTATCACTTTTCCTTTTATTATTTTTTGGTCAGTATACTCAATGTCATACTTGCTTAAGATCATAATCCATTTAGCTAGTCTTCTTGTTAGAGTTGCTTTGTTGAGAAGGTATTTCAAAGGATCAATTTTGGCAATTAGTTTTGTCTTGTGAGTCAAAATGTAATGTCTTAATTATTTTTCTGCAAATACAATTGCTAGACATGCTCATTCAATAGGGCTATAGTTCAACTCATAGATGACTAAGGTGTGACTGATATAATAAACTACTCGTTCTTTTCCTTCATTGTCATTCTATGGTAACAATGCCCCTAGTGCTGATGTAGTTGTTGTCACATACAATATCAAATGTTTTCCATCAAACAGAGGCATACAAACTGGTGGAGTCAATAGATAATTCTTGATTTGATCAAATGCTTCTTAACACTTATGTGTCCAATCGAAGGGAATTCCTTTTCATAATAGATGTTGAAATGGATGGATCTTGTCTACTAGCTGAGCAATGAACCTATGGATTGATTACAATATTCCTTGTAATGTCCTTAATTGACTAATTTTGGTTGGAGATGGCATGTCCAAGATAGCTTTTACTTTGGTAGGATCAACTTCTATTCCCCTATGAGAGACAATATATCCAAGGAATTTTCCTGATTGGACCCCAAACACACATTTCTTTGGATTTAACCTGATTTTCTACTTTTCAAGTCATGTAAAAATATTGTCTAAGACTACTAGGTGACCACTTTGTTATAGATATTTTGAGAGGTCATCAACATAATCCTCCATAACTATGTGCATATAATCATGAAAAATAGTAGTCATGGCTCTTTGATATATAGCTCCAACATTATTAACCCCAAATGGAATGACATTCCAACAGAAAGTTCCCCAAGCACATGTGAAGGTTATCTTTGGTTGATCTTGAGGAGCAATTATTATCTGATTGTAGCCTAAGAATTTTTCCACAAGTGATAAAATTTCATATCCAGTAGTAAGGTCTATGATGTCAATGTTTGGTAGAGGAAAGTCATATTTAGGACAATCTTTGTTGAGATCGCTAAAATCCATGCATACTCTGATTTAACCATTTTCTTTGGTGATAGGAACAAGGTTTGATATGCAATCTACATAATCAATAGAGTACATGAATCCAACATCAAAGAGTTTCTTCAATTCCATTTTGACATGGAGTGCAATCTGTGGTTGCATTTTTCTTAACTTTTGTTTATATGGTTTAGCATTAGGTAATAGTGGCAAGTGATGTAAAACCAGCTTGAGATCCAATCCAGGAATATCAACATATGGCCATGAAAAATTAACTTTTATTTCTAAAAAGAATGCTATAAACTTAGGTTTTTCCTTGGTGGTCAAAGATGTTGCCAATTGTATGATTTTGGAATTGTTTTTTTTTTCCAATGTTCACTTCTTCTATTTCTTCTATAAGAAATGGTGATCTCTCTCATTCTATAGGGATACTTTCTAGTCCTCCATCCTTAGGAACATTAGAGAGGTTTCCACCTATGGATATGTTCTTTATTTTTACTTTTTCACAATTAGTAGGCACCTTTCAATTTTTCACTTGAAGATCTATTAATTTTATTAAAAAAAATTCATTTTCACTTTTGTGACTAGAGGATAGGATAGCCTCACCAAATTATGTTTCATAATTGAATTCTATGGAAAATCCAACCTTATGAACCCCACTTGGTATTCCTTCATGAATTCCCATAAACTCAGGAATTGCTTTGTCATTCTTGAATGTGTCCAAACTTGGTGGTTCTTGTTGATCCCAATCTATGAGTTGTGGGTAGACAAGGGGTAATCCATCATTGGTATTATCAAGGGCCATGGTGTAGGGTTATAGGGTAAAGATGGAAGTAGATTCATCAGGTTCCCAAGAGGTAGAATCAATGGCTTCCTAAAATCATTTGATCCATTCTTCTCTTTTCAAAGGGACCTTTGGATAGGGACTTGGCGGGTTTTGTGGGGAACCAATTGTAAGCATTTGATTAAATGTTTCTTCAAGGGAAGGCTCGTCAAGTTTTCCAAATAGTTTATCAATGTCCATGTAATTAGTGGACGATAGGGAATCCCATTCATACTCATTAGAATGGGTTTCAAAGTACCAAGAGTCCTCAGATGTCTTGATCTCATTTGAAGCATTAATGACCTCACTTAAAGGTAACCCAATACCCTAGCTAGTCACCTTTACTAGTACAAACCCCAACCCTTGGTGCTTTAATAGTTTATGAGGTTGTAAGGGTTCCAACATTCCTTTTTTGTTTAGACCAAGGTCACTATGTCCATCATATCCTTGTTGTTTCATTATTAGGAACCCTTTTGGATATTGTTCAATTGTCAATTTAGGTTCGATATCCTCTTCTTTGATTAATCATGTAAGAATGTGGTCATCCAAAGAATCTTTGGCTAGCTCCCCTCATTTAATGAAGGTGGTAGGGGGATTATGGATGATGACCTTGGGCTTCATGCGGTTTTCTATGAGACTTCGCTGATTTAGGTAGTTTTCCAATGAAAAAGAGACTCTTCATGTTGTATTCTCTGCATCCATTGTCTTGAATCTATATTTTAGGTGTGGAAGATGTGGTGAATGGTGTATATGATTTGACAAGGGTAGATGGATCAATGTATTGATATGGAGTGGTAGATGAAGTGGAGGATGAGGCCTCTCGATTGATGGGCACTTGATGTTCAATAGTTACTTTTAGGTTTGTACAATACTAAAAGGGATCAGGGTCAATGAGAATAGTAATTTCAGCGCCATTATATGGGAACTTGAGGCATTGGTGGTAGGTGGATGGGATAGCCTTCATGGCATGGATCCATGGGTAGCCAAGGAGAAGATTATAGTGTAAATCCAGATCCAAGATGTGAAATACTGTGTTTTTTATTGTTGGACTAACTCTTACGGGAAGTGAAATTATGACTTCAAATGAATGCTCAACATCATCATAAGCTTTTATCATAGTTTTCTTGGTTTTTCTATACAATTCTTAGAGTAGCCCAATTCTTTTACTAATTTTAGTAGGAAAATGTTTAGAATTGCTCCACCATCTATTAGGACTTGTTTTATCTTGTGTTATTAACACATACGTCAAGGTGTAGGGCATTGTTATGATCAAAATTTTGGGTGGAAAAGTATTGTTCGAAGAAGGTGATGTAGTGTGGCACAACTAAGTATCCAACCATGGCTTGAAATTCATTGACATCTAGGTTAGCAGGGATGGATGCATCTTGCAAGGACTTATCAAGGATATCTCTGAGTTGCGGTAATATGCAAAGGAGCTCCAAAATGGAAATTTGTGTGGGAGTCTTCCCCAGTTGATCTAGGAGATTATATTGGATTTTTGGCTGTGAATTAGAATGTGGTCCCAAAAGATTTATCTTTGCTCTATAAGTGGTGATTGCACATTATGAACTTCACTTATTTATGGTAATGGTGGAAATTAAATCATCAAAGGGTCTAACGTTAAGGATAATATTGCTATAATCATGTTTGATGGTGGCGCAATTGACATTGTTGTAATTCCTTGAACTGGAGGCTTTTCCTTTGTCATGGTCTTGCAAGGGAGTTTTGAATATGGTATGATCAACATTATTTTTTCCTTGTGAATCACCTATCAATATGGTTCCATTTTCAATAAGGTCTTGAATGATACTTTTGAGTTTCCAACATCTAGATGTTTTGTGTCCTTTTCCATGGTGATATTCATAGTATTCATCTTCCTTCCACCAATTAGGTTTGATCAGTGAGGTTTCATAATTTTTTATGTCTGGTAGTGTGATGACATTAGATTGAAAATTTTGTTTTAGGATTGATTCAATGGGTTCACCCAATAGGGTGTATGTTCTCTTGGAATGGGGAGGACCTCTGTATTGTTGATTGTTTTGGACAACATTCAATGTTTGGTTTTGGCCTTGTGTTTGGGTGTTGGATTTGTTTTTTGTATTCAATGAGAAAGGAACTTTGAGATGAATGGTTGGACCTTTTATTATCACTTTGGAATCGACAATTCCATCATTTATGACATTCTTATTTTGGCACTAATATTTTCTCTTGTCATTAGTTGGATTTTATTTGTGTACTTTGACTAGTCCTTTTGTGACAAGACCATTTTCAATAAGGACACCTTTCTCAAGGATTTCATCAAAAGTTGTGCAACATTGGATTTGAATTTGACTCATCAATTCACCATTAATTTTTTCCACAAAACATGGTGACTAGTTGTTTCTCAGGAATGTGACAAGGGAACTTGCTAACCAAGCCACACCATCTTTGGTAAAATGAGGTGAGTTATTCCCCTTCTTCTTGTTTTTGTACATAATGTTGCAAGGGTGACATCACTTTCAATGTTTAAGGGAATTTGGTTAATGAATTTATCAACTAGTTCACCACATGTTCTAATCCCTGGAGGAAGACATGCAAACCAATCTAGTGCTAGCCCCATGAGACTTCGGGGAAATAGTATCATCAAATAGGTGGGATCATATGTGACTTCCATGCATGATGTATTGAATTCTTGAATGTGTTCTACTAGATCCCATTTCCCTTTGTATAGTGGTGGTGTTGTGAAATGAGGGGGAAAAGGTGGCATGTATAAATTTCTATCAAATAGAAAGGGGCACAATTCCTCCATGGAATAGGTTTTCTTGTTGGTTTCCAATTGCATGTTTGTCATTTTTTATTGGATGGCTTGTATTTGTTTCATTAAGGTGTCCACAAGAGATGGTGCTGCATTGGCTTGATTTGGTGTCATGGTGTTGGTGTTGAGGTCATATGTCAAATTGGTATGTTGTGGTGTAGGACCTTAGTTTCCATGTTGGTATTGATGTGTAAATGTGGCATTTGTGTTGGTTTGATTTGGAGTGAAATTGGAATTTAGATTGGTCCCAAAGGTCATGTTTGTATTTGGTATGGTGTTTTGAAGTTGTGGTATAGGTCCTTGATTTTGTTCCTTGATTTACATTTTGGAGAGATGGTGTAGGCCCTTAATTAGAATTTTGAAATTATGGTGTAGGTCCTTGATTAATGTTTTGGTTGGGCACCCTTCGTGGGACAATGTGAATCCTTCTAGATTTGTTTGGTTGGTTTTAATCCGATGAGGGTGTACTTTGAAATTGAAATGAAGGACCTTGGTTTGTATTTTGAAGTGTGGGTATAGGACCTTGATTTTTATTTTGAAGTAAGGGTGTCAAACCTTGTGATATAGGACCTTGATTTGTGTTTTGAAAAAGTGGATTTGTAAAGGTCTTACCCATGGAATTTGATGAGCTTCCAAATGGGAAATTTTGTCCTTGTGTAGTAGCATGGGTCACTTTATTTCCAAGTGTGGAGATGCTAGGGATATGTGTGGTAGTGGTTACCATGTGTGTAGTTGTCCCAAGTGGTATAGTTGACATTTATTGCGAGGATGGCATGCCAAATACAAATGGATTTTGGGTATCTTCTTCTACAATAGTTGAGACATCAAATCCTTGAGGGAGTTTGGAACCATTTTTGGCTAGTACATGGAAGAATCTATTAGGGATGAAACCAACGAGTTGATCAACCATGCTCAAAACCCTTGGGTCTTGGTAGGCTCTTTCAATTTCTTCAGGAGTCAATTTCTTATTGAATTCATCTAGACTTACATTGTCCTATATAGGGTCTCTTTTTGGTGTCTCTCTTTGAGGTGTGGATTGATTTGAATTGGATCCAAGGGTGGTGTCTTGAAATGGATCACTTGAGAAATCCATGTCATTTCTTTTGGTTCATGACCTTGTTTCAACCATGTGAGACTTGCAAGTTGGAAGTTAATGCAAGGTAGGGATGAAGCTAAACTATGTTTTTGGATTTTTCTGAATATAGGGATGCAAGGTGATTATGCAAGGATAATAATGACCAAAAGATGAAGCTAAATGATGCTAAATTACATAAAAGGTGGACTAATTAATGATGACGGATAATGACAAGGAAGTAAATGATGCTAAATTAATGATCAAGGGTAGTGGTACAACTAAGGTTAAGATGAAATTAAGCTATGTTTTTTTCTTGTATTTTTGGGATATAGGATGTAAAGTGAAAATTATAAGATTAAGGAATGAAGCTAGTGTCAAAAGGGTATGATATAAATCTAAATGAGACTAAGATAATGATAAGGATATGAATCTTAAAATTTAAGACAAAGGATGGAAACCAAGCTAATGCAGGTCCAAGATAATAAACCCAAATGTCATTGACCTTTGTGATAATAAAGATGATAATTTAGACAAGGTAGAGTATAGGGTAGGACACAAGATTGAGACTCAAATTTGACCAAGGGGATAGTGACAAAGGTTGGTAAAATGAAAGATGAAGGTCAATGACAAAGTGGATAAGCAACCAAGGATTTCCCAAAAGCTTGGTCTCCTATGTATGAAATTTGAAAGGATAAGTGCAACCTAAGGTCTTGGATTGATTATGAAAGGTAAGGATGCAACCTAAAATGTGATGAAATCCTAAATGGAAATGCTAGAATGGACTGGTAAATATATGCAAGTCTTAATAGTTAGGGTCATTGTAAAAAATATTTGATTGAACTTGAACAAGGATTTTGAGAGTTTCTGGTTATCAAATAGTTGTGGTACTATTTTTATTAGATGTGTCATTTCTAGGTGTGGGTTTTTGTTTATCAGTTGCAATTCAGAATGATAGTCACGACTCTATTTTCTACAAATGTGGTTCAGTATAACAGTTGCAATTTTCCAATAAGCAGTTGCATTTTAGAATGACAATTGTGGCTCTTTTTTTATCAGTTGTCGTGATAAAATGTTGATTTTGTAGTTTTGATGGTTTTTGACTGATTTTGATGAAATTTTATTTGGAAAACACAAAATATAGTCACAAACACTTGTTTTGGTATGATTTTGGATGTGAAAAAGTTTGATTTCAAAATAAAACATACATAGAAAACATGCACAATTCCTATGGTTGGCAAGGAAACCACTGGTTGATATCCCCACTTGGATTTCTCCAACCACTTAAACAAGGTAGAAAGCTAGAGACTTGGTGACACTGGCTCCCCCTTACATGACACTCACTTGTCGGGCTCACCAAGTCTCATTCCCCAAAGAGGAATTTTTTCTCTACACATGCTTAGTGAAGATGTGGGGCACCTTCAGAGGTTTGACCTCCTGCGATCAACAAGCATATAAAATGTTTTTGGTCACTAACAAAATTAGTTCTTAGTAAGGGAATTCATTCAAGGTGGCCATACATGTGGCAAGATTAGCTCAATATTATGGTCAATAAAGAGGACTCCTAGTCCCTTCCTAAGAAATTATTTTTACATAGCCCACATGGATATTGAGGGTGGCACTTGTCAGTATGACACATCCGCACCTGTTGCTTAATGAATTTAAAAAAAAAACACTTTTCTTCAATAGCGGTTCTGAAGAGTTTGGTTTAGCTTGTTATCACTTGGATCATTCCCACCTTTCAAAGCAGGGTGGCAGGACCTCTAAAAGAAAAGGTACACAATAGCAAGGAAATACGTTGTTTTTGATCTCTCATATTGCACGAAGTGCAAGGAGAGAGCATACACAATGACTTTGCCTCACACTCACATGATGTTCATTTTAATTTCCAAAATCCAAATGTTGGGGGTGGATATGCAAGATACCAAGGGAATGCTTTTGATCCTCAAGATCACCAAGCGACATGAGAGGAGAGCATACACTTCTAATGGCACAAAGCAAACCACAAAACATAAAATAAAATTATAAAATTTAACCCCTTTCCTTATGATGAAACTTGAGCACTTGTAAATTCTAAATTGATGAAGTTTTATGCATTCTCATTTTAATTCCCATGAGTGAAATATGCAATTTGTTGATCCTTTTAAAGCCTCATGAATGTAATATGCATGTTCTTTTTACCCTTATGATCTTGATGCAAGTTGTAGTTGTGGAAAAAAAACAAAACAAAAATTGATTATCCTAAAATAAGAAATGAAAGCTGAATTTTTTTGTTGTTTCTAAAGAAACAATTATTTTGAGAACTCATTAGATCCAAAGCCAGGTGATAAAATGAAATAGTTAGCACACAAAAACAATAACCTACTTGAAAACCCAAAAAGAGAAACTAGAATAAAACTAAAAATATAAATCTTTATACCTATCAGATGATTGCATCATTTAGGTCTGCAAATGTGTTATTGTAATGTGTCATTCCAAAACAATTGCATTGCAATTTTGAATTCAAATCTCTTACCCATGATTGCATCACTATTTTCCACAGGTGTGTCATTCTTTTGTATTGAACTTTCCTCCAAATATTTGTATCATTATTTTTATTAGATGCATTGTTTCTTAGCATTTGTGTCACTACGCATTTCAGTTGCATCATTTCATACAAAAACCTACAAAAAAATAAAGAAAAAGTCATATGGATCTCGCAAAATCTTGTTTTCATGTCTGGTTCACCAATGTGAGATGAGTTAAAATGAGCTAGCCTAGATTATAGTGACAACGACAACACTACTAAGCCAAAACCCAATCCAAAACAAGAGAAAACAATCAAAACATAAGGAGAAATAAATCATCAAATGAAAACACTCCCCATGCTTGAACTTGAATCACTTCCCTTGTCTCTCCTCATTCTTCTTTTTCAAATATGCCCTTAGATTTGGAGTTGAAGTTGTGCAAATACCTACAAATTGTAAGCAAGAAAGTTGGAAATAAGTGGTTGTTCATGCAAAAATGGAGGAGTAAGGCTTCTTTTATAGACATCCATTCAAACGGATAGTCAAGATCAAGCTTCTATAAATATGCCAAGATCAACTGTTGAGAGGACATGCAATGTAGAGGAATGGGGGTTACAAAATGGATGGCCAAGATCATAAAGAGCCCAAAGACAATCAATGGTCAAGATTAAAAAATGAGATAGTGGAGGAAGAATATGGAGGAATTAAAAATTGAAAATAGTTAATTCATGAGAAGGAATCTTTGAACAAGTGGAGGCAAAAATAATTTTTGTAAATTATTTATTTGAGAAAAAGGAAAGTGGGAGAAAATGGACATTTAATTGAAATGATTTTAAAATCAATTTTAATTAGATGGGGAAAATAGACATGAGACATTAAATAATTAATTTAAGTTAATTATTTAATGGAGGAAAGAAGTGTCATTAAATAATTAAATAATTTTGCCAATTATTTAATTGTAGAGGAATGGGGGACAAATCAATAAATAGAAAAATAACAATTATCATTATTTGACTATAGGAAAATGATAAAAGACAAATAATTAAATAAATAATTATTTATTTAACTATTGAAGAAAGGGAGTGTTAGTGATGTAATTAAAATTATTTAATTGATTAAAGATGGAACTAAGGTTAAGAAGTGAATTAGTTAAATAATTATAGATTATTTAATTAATAGAGGAATATGATCATAGATAATCAAATAATTAAAATTATTTAATTATTCAAAGATGAAGACCAAGAAAAATGATGCTCACAAGGTAAGAAATTTTTTGGTGTCTACATGAAGAGTATTGCCAAAGTCCTTAACAAGACTAGTTGCAAGACTAGGAGTTGGTGTTTGAATTAACCCTAATGATGGAGTTGTTTGAATGGTGGATGAATTCAAGCCTTGTTTCAATGATTGTGCAACAAAAGATGGGTAAATTGGAGCTACATTTTCTAAGGCTTGGTGTTCTTGTTTGTACTCCATGATTTCTTCCTTAGTAAATCCAAATGGGTTTTTCATGACATCTTTTATCTCATATGGTCCTGGTGGAGTCGAGGGTTGTTGCAATGGTGTAACGTGACTTATTGGATCAAATTCTTGAGGATTAGGATCACTTGAGGTGAATATGACTTTGAATTTTTCCATGATTCTTGTGTGTTGTGATCTTGTGTTTACCATGAATTGTGGGTCACCTATGGGAGAGTTATGTTGAGATTTGTAATGTTTAAACTCTCTAGTTAACTCAAATATTGGTAAAAGGGACGCTTTCAGTCATTTTGGAGCAAGGATGATAATGGGAGATGAAAAGATGAATGATATGGTAAGTGATCTTTGTAAATGTTTTGGGACAACACTTTTTAATTAAAGGTTTGATGTTTGATGTTGGGATAAATGAATTTTAATGAACATGTGAATGTTTAAGGTTGACTTGTAACCTTCAAGAAAAACTAGTCCACAAATGATAACTAACTTAACTAAGTGCATGGAAAAATGATTCATTTCACATACAACGTAGCTAAGTTAGGGTTTGGGTTGATAAATGTCTAATTCCAAAGTGTTGGTGTGTTCAAAAGTTTACAAAGTTTGGTGAAGTGAAGGATGAAATATTATGAAGGATGGATGAAATGTTTGACCCAATTTTGAATTAGAGTGAACATTTGTTTTGCAAGACCAAGGTAGTGAGAAACATGCTATACCTCTAAAGTGTTCAAACCCTAAAAAATTAATGATTAAGGAGTTCTTTTGAAATGTGTAGATTTGGTTTGTCCATGAAATAGCATAGAAACTATCTCCTTATTGATCTATTTGGGTTGTTGTGATTCCTTAAGATACGTCTCCAAATATACTTTGCACTATGATGTCTAAGTTTGAAATAGTGGATTGTAGACCTTCTCTTAGGGATTTTGATTTTGCAAGAGATCATTTAGAGAAGCACAACCTTATGAAAAATAGGATATTTATTTCCACGTAGGAAGTGGTAATATGGGCCTTTTGGCCACAATATCAACTTGTTCATCTAAGATGTAGGTTGTGTATCTCCAATAGATTGGTATTCCCTTTGATTCAAAAATGAATCTCCTCAAACTACTAATTATATCTATTTTTTCTCCTTCAATTAGTTCAAAGTTTGGTTGAATGATAGTGGGCATGAGCTTTGGTTGTTCAACTGGAGTGATCGAATGCGAAATGGTCATGTGGGGTTCAATTTGTCAATTTATCTTGCTTAAATGAGTCTCTTTTTACCAAAAAACTTGTATTTCTTAAGTTTCAAACTAAATGTCTATGTCAAAAATATCATTCATTTCACAAGGTCCATTATGTGAAAGTCATGAAGTTAAAGCCATAGTTGCCTAGGTTAACTTTGGGAAGTATGGATTGAGATGTAAACCAACATTTTAGAAGTCTCTAAGGATATAAATCCTTAGGAAAAGCATTAATATCAAGGTTTTTTCAAATGGTATCCATACTTAGACCAAAGGGTTTGAAATTTTGAAAAGACTTGTTGATGTTTGTTCGCAATTGTTTTGGAACCAAGTGTTAAATTGACTCACAAGCATTTACAATCCTAGTTCGAGCAGGTACATATTTCTTAGTAGGCTTACCATCGTTCCCTAAGAGATTATTAATCTATGAAGATGAAATGGAAAAATAGGCTATGTCAAGGAAATGTAACATATTGAGACGACAAGAAAAAGAGTCCCTTCCTATTTGCTTTATTTCCTTAATAAAAAACCAGACATGGTAAGTAACTTCTTAGAATGGTGTTATTCCAATGCACTACCTTAAAATATGTTTCAAAATTGGACTTGGTTAGCCACTACAACAAGGTTTTTAATGACCATATTCAAGATAGACTAATGCTATACATGTGGTTATTCACTCAATTAAGAGGCCTCCTAGCCCTTAGAAATATCTAAGGGTTTTGATGTATCACAAGGATACTAGGGGAGACATTCATCAATATAGAACAACAAGACTAGGTGGCTAATGAATTTTATCACTCCAAGTTATTTATATAGTAGTATAAAATGAAAGCACTGCTTGGGTCGTTCCCTCTCACAAGTTGGGAGGCAAACCCTCTAAAGGTAACACATGTTTGAAGCATAAAATGATTTTTTTTCACCCAAGATTTCCAAAAGGTGGAAGGGGAGAGGATAGGCACTTCCAAGAAGAAAAGTATACTTGTGTGGTTTTCTTCACCCAATATTGCATGAAGCGCAAGGGGAGAGGATACACACAACAAGCATACACAAGAAAATCAGACATATGCTCATTTTGACCTTGAAAAGCATAATGAATTCGTTTTAAGCACCAAATGAACTGTGTAGATTGTTTTGTTCAATTTTAAACCAACATCACAAAATGAGGATATGAGGGTTCAATTTTAACTGATTTGAGTGTTAATTTTAAACCCAAATGAAATATAGTTTGGTCTTAAAATGTGAAATAAAGCATCATAAATGGGTTATAATTGCCCCATAAGTGTCGAAACACTTGTTACAATATAAAATCAAATGATGATATGATCCTTCACTTCAAATTTTATTGCCCAAACCTACAAAAATGAGAAATTAGTGACATGTTAACAATCAAATAAAATCAAAAAAATAAAGCGCATGTCAAATTTTAGGTTCAATTTTGTTTACTAGTAAAAAGCAACACTGAAATCAATTGTGTCATTGTATTTCCATCAAATACGTCGCTATATTGAAATTGCATCGCTATATCAAAAAATCAACTGCATCACTCTGTAGTAAATAGTGATGTCAATAGCATCACCAAATCAAATGTTACTAAATTAAAAATTATGGCATGATGAAAAATAAGTTTCGCGTCACTATTTAAATGCACGTTGATGAAGTTTAATAGTGCATCGCCAAATCAATTATGCATCACTAAAATTGAACTAAAGCGTGTCATTGTATAGTGAAGCTTCCTAGATACATTGATGAACCTTCAATAGCATCACTAAATCTGTAAACACAAGAAAAATGGAAATATAAAGAGAAATTCATTAGATTGATTAGTTCAAGCCCTCCTAGCACCAAAATGTGACTGATGACATAGTATAGGTTAACTACACTTGATCCAAGAGGATTCGAAGTGTACTTAAGCCACTATGCATTAATCCCAATAAGACCATTCAATTTAAACAAAGATGAAGAATCCATTAAAACTAACATTCGAAACATGAAAGCTTAATAAACATTTAATCTAAGACATTGAAACTTATCCTATTGGGGAGTAGTGTCGTGTTGATGTGGAATGGCGACCCTTCCCAATCCCTTGGATAATGGGCTTGTTTTGATCGATTCTATTGAAGAGAATCAACGAAACCAATGAAAGATGTATTGTAAAACATGATGAAAGCTATTTTAACATGGAAAAAGCTAAGATAATCATGTGAGTGTATGCAAAGATATTCTAATTGTATGCAATATTCAAAATATTGAAACCCTAATTTCAAGATATATTAAATGGATGCTCTAAGCTAATAATGCACGATTTAAACTAAAAATTAGCTAAATATGTGCTAAATGTGGGTGCAAATGAGAGTGATTTTAACAACATAAGTTTACTATTTAAAGATAGATCCCTATTCAATAGATGCAAGCTCTATTTATAGAATAGGAAAAATGAAAATGATGGTCAAGATTGAAAGAATCACTCATCAGTCATGATGGAAGGAAATGGAGGCATGAATCATGGATTCCCATCAAGGGTTAAGAATGCAAGATGATATTTAATCAAGGGCTTACATTCATCCAAATAAACACACTTTAAAACTTGTACAAGAAGTTTGTTGAAAGTTTGTTACAAGGAAGAATATTCCTTTTTCAAATGTGTGAAGAGAGAAAGAATATTCCATGGGAATATCCCCTTTTGGAGGAAAATTATCATTTAGTTAATTAAAACCAAATTTTATTGTGCAAAGGGGAAGGAATGTTCCATGAGAATATTCCCTTTTTGGACGAATGTGCAAAGGAGGAATATTCTCAAGGAATATTCCCTTGCAAGTGGGATGATTAGATTTAATTAGTAATTTGATAATTAAAAAAAGTTTGAATTATGCAATTTAGGGTAATTTAAGGTATCCATTAAATAATTTATTTATTTAATGAAAATGGGTCAAAATGACATTTAATTAGATAATTAATATCATTTAATTAAATGAAAGGACTTAAGGTGTTAAAATTAGATATTTTGATTTATCCAATTTAAGAGGACAAAAGGTTAACATGAGAGGGAATTAACCTAATTAGGTCAATTAGGTTAAAAGATGAAAATGATGCAATTAATTAAATAGTTAGGTTAATTTAATCAATTAAGCAAAAAAAGGATGGGTTTTAGGATGAACTAGTGTTAGTATATTGGATTCGAGTGTATGATATCATTTAGGACATTTTTAAGTGTCTATAGTATCACATAAAAAAATCATCTAGACCTCTAGGTGTATATTGGGTCCCTCCAAATTTACCTCTCAATTTTGGTAAACTCGACATTATTTTACCATGCCAAAAATAGATGCATTCTTATGAAAATCTCCATTTGAGAGCAACATAAACATGGAAGCATACATATCTTGTGTTCATTGGATGGTGATGCCAAATTGAATATGTCAACACATCTAATGGTGGTTGAATGTTACCAAAGGTGTTCATTCATTCCCTAGGTCACTCGATCCTTCTAGGCTATGTTATTATGACGCAGTCTCTAAAGAGCCCTAACAAAAAAAAAGTTAGACTATGAAAGAGTAGTTCTCAGAGATCATGGCACTTAGGAATATTATATCTAGACCTTAAATTTGATATGGGAACCCTCCACATTGTTTCACCATGCCAATAAAAAATGTATTCTTGTAAAAATCATCATTTGAGAGTAGTGCAAACATGAAAACAAGAATATATTATGTTTTGTGTGTAGTGGGGCCAAACCTAATATTCCAACACATATCATTAGGAATATGAATGCTACCAAAGGTATTTTTTCATAAGAAGGATGGGCAGGTATAGTTTGGAGATATGTACCCTAGGACCTCTTATGTAGTCAATTTACAGTAAGAGAAATAAGCATTTGTGGTAGGATATTAAGGTGACCAGAAAGTGTAAACTATACTACTAACAAAGAATCATTCTTCTATTCATAACACATGTATAGCTAACTCCTTATATATCCTTATAGTGTCATAAACTATCGCCAATGGTAATTTAACACTATGTTTTTCTCCCCCCTAAGAGCATGGACCTAATTGTACATATAATTTCCCAATTTATACATTCTATAGCCTATTTGAACAATTATGAAGAAAATTCATGTGGAAAACCAATGTACACATTTAATATTTTTCTCTTGGCACTTTGTACTTTGCAAAATAGGGCTACAACTGAGACTCCCTAAGCGACTTAGTCCCCCTATTCTTCCTGCAAAATTGAATATGTTGGAGTCAACATTTTATTATTTGAATTTCAAATATCCAAAGTCAACTATCGAGATTTAATTTTTGGGAAATTAGAATAATCGTGTATAAATACATAGTCATTTCACCATTTGAAAACTAATTGGAAATTATTGGAAATCAAGAGCACTATCAAGCAATCAAGCAAGTCAAGAGTAGTAAGTAGAAAAATTATTGCAAAAATTCAAGATCGAAGCATCATGTCAAAGTGTATGTGATTTTGTTCATGCTTATGTTATCACATTGTTTGTGAGATCCAACCCTTGTAGGTCTTCAAGAAAATCAATCAAACAATAATCAAGCCTTGAGGAGATCTTGTATGACTTTAGTCCTTCAAGGAATCCATTTTTGGGTGGTGAGTTGCAATCCATTGTTGATTCATCATTCCTTTGTTGAATTTAACCTCTATCCCTCAAAAGGATAAGCTCTCTTTGATTGAAATTTTCATTATGGAAGTGGAAACACCAACATGGGGTTTGACTAAGGAAAGCCCCTATATGGAACAACCCTTTCTCTCTCTTTGAATGCGTAGGTTTCAAATATGAAGAAGATTTGGATAATTTTGAAGGTCAATTGTTCATTTTATCATGTAAACCCTACACCTTGATAACTTAGAGAAATTTAGTTATCTCTACACTCAATGAAGATCCAACAGTTTGACAAGTGAAAATAGAAGGCCCAGATCTAGCATCAAAGGACTATGAAATCAAATCCAAAATTCATCTATTGGTACATAGTCACCTAGGTTGATTTGGTCCTTAGAAATCAGCTCTAAATTCATATCATATGTGTATAGTACTCTATTTAGTCTATGTATGAAGTTTTAATTTCTTTGTGACTTTATAAATTTGTTGTTTTTGTATCAAAATAGTTATTTGCATCATTAGCCTAGTAATTTTATTGCATTTCATTCCTAAATATATTTCATGTTTGGTAAAGGGAAATTTGACTCACCTTTTAGGTTGAAAGTCAGTCTTATACCTTTTCCAAATCCATCAAACCCTCACTACCTAAAATATTAAATGAAATGCTATAGAAAAAGCACAAACCATTGAAATCCTAGGGTGAAGCTCTAGGTTTTCACTTTTCTTCATTTTATTTTAGTGACACTCACAAGGAAAATATACCACCTAATAATCCTCTATCATATGAAAACAAAGTCACAAACACACCTGTTAGCTTAGAGAAATGTTGTGGCCAAGGCTTTAGGATATTAACAAAATAAAGATGTGACAAAGAATGAATATGAAATCCATTCTCTTTTGGACACCATCTAAAGATACCAAAGGCATAGGTTACCAAGGTCCTCCACCTTTACATCAAATATTTTCTCCACCATCCAAACTGTATAGGATCCATGGCTCTATTAAGAAATGTTTGTTACCCACTCTATATCCTTTATCTGAGATCGAGTCTACCTTAGCTACACTCTTAAAATTAGGATGCATTACACTACCACTTGTTCATGAACAAGAGATACAAAATTAAAGAGTAAAAATACATCCTAACGTGCATATCATAGAAATTTTGGACACACTACTGATGAATGTTGTTCTTTGAAAAATAAAACTAAACAATTTGATCCCTACAATTACAGAAATGACACAATAGTAGAACAATATGCATCTACTTTTCCCCTTTCCATTTTGTTGTTGTAGTATCACAAAATGATCACTAACATGCATTGGGGTATAAACTAGGCTTATTGTAATCATATTTCATCTTGTAAGGAGTAGCATACAATAATATATTTTGGCTCATCTTTGTCCCTATGCCTAGGGGGCAAGGGTAGGCAGCCTCTTATAAGGTGCATTCCTTACCACAAGGGATCCCTTCCTATCTCATTAAAGTATTATTATATCAAGTACCCTCTCATTATTTTCATAAGAAATGGTCTCTTTTTAATGATGATAGTATACATCTCCTAGAAAGTGTGTACTTGTCAATTAAAGTGTAGCTTTCTCAATTTATGTTAGTGTCTCATTGGTGGTGATATTGGGCTTGATATCCCTAAAGAGTGTGACTCTTCATTCCATATAATGTCCCATTTTGTGGTAATACTATGGCTAGTATTTCCTAAAGTGTGATCTTTTGTTCAATGAATTGTCCTCTCTTAGTAGTGATATCATGTTTGATATTCCCTAAGTGTGACTCTTCATGTATTGAGAAATACCCTTTGTCATTTTTGTAAAGCACCTTTTGTGTTGGTCTTGTTTATAACACCCCTTGAGGTTTTGGCATTTTCTTTTTATTCCTCTTGAAAATTTATGTGCCTTATTAGGTGAGTTTTTCATTGTACTCATGGATGTTTATGCACCTTCTTAGTTGAATTTATCACCATACTCTTAGTTGTTTATGTGCCTTCTTAGGAAATTTTGTTTTTCATCCTCTTGGATGTTTATGCACCTTCTTAGGTGAGGCTTGTTTGTCCCCTTGGACATTAAAAAATTGGCAATATAGTCCATAGATTCAGTATAGCATGCTTATTGATTCATGAACTTGACCACCCCTTTTAGCATGGCCACCAATCATAATGCACCTTGCTTGATAGTAGAGAAATGTGTTTCATGAGTGTCTTAGCATAACAAAAATTTCTAGCCCTATGGGACACATCATATCACATTTAAACCTAGCATAATGCAACTTTCTAACCAATAGATCCATGTGGATCATGAGTGATTTGAAATAACACAATTTTCTAGTCCTTATTAGATCCTTTACCTAACATTTATTTTATTGATGGTGTTTGGCATTTGAGATGAATTTAAGACTAAGGTCTATTTTCCTTACCAACTCGAATCCTTTTCGTACTAACATTGTGTTTATGTTTGTATATGTTTTCTTATTTTTGTATCATGCTATGTTTATTTCAAATATGAGTATTTGGTGTTGTCATTGATGTCAACAAGCTTGGGGGAGATTTTTTCAAGCTTATGTTTGTGTTGTCATTGATGAATGGTAATGGCTGAAAAATAGTGTTGACACTCTGATTAGTTTCATTATGTTATTAGTAAGTGCTACTGGTGTCAACCTCTAGTGTTGATTTGATAAGATTTTTTTATGGATGTTGGTTTAGAGATGATGAGGAAGTATTGGAGATGATGAGTATATGTCTCTAGTGATTGATTTCCAAGTTCTTTTGAGTTCAAATTTGAATAAAATAGGAAAAAATTGTGTTGTAGAGGTGCTTTGGTGTATAGTGTGGTGTTTTGGCTTTGCTCTGCATTTCTTCATGGTTGAAGATCTTCTTGTGTAGTTTGGATATTTTGATAAAAGGTGTTCAGAGGTTCTATATCTAGAATTACTTGGTATGGATCACCATGCAAAGAGAGTTAAGTTCACTAGCATGTGAACTATATGTTGTAGTCATGTTTGGGAGAAATGGTTCTTCTCCACATTTCTCTAAAGTTTAATTTTTTGTCTTCTAGTTTTGGAAGTGTTCTGATCTAAGGTTCATATTTACTTATAGTCAAATTTGTTCATGTTTTAGAGCTCAAAAAGTTGATTTCTTGAGTTATAGTGTATGGAAGGTTTTCTAAGTGCACTAGGTGTGTACATCCTTCAAGAGCAAGTTGTTGTGAAGAAATTTTTTGGATTTCAAGATATTTGTGGAATATTTCAGATTTTATTCAAGTGTTGTGTGTAGTTCGCAAGTCATCTTTGGATTTGAAGAACTGTGTACTTAAATTTTAATGGTGTTTACACTGGTTTGGCTGACCTTGGGTGTTTATACTAATTGTGTATTTTCTTCGATAATTGTGGAAGTGTGGTGTGGCATATATGTATGATTTGGGTCCAAGAAAAGATATGGAGTGGTATTCTTTCATTCATTTCCACTTTGTGAATGCTTAGTGCCAACCTAGTTTGACTTTGCATGATTGAGGTACATAGCTAACCTTGGAGAAATTTTTCAAGGTTGGAGATGGTATAAATAAATGTTGAGTTGATGAAGAATTATGTTGTGAAGAGTGTGATGTGAATTGTAGAGTTGTGAAGTGCAGTGTGAGGTTAATGAGTTAGAATACTAGAAGCATTGAGCAGAAGGTGTCTACAATCTTAAGAGGGACTATGAATGAGTTGGTCATGTTATGGTGGATCTTTTATGTTGCATTGAGATTGATTTCTCACTATAACATTCTTCTTTCCTCTTTTCTATAATTTGGAAATGAGCCTTTGATAGTGATCCCTTATTTCTTTTGGGTAGTGATCCCTCCAGTAGTGAGCCCTTTTTATTCAGTGTTGCAATTACTTTATATTGTCAAATAATCCTCACCATGGTTTTTCCATGTAAATCTGGTGTTTTATTGTGAATGGTTTTGATGTGTTTTAGTTTATTTTATTTTATTTCATGCTAAATTAGTTTAACAAGTTAAGGGATAATTAAGATCTGTATGTTTATGAGGGTTTTGGATGTTTTAATGTACAACTGATTCACCCCCCATCTCAGTTGTCTTGTGTACATTTAAAAAATGGTATCAAAGCAAGGTTCCTTGGAAGAAAGATTAACCACTTGAGTTAGCTAGGATGGCACACAAGAGGGATGCTCCTTTGTTTGATGGATTAGACTATGATTTTTGGAAGACAAGGATGTAAGGTTTCTTGATATCTCTTGGATTTGGAGTTTGTAATTTTGTTGAGTTTGGATATACTATGCCTGCTGGTAGTCTAAAGATTGGTGATGAGATCAAGGCCTACGAGAACAATGGTAAAGAAAGGTATTCTCTTTTAAGTAGTCTTTATAATACTAGCATTGTGAAAGTTATGAGTTTTAAATCTACTAGAGAGATTTGGACAATTTTGGAAAGTATTTATGAAGGAGATGATAAGGTCAAGCAAGCTAAGATGTAGAATCTAAAGATCACATTTGAAATATTGAAGAACTAGTAAATAAGGTATTGAAAACTCTTCCAAAATCTTATAGTCATAGATTTGATGCTATTGAGGAGGTTCAATATTTAAGAAAATAATCTAGAGATCAATTGTATAGTGCTTTATCTACTTTTGAAATAAGAAAATTTGGTACAAGTAATGCAAAGGCTATGAATTCTTTTAAGGCTAGAAAAATAGAGAAAATTGAGGAATCAAATTAGGAGGATCTTGATGATGTGGAAGCAAACTTTGTGAGGAAAATGAAAATGGGTACTATTAAACATAGAGGTAAGATTCCTTTCAAATGTTTTAGTTATGATAAGATAGGTCATTATGCTTCAAGATGTCCAAATAGAGATTCAAATGACAAAACTAAGGAAAATAGAGGTAAAGCAATTATGAAAAGTTATTATGTTAGAGAAGATGCCAGTATATTTGATGATGAATTTGATTATAGTGATGATAAATATAGTGAATTCTTGTTCATGGCTATTAAAGATGAAACTAACTATGCTAAGTATGAGAATTATGTGAGGTAAAGTGCTCCAAAAATAGGTCACAATGCTATGGTGACTACTCTTCATGCTAGAAAGGATAAGAACTACTAGATTATTGATAGTGGATGCTCAAATCATATGACTGGTGAAAAAATTAAGTTTGTTAAACTTAAGAAATATGAAGGAGGTCTAGTTAAGTTTGGTGATGATACATCTGTTAAGATATGTGGAAAAGGTTCTATCAATTTTGATGGAAAGCATAATAAATATGATGTTGTTTATGTTAAAGGTTTGAGACATAACCTTTAGAGTGTTGTACAAATGTGTAGAAAAGAATATAATCTCATGTTTTAGGATAATGGATGTGAGATCAAAAAAGGCTCAAGAACTATGGTTGTTGCTAGAAAAAAGGATAGATGGAAATGTATATCAACTCAAAGGTGTTGATGGTCAAAGCTTTATGATTCAAATTAATGAAAGTTGAATATGGCATAGAAGGATATGTCATATTAATTTTTATTTCCTAGTGAGGATCAACTCAATTCAAGTTGTGAGATATCTTCCAAGGATTAAAAAGCCCATTAATGTTGTTTACAAGGAATACCAAATTGGGAAGCAAGCAAGAAGTTTCAAATTCAAAGACCAATCTACTATTGTACTATTGGAACTGGTGCATACAGACCTTTGTGGTCCTATTGGAGTAATAATTCTTCAAGGTGATAGGTGTTTCATGTTATTGATTGATGACTATTCTATAATGACATGGGTTACATTTCTTAAAGAAAAATAATAATCTCTAGATAAGTTAGATAAGTTTAAAAAATTAAAAGTTATGGTTGAGAATGAAATGGATATAAAACTCAAGTGTTTGAGGTTTGACAGAGGTGGAAAGTTCAACTCCAATTAGTATAATAGTTTTCTTGAAAATCATAGGATAAAGAGGAATTTATCTACCCATAAGAATCCTTAGTAGAATGGAGTGGTTTAATGAAAGAATAGGACTATTTAGGAAGTTGCAAGAACAATTATGAATGAGCAAAACTTACCAAAAGTCTACTAGAGAGAAAAAAATCATACTGATGTCTACATTCTTAATAGAGTTGAGGCAAGAGAAAATAGTGCAAAGAATCCCTATGAATTGTGTTATGCAAGGATTCCTACTGTGAAATACTTCAAAGTGTTTGGAAGCAAGTGTTATATCAGAAGAGATGAGGAAAACTTAAGAAATTTGGATATAAGATTTGATGAAGGTATTGTTGATGGCCAAATTGACACAACTACATGCAAGAAATATGTAATAACCTTACCTCTCCTAAAAGAAGTGAATGATCATAAAATAAAACACTTCCCAAGGTCTTGGGTGTTGGATCAAAATGCTACTATCTTGCTTAGTGGTCAATATGGCTACAATATTCAAAGGCGCCTGCTAGTTTAAGGACAACAAACTGTATTCCTTTCAGATTTTTTTAAATATAACTTGTATACACCTAAAAATGGTCTGGATAAATCTGATTAATTAAATACATTTATTTTATTAATTAACCTTTAATTCATCTACTATTAAATAAATAAAATTATTTATTTATATAGTTCATTTCTTTAATTCTTCTATTCTATTTCCATTCTTCTAATTATTCTCTTTTATTTAAATAATCAACTTCAATAGTTTGTATTATTTAATTATTTATTCGCTCTTAATTAAATAAACTAAATCATATAGTCTTATTTAATTATCATTATCCCTCTTTTATTAAATAAACAATTTAAAATATTTGTTTTATTTAATAATTGTTATTTCTTCCAAATATTTCATTTTCCTCTAAATTGAATATTTCCAATTTCTTGATAATTTGAATAAATATAAATGTTCAATTAAGGCATGTTTCTACAACTATTTCCTCTTTTCACTCATCATATGAACCTACCAAATTAGATATTGGATATCTAATTAATTCAACTCAGCCTTCACGGACAAATTTGGAGACAAATTTGAGAGAAATTATAGGAAAACTTCTTCATCTTCTTCCATTGATTCTTCATATCCTCTGGTTGAATGTTTTTGTGGGGAGGAACAATCTCCATAATCATCTCAGGCTTCTTCATCCTTCACCATTCAATCTTTCAAATCAAATCCAGACCTTCACTTTGCTACCACATCACAAATATGTTGTCGGGAATATATAAATACAACCTCTTTCCATAGGAAAAGGATCTCAACTTTGTACAATATTACTCTGTAGAAATAACATTAGAAGCATTCGAGCAATTATCATATGAGTAAAATAGCAATCATCATTGTAGAATCATATTAGAATCATCTTAGTTTTTTAATCATGGCTCTTCATATAGTTGCATCTTAGTTTATGTTATCAGTTTTATTCCATTTTCATCTACAAGATTACACCATATCATTTATCAAATATCATATAGGATTAGATTCCTACATCTTACATCATCTCATTCTCTAGATTGGCATTTTAACAGTCACAATGCTTACAAAATTTGAGAACTCCTTTTTGTTCAAAGAAACCCATATCACCACGGCCTTGATTATATGCCTAATTGTCCTAGTTAATCAAACCTTCCATCTATCCTAGGTCCTCATTCTAGTTCATCAAACATTCCATCTATCTTAGGTCCTCATCCTAGTCCATCAAACCTTCCCTCTATCCTAGGTCCACATCTTATTTCTCAAGAACAACAAAGGCACACATCCTTGATGCCCTTTCAAAATTCTACCCACATTAACTCATCCATAATAACTCCATATCATTCATCTCAATCCACCCCTCCCATTGCTCTTGGAAGCAATTTGGGTGCCAAATATCAAAAGCTTCTATCTCAAAATCCACATGTATCAAAGGATCAACATGTCTCCTTGAAGAGACATACAAAAATAAAAGAAAATTTGATCCAAAATCAAAAGAAAAATCTAAAAGGCCACAAAGGCCCATCAAAGAAAACATCTCAAAGACCAAAAAGGTCCATAAATCAAAAAAAAAATTCAAAAGGTCACAAAGGCCCATCAAAGCAAAAAGGAAATTTTCAAAGACCACAAAGGTCCATAAATCAAAAATAAAAATGTCAAAGGCTACAAAGGCCCACAAAGCAAAAATAAAAGTCAAAAGTCATGTGGATTCCTAAAAGTCTCATAGAAGCAACAAAATCTAAATTGGCATCCAAATTCTCTAATCCAAAAGCTTCCTCCAATTTTCCATCTAATAACCTATCACCTTCCAAATCCATTTTTCCTCCATCACTCCATGACCCTTCAAGGTGTGTGCCAATGTTGATCTGGAATCCTTTCCATCTATCCATCAATAGGCCTTCCAACCTCCTATCCATTATCCAACATTCATCCCCCATCATTCTCCTTTAATCCAAACCTTTACATAAGTCCTTAGATTCTTCCATCATATCATTAATCTACCAACATTTAGGAGTCTAATTCCCATTGCCATGGTTTATTAGAGGGATATTTAGTTGTGAAACTTCATGCTTAAGTCCTTCCTCCATCTCCCTATCATCCATATCCTATCTTCCATATTCCTCTTGCACTCTACACTTAGGGACAATTTTCTTCCATCTTATCATTCATGGTCATTATCCTTTCTATGCTCATTCCTTACATTTCCACCTTTGATCTTGACAAGGTTAAGGATCTTATTGAACATCATATATCTTATCCTATATGCTTTATCCATATCTTCCATACCATATCTTTCATCTTATCCATATTCCATCATTCTTACTAAATACATCCTTTCTTTCTTTCCTTGGTCTTGATGAGGAATAGGGGAAAAATACTTGGGCCTTGTGTCTGTATCTTATCTAGTTGATCTTGATCATCCCATTCATTATTTTTATCCTTGTTTTCTTCCATTCCATATCTCCTAGCTTATCAAAATCCATGTCACCATGTCCCTTTGCAACCTTGAATCTTATCATGCAAATCATATTTGAGCCTAGCTATAAAACATTATCCAATCCTCATATCTTTTGTCAATCAATCATCAACAATCATGAATCTTATTGTACTTAGAGGAAATTAGTGATCCTAAGTACTTATCATCATCATTCTTGGAATCTTAATTAATCAACCATTATCATCTTTTGACAAGAGATACGTTGCTTGTGTGACATGTTTTGCAGCGAATCTTTCATTTTGATCTATCATTTATCCATGGTTTCATTACCCCTATTGTGGGGCATCGTGTTCCTCCAATCAGTCATATAATCTCATTTCGTCTTAAATATCCTAAAAAAAAATTTATAAAAAACAAAAAAGTTGCAAAATCCAAAAAAATCATTAGAAAACCCACAAAAAAAAAAAGAAAAATACAAAAAGTGAAAAAGTAAAAAAATACAAAAAAATCATAAAATCTGAAAAAGTGCAATAAAATATCATGTACATATCTTGGCAATGTGGTCGTGACTCACCCTGGCTTGGGGAAAAAATCTTGAACTCACTAGGGGCAATAAAATTTGGACTTAAACAAATTGACAAACACCAGTATGTCAAATGTAGCAAACACAATACTCAACATTGAACATACATCAAACATCAAAACATTTCAGAAAATTAACCATCCATATCAAATAGCTAAAACCAAATCAATCAAAACAACTTTAGATGGATCATATTCTTTTGAATCATGATTTTATCGCTTTATCTTGAATGTTCAAATGTTCTACTTTGATTTTTGTTATCATTCCTTTGGAGAAACTTGATGATGTATTGAACTAGAGAAGCTAGGAAGGAGAATGGTATTTTTCTTTGTTTGCTATCTAGGAGTTAATTATTATTACTATGTGAATTGTTGTGAGATCTTCTCTACCAAGTATCACTGATGACATTCAAAATTCACAAAGGGAAGTGATTGATTCTTGTCTATTTACGCAAGAAATGCTCAAGTCATCTTGGTTTAATTATACCTAGATGCTTGTGTTCACTTACAATATCAAAAATCATGAAAGTAGTACTCAGTTCATCATGGTCTAACTCATACCATCGATGCTTGTACTCACTTTCAACATTTTAAAGGCTCAATGATGATAAAAGCATGATAAATGGACTATTAAGATGACACTGTTTGCATATGTAGATTTGCAGGGTTAAATTAGATTGCATTCA
Source organism: Sequoia sempervirens (assembly GCA_007258455.2). Lineage (NCBI taxonomy): Eukaryota > Viridiplantae > Streptophyta > Pinopsida > Cupressales > Cupressaceae > Sequoia > Sequoia sempervirens. Next base: position 511,497,065 of record VDFB02270651.1, read on the forward strand.
TATTAGTTTTGCATCTTCATTATAGATTTTCCAAGGCTGGTGAATCAATAACATGATAGAGCAATCATAAAATCTCTAACTGAATAAGTGTACATCATCAAGTTTCAGTACATTAATCAATCCTATACTGGGCCATATCAATCAAAGATAATAAACCACATTGACTAATGATATCTATATTGTTTTGCACCAGATGCAGAATCATGTCCCACATCTTTGGGAAGAACTCTAAAATCCTCCTATAATCATAACATATCACAAATCAGCAATATTATCAATCAATCAAAAATCAATCAGCCTATCAATCTAATAAGCTCTAGTGAGACTCTGATCAAATCTCGTGAGTGACTATCATTGAACCTTGCCTATCGTGAGGTCAAACATCAACCTATTATTGATCCTCGCTTATCATGAGGTCAATGAATCAATCTATCATTGATCCTCACCTATCATGAGGTCAAACATCAATCTATTATTGATCCTTGCCTATCATGAGGTCAATCAATCAATCTATCATTTATCCTCACCTATCATGAGGTCAAACATCAATCTATTATTGATCCTTACCTATCATGAGGTTGATCAATCAATATATCAATGAACCTCACCTATCATGAGGTCAATCAATCAATCTATCAATGAACCTCGCCTATCAAGAGGTTAATCAATCAATCTATCATTGATCCTTTCCTATCATGAGGTCAAACATTAATCTATCATTGATCCTCGCCTATCATGAGGTCAATCAACCAATCTATTATTGATCCTTGTGTATCATGAGGTCAATCAATCAATCAGTCATTGAATATCACCTATCATGAGATCAATAATCTTCTAATCTATTAGGATCATCAATCAATATCAAATCAAAGGCTGACACGATCAAAAATCATTAAACACGAGGAAAAGTAGGGAAACATTTAATAAGCTAGTGGAATCAATATTCTTTATCTAGAGATAAATCAATTTTGCATCATTGAAATAGAAAATATTTATCAAATCAACATAAAAATCATAAAAATTTGAAAAATTCCAAAAAAATTCCAAAAATAAAATAAAATTCATTGATTTATCTCCTAAGGGGGCATATATCCATCATCACCTGAAAATCAATGTCTGGGGCATACTGAAATTTTTTTCGTCAGTACTAGCAGTAGTAGAAATCTTTTCTTTGAAGTAATGTGTAAACACAACACTTCAAAGAGGGGGAAAATGTATACACCTAAAAATGGTTTGGGTAATCTAATTAATTAAACACGATTTATTTGATTAATTGACTTCTTTAATTCATCTACTTATAAATAAATAGAAATATTTATTTACATGGTTCACATTTAATTCTTCTATCTTTATCATATTATTCCATCTTAATTAAATAAAAAAATCACATACTTTGTTTTATTTATTTATTATTATCAAATTCTTTTATAATTAGATATTTATTCTATCTTAATCACATCATTCTATTTTAATTAAATAAACAAGTTTCATACTTTGTTTTATTTAATTAGCACATTTCTTCTATGTTTATTTAATAAACAAATTTCTATAGTTTGTTTTATTAAATTAAATATCCTCTTTTGCTAATTTGAATAAATCCAAATATTCAATTAAAGCATATTTCTATAGCTATTTCCTCTTTTCACTCATCATATCCACCAACAAAACTTAGATATTTTATATCTAATTAATTCAACTCAACCTTCACAGAAAAATTTGGAGACAAATTATAGGAAAACTTCTTCATCTTCTTCCATTGATCATTCCTATCCTCTGGCTGAATATTTTTGTGGGAGGAACAATCTCCATAATCATCTCATGCTTCTTCATCCTTCACCATTCAATCTTTCAAATCAAATCCAAATCTTTGCTTTGTTGCCACATCCTAAATATGTTGCTGAGAATCTATAAATATAGCCTCTTTCCATAGGAAAAGGATGCCAACTTTGTACAATCTTACTCTATAGAAATAGCATTAGAAGCATTCAAGCAATTATCATATGATTAAAATAGCAATCATCATTGTAGAATCATATTAGAATCATCTTAGTTTTATAATCATGGATCTTCATATAGCTACATCTTAGTTTATGTTATCACTTTTATGTCATTTTCATCTATAGGATTACACCATATCATTTAGAAATTATCATATAGGATTAGATTCCTACATCTTACATCATCTCATTCTCTAGATTTACATTTTAACAATCACAATGCTTACAAAATCTATGAGCCCTTGTGATTTAATAAATCTTTGGAGATAGAGAGCAATGAGATACTTTTGAGAGATTTTCTAGTTTAATTAGTTTAATTGTTGCTTAAATATCTTGATATAATGTATTATTAGATGTATTTGTTATTCATTTATGCATATTTTACTCACACAAGGATAAATTTGGAGAAAAAATTGAGACAAATTACAGGAAAACTTCTTCATCTTCTTCCATTGATTCTTCCTATCCTTTGGCTAAATGTTTTTGTGGGGAGGAACAATCTCCATAATCATCTCAGTCTTCTTCATCCTTCACCATTCAATCTTTCAAATCAAATATAGACCTTTTCTTTGCTTCCACATCACAAATATGTTGTCGAGAATCTATAAATACAACCTCTTTCCATAGGAAAAGGATCCCAACTTTGTGCAATCTTACTCTATAGAAATAGCATTAGAAGCATTCAAGAAATTATCATGAGTTAAATAGTAATAATCATTGCAGAATCATATTAGAATCATCTTAGTTTTATAATCATGGCTCTTCATATAGCTGCATCTTAGTTTATGTTATCAGTTTTATGTCATTTTCATCTATAGGATTACACCATACATTTAGCAATTATCATATAGGATTAGATTCCTACATCTTACATCATCTCATTCTCTAGATTGGCATTTTAACAGTCATAGTTCTTACAAAATTTGAGAGCCCCTGTGATTTAATAAATCTTTGGAGATAGAGAGCAGTGAGATGCTTTTGAGAGATTTCCTACTTTAATTAGTTTAATTGTTTCTTAAATCTCTTGATATAATGTCTTATTAGGTGTGTTTTTTATTCATTCACACATATTTTACTCACACATAACTAGCTATAAAACTTGTAAATAAACAATAAAATATAATTTAGGGCTCAAAGAAAGCATACATGCAAAATGGTATTCATTCCAAAATTTTAGACATATAATTTATCAAGGGAAATTTATTCTTAAAATATAACCTATTGAATTAAATAATGTGTAACACCTACAAAATTACATTCATCCATAGTGCAGTATTCAATGACATCCATTTTAATCCAATAACATAGATACACCATATCATCATCATTTTTTTATTTTCTATTCCCAAAAGAAATTATAAATCAATAGAAATAAAGAAAAATACCATTTGCTAGTGATGATTCAAAGATAGTTTTAAGTTTTGTTTCTTCTATTATCGGTGAGAATAAATAAGAAACAATTACAAGCTCTAGAAATCTTCACTGGTGTATGAAAAACCTTTGTCTTTAATCTCACTTCCTAAACTCTATAACTTAGAAAATTACTAAGTGTAGAAAAAAAAAAAAGTTCTAAGTAATAGGCTACAAATCACACTTCAATTTTCCGACCCCTACGATGAGGAAAATTATATAATAAATAAAACAATTACAAATAAAATTTTCCTCCAAAAATATAAACATGCAACCCAAAAAGCAGGGCGCCCAACATGTAGATCCACCAAAATTTGTAAGGAAGCTAAGGTAGTGGAACAACTTCCTACACTAATCTTGAGAGGAGAATAATGCAGAACTTTAACAGATCTTTAACAGTTACAAATAATTAAACAAAAATAAACAAAAATATCATGCATACCAAAAAAAAGTGATTTACTTGGGGAAAACACTTTCGGGAGAAAAACCCCACTCCAAAAGCTACCTAATAGATTATTCAAAAAATACAAAGATTACAATATACTTGCAAAGTAGGCTTCTCATAGGAGTGTCACCAACCAAAGATCTAGAGGTAACAAAGCTTCTATCAAACTCCAAAAATACATCACAATACACAACCATAATATAATGCCCTCATAAAATAGGGTTACCTTCTAGAGCAAGTCAAGCCAACAAAAATATTGACTGTTAGATATGAGACATGATGATGAACGGTCTAGATTTATAATAATAAAGCATGCATAAAATCTGGCAACCCCCCTCGTCATCATCAGATGAACATTACCTTATGTATCAATAGTACCTTATGTAATTGAAAGGTTGAGACACATTTTCACAACAAAATTAGCATGATTTAATTGAGCTGGAGCCAACTCTCGGTGAAGACCTCATGGTCAGATAACTGTTGCACTTCCCAATTAAAAAGGAACCTATCCAAAATTTTGACTTATTTAACTATATCCCAGTCAAAATAGCATATTCCTTTTTAAGCCTTTTGGCCTATTTTATGCTTTATATATGCCTCAAAATTATTGAAACCTACCCTAAGATTTCCTCATTGGGCCCATCTACCCAATCAACCCTAAACTTTGACTTTTCAAACTTGGCAATTGTTGTGGTTGTAGTGTCTCTCAGTTGGTCGATATCATTCATAGCCCACTATGTATCAAACCTAATGGTAATTAATTTGTCTAGGAGTGTTTCATCCCCTTTGTCTACTTCACTCATTAGCTTTTCCAACTTATCATTCCATTTTTCCTTTATATTCTCTAGTGTATCTAATTTCCTGTCAGATGATAAATCCTTAAAGGTGATAGTTGTGACAATATCCTCAAATACCCCCATATGGCCACACATTTCCTACTGAACCTTGAGCAGTATCACTCTTTACTCAATGAGAAACTTCACCAAAAATATAATCACCTTGATGCACTTATCTATATAGTTGGAATCCTCATCTCATAAAATCCTAGAATCAACTATCTCATCAGTGTGCAACTTTTTTATTATATTCAATTTTCCCAAGTACTTCATGTATTTTTCTTCTTCCTCCCGTAAGGTCTTTATGTACTCATCTATTTTCTCACTTAATGAGAATGCTTCCTCATAATATTTGTACCATTTAGTGAGAAGTTCATCCATTTTATCTTTTAAGTTTACCAACCCATTTATGCAAAAGATAATCCTTCCTTTTTAAGGTATTAAAATCATCCACTTCTTTGTGGCTCATCAATATATGTACTTCAGATGATGATGGTTGTTCAGAGCTTGAGGAAGTAAGATCCTTTAGAAATCTCTTCATTTTTCCATTTGAGCCTTTAGCTCATTTTTGGCTTGCTTATCTTTCAACATTCTTTATTTTTTTGAGCTTACCACAAGATTGAGGAGTGTCATCTATTGGTCACGGGTTTGCTTACCTAGATTGAATATTTTCATTTGGTAGTCTAATCCTTGCATCACTCAATCATCTTTATGTACCATAGGCATGGAAATTTCAGCAACCATTTCCCCATCTTCATTTATTCTAGTTGCATGTAGGGTCTTTTCTTTCTTCTTTGGTTTCATCTTGTCAACCTCCTACATCATCTCTTAATAGATTAGGGGTTGTGTTATAACCTGTTGCCTCTTCTCCAAACTTAATTTAGCCATGTTGGGGCACCTATGGAAAATTTCACCTACCTTGTGTTCTAAGGAGTTTTCTTTGGGGTCTCCTCGTTTTACTGACCGCTATAAGTTTCCTTAGCCAAGGAAGCCTTCTCTTGCTCAATTTTCTCTTTATCATCCTTATCTTGAGTTTCCCTCCTTTCAACTTCTTCTTTTCTGACTTCTCTTATGCTATCCTTTCTTGAGATTCCTTCTCCTAAGCAACCTACTTTTCTGCACTTTCAATAATCTCCCTTTGTTCATCTTCTGTGAGCATGTATTAACAAAAAAAGTATCCCTTTTTCTTGCATTTGAAAATAATTAACAACAAATGAATCTAATGTTTCCTTGATTTAGTGTTGTAATGTGTTTTACACATTCACATTGAGTCTAGGGCCCTTATTAATGATAAAATGTACTTAATTGTATCTTATTTAGGGTGTTGTAAAGTGTTTTATTACACTCTCAAACTAATCTAGGGCTTCATTAATTAATTGAGGTTAGCTAGAGCTTAATTGGCCCTTTAATTCAAATATAAGCCTTATTAATTGCATTTTTCAAGGATCTATCCTAACACCCATTAACGATATTGCATGACACTTACATTGGAAAATTTGGAGTCCTAGAAAACTATGTTAGGACCCATTCACCACTTTGGGTGAATGGGTCCTCCTAACCTAGAATACCATTTTTTTGGCATATTTGAGATGGGTTTTTGATGTTATTTCACCTCCCCAAAGCTAGGTCCTAGAAAGTTGTGCTAGCACCCATTCATCCAAGGTGGTGAATGGGTCCTCCTTACTTAGGACACCCCTTTTGAATTTATTTGTAGTGGGATTTTAATGACTTTGAATCCTATATCTAATGCCAGCTTGGATTATTTGAATTTTAGGGTTAATTCTTAGATTTAGTATAAATATAAGGTTAATTCACATAGTTTCATCTAAGCAATTTCAAGTATTTGAGCATTATAGAAAACTTATGATCAAGATAGAATTATAGAGAATTTCAAGGGAATTCAAGGGAAAATCATTGAATTTTTATTGCAACAATTCAAGATCATTTCATCATGTCAAAGGTATAATGCATCAAGCATGTGGTTGAGCTAACTTGTGTTGATTTAGCATTGAAGATCTATTTGCAAGTATTGTTTCACATCCTATTCAAGATCAAGATCTACATTCTACATGGCCACTTCATGTTAGTTTTCATATTTATATTCCAAGAAATCATCCAAGGTATCTTCATTTCATGTTTCACGTTTCATGCTTTTATTCCATTGTTTCATCATATGGTTTAATTACCTAAAAGGGGTTTGACTAAGGCAAACCCCTATCCTCTAACAATAAACAATTTTTTCTCCCCTTTGATGTGTGTTTGTAGGTTTCTAGGTTGAAGATGAAGTAGCAAACAAGTTTAAAGAAAAAATTACAAAGTTGTCAAGTTGTAAAGTTGTCATTCATATTACAAGAACACAAAAACAAGGATACAAAATTTGTTTTAGGTTTCCAGGGGATGAGCACTGAGGAGCTAGAAGTGCATAAACCAAGGAATAGAACCCAAATCTTAGTTTTTAGAAACCCTAACAGGGACCCATTCACCAGTAAAGGCGAATGATTCCTTAGTGACCTCAAAACAACAATTTTTCTCTAAGGTGCACACTATTTCAGCCTTCAAAAAATTCCCTTATTGTTGCTATAATAGTTAGAAGTGTTTTCTAATTGTTATTTGGATCATATCATATGCATAATTGCATATTTTATAGGAAAGTTAGAGGTTCATAATTTTGATCAATTCATCTTGATAACCAGGTGCTTGCAAGAAGTTGAGTCCACTTTTTGGCCAAAAAGTGGATGTGTTTTCCTTGACTTTCAAAATTTGACACATTTGAACTTAAAATTTGAAGCACTTAGAGATGGAATCTTCAAAAAAGTCACTAATCATAAAATTTAGTACTTGGAATCTAGTTTCCAAAATGTAATTTATTTCTATTGGAAAAACAAGGGTAGACAACTCAGAGAGGGGGTGAATCAGTTGTCCAAGAATATTAAAATTTTCAATCTTAACTTTAATCTCAGATCTGATGAATGAACAATAAACCATAAGCAATCAACTCATCAGAAACACAGAGAACACCAAAAATATTTTTATGTGGAAACCCTGTTAGGGGAAAAACCATGGTGGATGTTAGTCCATAATATTATACCCTATTAAAAGTATAATGAAAATTAAGGGGAACACACATGCATTTAGACACACTACCTAGAGCTCACTGCTCAAATACAATGGGATCACTACCCAAAAATACAAAATAGGATTAAATCCGAAGGCTATGAACTAAGAAAATAGCTTCTACACAAGCTTGATTATAGTTCCAATTAAGCACAAAAAAACTCCTTCACTCTTCACTCTCACTCTGCTCTACAATCGAATGAATAGATCAATGTTCACATAGTTTCACTATCTCTAGCTTTCCTCACTTCACACACACACTAACTTCGCTCAACCAATCACTCATATATATCCACATCATGGAATTACATCAACCACTTAGTCGACTAGAAAAATAAAACATATTTACAATGTCAGCCCAAATTAACAATTAAATTTTCAATGCGAATTAAACACCATCGACCAATACAATGAAGTGACCCAAAACAATATCCACGAGTGCGCCAAACATTCAAATTTCAATCTCCAATGATCCACAACACATTACCACCATCATGTCAGCTAGGAACATGAAAACCCAAACATGCACAAGAAAAATCTTTGACCACGAGCACACTGATTAACGTAGACATACAACAATGATGGAGAATGATCTAAAAACATACACAAACACTTTGAACTAACAGAGAGGCATCCACAACAACTAGAATTACACAAAATTCAATTATTAACACTAACAAAGACCACACAAACATTGTTAGAACACAACATGATCAATTCTTCATGCAGACCTCTGAAACTTCTAGTAGATGAACTAGATAATCTCAACAATAAACCCTTTAGTCCACAATAGCTGATCTTCAATGTACCAAAAAAAAATACCTTCATGATCTTCACTATTCCATTGGCAACATACAACTCTTCTTTTAACAATTTTCTCAATATCCTCAACATATACAACCTTCAATACAATAATGCTAATAGTGTTGACACCAATGACAACCACATATCAGCAACACAACCACAACATCTAACAAACTTCCAACAATCTCCCCCTTTGGCATTGATGGAAACACATGATGTGAAAAATACCATCAACCCGACACACTTACTCCCCCTTATATTTTGACTCTCCTTCTTAACTTCTCTTCTCCCCAAAAGGTATTTTTTACATTGCTCTTCTTCCCCTTTGACATCAATGGCAAAGGTAAGCATTACCTTTCCACATACAAGCTCTGAACCACATATCTGCACATTTGACTACTCCCTCTGAGTAGTAGCCATGGAAACATCAATACAAATCAAGAAATATAGCTTTGAAGTATACATATTGATGCAAGTAAATGCATCTCTTAGTTCTTATCAGGAGGGGTAATCACCCCTAGCATTTTTGTGAGATACTCAAAAGTTCCTTCAACAATGGCTTAGTGAAGATGTCTACAACCTGTTCTTTGGTAGGCACATACTCCAGTCTGACTTCTTTCTCATTTACTTTCTCCCTCAAGAAGTGGAACTTGATGGATATATGCTTAGTCTTAGAGTGTAGCACCAGATTCTTCAAAATGTTTATTACACTTGAATTGTCACAGTATATGGCAATAGTCTCTTCATATACCGCCTTGATATCTTTAAACATATGTTTCATCCACAGCACTTGAGTGCAGTTGTTTACAACAACAATAGACTCTGCTTCAGTAGTAGATAGAGAAATGGAATTCTGCTTTTTTCTCAACCAAGACACCAACTTCTTTCCTAGGAAGAAGGCACTACCACTAGTACTCTTCCTATCATCTACATCTCCTACCCAATCCATATCAGTATATGCACTCAAAGTAAGATCATCATCCTTAGGATACCAAAGTACAAAATCAATTGTTCCTTTCAAATATCTGAAGATTCTCTTTACAACAGTCACATGAGATTCTTTTGGATCAACCTAAAATCTAGCAACCATACATACAACATTCATAATGTCTAGTTTGGTCTGAGTTAAATAGAGCAATCCACCAATCATTGATCTATATCTTGTTTGATTTTCCTTAGGAGAATCATCATTCAGTGTTAACTTGCATCCGGTTACCATGAGAGTACCAACAGGTTTTGAGTCTTCCATACCAAACTTCTTCAACACCTCTCTCACATATTTGGACTAAGATATGAAGATTCCCTTATCTAACTAAGTAACTTGCAATCCCATAAAGAACTTCATCTCTCCAATCATACTCATCTCAAATTCACTCTTCATTTCATCAGCAAACTTCATACAAAGATTATCATCTCCTCCAAAAATAATGTCATCAATAAAGACCTCGATAATTAACTTTTTCATGATCCAACTTGAAATATAAGTTGCTATCAGTAGTACCTTTATTGAATCCAAGCTTTAGTAAGTATTTTTACAGTCTAGCAAACTAGGGTTTGGGGGCTTGCTTAATTCCATATAGAGCTTTCTTCAATTGACAAACCATTTCTTCCTTATCAGTTAGTTGAAATCCATCTGGTTGTTCAATATATACTTCTTCTTCTAGCTCACCATTCAGAAAATCTAACTTCACATCCATTTGATAGACTTTGTAGTTCTTATATGCAACATAAGCAAGAAATAACCTTACAACTTCAATTCTGGGTACAAGGGTAAAGGTTTCTTCAAAATAAATACCTTCCATTTGTGAATACCCTTTACATACCAGTCTTGCTTTATTTTGGACCACTTTACCTTATTCATTCAGCTTATTCTGAAAGACCCATTTAATACCAATCACATTTTTATCTTTAGGTCTAGGAAGAAGTATCCATGTATCATTCTTTTCAATCTGCATCAGTTCTTCTTTCATATCTTCCATCCAATTTTCATCAGTGTAGGCTTCGTTGACATCTTTAGGTTCAATCTTGGAAATTAGGCAATAATTTTCTACTATCTTCCTTCTAGTTTGCACACCTTTACTCTTATCTACTATGATTTGATTTTCATAATGGTTTAGCTTTACATACCTTGGAACTTCAGGACTCTCTTAAGCTTTTGGTTCTTTTGTTTTCTCTTCTACACTTGTGCTTGTCTCTCCTTCCTGACTTACTTGATTTACCAGAACAAATTGAGGTTATTTTATCAAAACATATGGCACAATCTGAAGTTGATTCCGTGTTTGAGCATTCTTCCCTTTGCTTGTGTTATCTTCCTAGTCATTTGAAGCATATCCACAATATTTAGATGATCTCGCAAATTCCTCATCAATTCTAACATTTGCACTCTCAACCATCTTTCTCAGTCTTCTGTTATAGCACCGGTTGGCCTTGCTTTTGGTAGAGTAACCTAGAAAGATTCCTTCATCACTTCTTGCATCAAACTTTCCTATATCCTCATCTCTCTTAATGTAGCATTTACTTCCAAAGATCTTGAAATACTTAATAGTTGGCTTATAACCAAACCATAGCTCAAAATGAGTTTTACCAGAATTACCATTGGCATTTACCCAGTTCAAAGTGTATACAAAAATACTTACAACTTCACTCCAATAGATGTGAGGCACATCATTGTTCTAGTAGCATCCAGAACTGTTATGTTCTTTCTCTCTACAACTCCATTATGTTGTGGGGTTTAAGGGGAAGATAATTGCCTTTTGATTCCATGATCTTCACAAAAGGAATTAAACTCCTTGTAGGTGAATTCACCACCTCTGTCTAAGCTTAAGCATTTGATTTTTAGACCTTTCTCATTTTCTGCCATAGCTTTGAAACTTTTGAACTTTTCTAATGCTTCACATTTTTCTCTTAAGAAAACTACCCATATCATCCTAGAATAATCATCAATAAGAAACATAAATTACCTTTCACCATGAAGACTTCTGACTCTAGAGGGACCACAAAGACCAGTATGCACCAGCTCCAACAAACCATTTGTATGATGTTGTTTGCTCCAGAAAGATACTCTAGTCTATTTTACCATCTAACATTCCTTGCAGATTGTGTTAGCAGGCTTCACTAGCTTAGGTAGATCTCTTCCTGCTTGAGTGGAACCTACTTTGACAATGTTATCAAAATTCAAATGACGCAGCCTCCTATGCCATAACCATCTTTCATCTACTTGAGCAATTAAACAACTTTCACTAGTAGTATTTAGGTGAAAAATATTACCTTCAATCTTTTTACCAAAAGCAATTACCTTTCCAGAGCTTCCAAGTATCCTGCATCTTCCATCTTTGAACTAAAGATCATAACCCTTATCCACCATCTATCCAACACTCAACAAGTTTTTCTTCAAGCCTTCAACATAAAGAACTTACCATCAAGGTAAATAGATCCTCTTCCATGAATCACACCAACATTATTATCTCCAAATCTTACAACCCTGCTGTCATACTTTTCTATACTTACAAATTTTCTTTTGTCACCAATCATATGATGTGAGCATCCATTGTCAATAACCCACTCATCCTTATCTTCAATTCGGGCTGCAAAAGCTTTCTCAACTTTAGCAGATTTAGTAGCCACAAGACTATTTTCAATGGTAGCAATGAAAACCCATTCATCTTCATTTCCATTATCTTTATCAGACTCATCATCAGTCACTCCTTCTTCAACATAGTAACATTTCTTTTGGAATCTAGACTTGTTAGGCTTAGATCTAGGGACTCCTTTAGGACATCTTGATGCAAAATGACCTATTTTACTACAGGAAAAACATTTAATAGGAAACACTCCTTTATACTTACCTTGTCCTCTTCCTTCTTTCTTCACAATCAGTGCTTCCAATTCTTCTACTTCTCTTTCTTCATCTTCAAGTTGTTTCATTTCTTCCTCATACTTGAATGACTTTCTAGAAGATTCCCCCAGATCATATCTTTTCTTGTTTCTTCTGGATTCAATAGCCTTAAATTTAGTTTTAGTCTTGGGAACAGATTCACCAAATTTACTCAATTCAAAGGCATCAAGTTTACCAATCAGTGTATCTCTTGTCATATTCATCAATGATATGGTTTCTTCAATAGCATGAGCCTTTTCTTTGTAAGAGGGAGGAAATGATCTGAGCACTTTAGCTACAATTTCTTCCTCTTCCAGGGTACCACTGACACATCTAATACTCATCACTAGTTCATTTACTCTGCATAAAAGAAGAAATATTTTCATCTTCACCCATCTTCAAATTTTCATACTTACCTTTCAAACTCTGTAGCTTAGCCATATTCACATGTACATCTCCTTCATAAAAAGTTTCCAACTTTGTCCAAATCTCATCAGCTATCTTCATACCTATCACATTTTTCATTTCCAAATCTGTTAGAGCACTCAACAAAGCTTCCATAGCCCTGACATTATTCTCAACCTCTTTAATCTCATTAGCAATGGAAGGACCATTTTGAGGAATAACATATGTATTCTTAGTAATCTTCTAGTAGGGTTCACCAATACACCTCAAATGACACTCCATCCTAGCTTTCCACAGTGAGTAGTTTGTTCCATTGAATCTAGGAATGTCCTTCTTGTATGATGCCATCTCGGATCACCTCAAGCTTTTAAAATTCTTCAGAGGAACCTACTCTGATACCAATTGTTGGAAAAACAAGGATAGAAAATTGAGAGACGGGGGGTGAATCAACTGTCACAAAATATTAAAAATTTTAATCTTTACTTAAGTTTAATCTCAGATCTGATGAATGAACAATAAACTATAAGCAATCAACACATCAAAAAAATAGAGAACATGAATTTTTTTTTATGTGGAAACCCTGTTAGGGGAAAAATCATAGTGGATGTTAGTCCACAAATATTATACCCTATTAAAAGTATAATGAAAATAGTAAGGGGAATGTACATGCTTTCAGGCACACTACCTAGAGCTCACTACTAAAATACAATAGGGCTCACTACCCAACAATACAAAATAGGATTAAATCCAAAGGGTATGAACTAAGAAAATAGCTTCTACACAAGCCTTATTATAGTTCCAGTTAAGCACAAAAAAGCTCCTTCACTCTTCACTCTCACTCTGCTCTGCAATTGAATGAATAGATCAATGTTTTCATAGTTTCACTATCTCTAGATTTTCTCACTTCAAACACGCACACTAACTTTGCTCAACCAATCACTCATATATATCCACATCATGGAATTACATCAACCACTTAGTCAACCAAAAAAATAAAACATATTTACAATGTCAGCCCAAATTAACAATTAAATTTTCAATGTGAATTAAACACCATCGGACAATATGATGATACGACCCAAAACAATATCCACGAGTCTGCCAAAAATTCAAATTTTAATCTCCAAGGATCCACAACATGTTACCACCATCATGTCAGCCAAGAACATGAAAACTCGAACATGCAAAAGAAAAATATTTGACCACGAGGACACTGATCAATGTGGACATACAACAATGATGGAGAATGATCTAGAAACATCCATGAACACCAGGAACTAATAGAGAGGCATCCACAACAACTAGACTTATACAAACTTCAATTAGGAATACTGATAGAGACCACAAAAACATTGTTAGAACACAACACAATCAATTGTTCACATGGATCTCTGAAACTTATGGTAGATGAACTAGATACTCTCAACAATAAACCCTTTAGTCCACAATAGTTGATCTTCAATGTACAGAACAAAATACCTTCATGACCTTCACTGTTCCACTGGCAACCTGCAACTCTTCTTTTAACAATTTTCTCAATATTCTCGACATATACAACCTTCAATACAATAATGCTAATAGTGTTGACATCAATGACAACCACATATTAGCAGCACAACCACAACATCTGACAAACTTCCAACAATTTCAATACCCAGATTGTACAAACTGAGTTTCAATAGGCGTTTCTAAAAACTATTGTTTAAAAGTCACTTTGTTTTTACCATACCATGCACGTGTACAACATCCATATTTTGACATAAATTATCATTCTTTTCTAAATCCTTTTGGGAAAATATTTGACTCACTGAAGCTTGTTTTCGATATTTTTTTGTAATTTTTTATTGAATATTTTTTTTGTTAAATTTTTATTAGGCATATTTTTTGTTTTGAAAAATCATCGTGTACGACACGCATAAGATGACCTAAACTTATCATTTTTTTATTTTTAAAAAAAATTGAAAATAATTGTCTAAAGTTTGTTCCCATGCAATCCATTTTTCAAAATGTTATGTTGATCAAAAGTTATTAAAATAGTAAAAAACCTTGATATTTAAAGTTTATAGACCAGTTTCATCAGAAATTAATTGAAAAATAGAAAAAATAATCCAATTTTTTTAAAAACTACATATTTGGAATTTGCATTGTGTCATCTAAAATGGGTTTTAATTTTGTCAAAAAAATCTGCAAAAAAAGCCATCAACCATATGTCCAAACTCAATATTTTTCTCTTGCATTATTAGGACCTTCAACTTGCAAGTCAAACCAGGTTGCAGGCCTAGGTTCGCATTTCCAATGCTTTTCTTGAACAAAATACAAGGAAGAAACCCAACCACAAAGAAAATCAAATTTCAAATTTTGAGAAATGGGATCCCATTTTGTAAAGCAGGATCTCGTTTCCCAATATAAAATAATGTGACCATTGACAGGGAAATGGGATCCCGCTTTATAAATGGGATCCCATTCCTTTGTCAACAGTCCCCACATTTAATATTGGGAATGGGATCCCGATTATAAAATTGGATCCTATTTTTTTTTAACCATTTTATTTAAATTTACTATGAAGTCAACAACTTCACATGTATGACTGAGAGCAGTAAAATTAGGCTATTTTTCATCAACTATTGTCTTTATAGGTGGTGAACTTGCATTTTTGATTGATTTTTTCAAAGGAGGCATCATGTAAACGATTTTTGAAGTGGAATTGTGTTAGTTTTGTACTTGTTTGGAGGAACAAAAGGTCTTCAACTTGCAATATGGATTGAATTTTTCAAAGGAGCCATGAAGAAAATAGTTTTTAAAGTGCAATTGTGCTAGTTTTCTACTTGTTTTGAGGAACAAAAGAGGAAGAATTTTGTCCTTATAGGTCTTCAACTTCCAATTTGGATTGAATTTTTTGAAGAATTTCACTATTGACATTCATTTTTGCATTGGAATTTTATAATCATGGGAGATAAAGATCCTAATAAGAGGAGGAAGACATTGACTCCTGAAGAAATTGAAGCAAAGAAGGAGAGACAAAGGCAAAGAGAAAGAAGAATGAAAATTAAATCAATGAATAATGGGGGAGCATCCAATTCCACAACTATTGAAGATGAAAACATTGAGGAGACCATGGTTGTAGATAAAGCTAATTTGCAAGAAGTCGATTTGGAGAAGAATATGATTATACAAGAAAGTCCTACTATGTCTTCAAATCCCTTTTTCAATGCTATGGAGAATGTTTCAATATGCATAAATCCAAGTACGTCTTCAAATCCACATGTTAGTGAAATGGTAAATTCGTATGTAGAAATTTTACAAGATGTTGGACTTAATGATGTTGAGATTGATAATGTTCGGAAAGATGAAACTTTTATAGAATTTGTTGAAAATGAGAATGACCCTTTTGTTGAAAATAAAAATGAAAACCATTTTGTTGATGAAAATGAAAATGAAAATTGTTTTGTTGATGAAAATGAAGATGAAAATGTAAATCATTTTGAAGTTGAAAATGAAAATGAAAATGAAAATGAAGATGAAGATGAAAATCTAGAATGTGATGTTGAATTTAATGAAAATACTTTTTTTAAAATTGAAAGTGGTGTTTTCAATAATCTTCCTAGTCAAATTTCTTGGAGGCAAATAAGAACAAATATAAATAGACTATACAAAAAATTATTTTATCATAAAAATTTGAATTTCAATGTCAACTAATGATGTGATTGATGAGAATGCAAAAAATGAGGCAAATAATGAAAAGGTTAGGTTTTTTTGTTAAACCAGAAAGAAAAGATCAATCATTAAAACATGTTATGTCTACTGTTGCTAGTACCATTCAATCTATTGGGAAAAATAGTTGATCTAAAGATAAAAATGTAGCAAGAAGAGCCATAACTACTACTATAGTTAATAAAGAAACTTTGAATAAAAGAATGGTAAGCAATATTAGTGAAGTTTTAAAAAATACATCCTAAAACATTGCTAAGAGTGGCAAAAAGAAGAGAAAGTATAGAAAATGATCCTATCAACCAATGTTGGAGTTTTAGTGGTTGAATCCCGAGGTTTGATATGAAATTGAATGTTGAAATTAAATCTTTGATCAAAAAATATTGGCATAATAATAGTAGGGTTTCATCTAATGCTAGAGATGTTTTAAAATTAAGGGTGGGTTCCAAAGTTCACAATCCTCACCCAAAACACTTATTAGATACAACAAAAACTGAATTTTATAGAAAATTTTGTGGTGATTTAGTTTTAATTGGTAATATTAAAATAATTCAAAGGTCTTTTGAAAAATGTAAACCCTAGTATGTAAAAATTAATAAGCAATGAATATCTTGTTGTTGTAAAACACATGTTCAATTTCGTTATTTTTATGATGTTTTTCTATATAAATGTTGTACCTTGAATACTAACATGATTATATAGGAATATGGTATTAATATGCCACTTGAAGCAATAAGGGAGTTTATTTTAGGTTTGTTTTGTGAAAGATCTAATGGTAAATTGTTTTATTTAAGTTCTTGTATTTCTAGACAATGCATTAACTATGGAAATCTTTCATTCTTAAGAATTTGTATGCATGAAAGTGTTGATGATGATTTTGGAAAACAATTAGTAGATGTTAAAAGATTTAAGAATGTTCAATATTCTTTAAAAGATGGAAAAATAGGAAAGCGTTGTGATTTGGTTACAGAAAAATTTAGTGTGTATGCATTCAAGAGCGAATTTAAGAATAAGATTGTACCAAAATATGTCATGCACTCTCAACATGCTCTATGGCTTGATGGCCAATTTTACGCATGTAGAAACACATTTCCAATTGGTACTATACTTTTAGTGGTTGATTTTTGTGGAAAATTATACTCTAGCTCCACAAGAGGAAATTCAATCACAGTATTATAATTCAGTGCAAATAGTTATGTTTGTCCATATTGTTTATAGACATGCAGATAATAACACTAAGGATGATAGAAATTTTTTGAGGTAGTATCATTTTTATTTGAGTGACAACCAATTACACTCGTAAGAGTTTGTTCAATATTGTTTTAGTATATTTTATAGAAATTTAAGAGAAAGAAGAATCCTGATGAAAGAACACCTCATATGGTCAAATAATTGTATGGGGTAGTTCAAGAATGCTCGAATGTTCTATTGGTTAAGTAGGGTTCACAAGGAACTTAATGTCAAACATGTATGGAGTTTTTCTAAAGTTGGGCATGGTAAAGGAGAACATGATGAAGTTGGTGCGTGTGTCAAAAGAATTCTTGCTAGAGAACAATTAAAATTCAAGGATGTAGTAAAATTTAGAGATGCACATGGGATTATGGATTGGTGTAATACAAGATTATCTACACTTGGTTTGAGTGAGTACTCTACAGTTCATCAATTCTTTTGGTTGGTTGAAGAAGAGAACATTGTACCTAGAGTTGACTATGAGACAATTAGTGGATCTACTAAATGGCATTCATTTAGGAGTTCGACAACAAGCACATGGACTATCAGGACAAGGGATCTTGCATGTTTTTTCAGTTTTGTATCTTAGGAGATTGGGAAGCATGTGAAAATACAGAATGTGTTGAATAGTGGGAACAAAGATCATTGACACCTACACAAGCACGTGATCAATATGAAAGAACTATTGAAGAAAATGATCAAGTGTTTGCATCTAAAGACTATGACCGTGTTTCAGACCTTGTACAAGAAGGTAATTTAATTCAATTTAATTCATTTTATTTCACTTTATTAAGTTATTTTGTAATACTAAATTATATATATGGATATGCACAAGTTATTAAATCAAATTTTATTTGCAGGACGTGTATGTTGTTGTTCCACCTAAGGGGAATGAAGAGAAAAAAAAAAATGGTTAGCTCATTGTGTGGAGACTAAACATAAGTTAATATCACCTTGAGAAGATGATGATGGCTATCATTATCCAATAGGTATAGTGACCCCCTTAAGACATCCCTTTAACCAAATTTTGATAACAAGTTTTTGATCCCCTTAAAAAAAAATTTAGAACAATTCTTTGATCCCCTTAAGAAAATTTTGAGAACTTATTTGATGATGATTTTCATGTTTTTGAATAGGATCGGTGGTGGTTGTTGGAACTTGGGTACAAAAATACCTGATAAGGATGAATGTTCTACCTACATTCGAAGATTATGAAACGCATAAAAAGATTATACACTATTCACATTTGGTGGTGGAAACAAATATAAAACTAGATCGGTATCGTGGAAGACCTACAAACAAAGTGCTATAGAAAATTTCTATGGAAGAGCATGAGACAATCATAGATGCATTGCAAAAAAGAGGATGCAGATGGTACAATTGAATAAATAAATACAGGTAAATATAGTTTTAGTTTTATATTTTCCTTTTAAATAGATTAAATACATGTTTCGATATTGGTCAAGTGTGTTATTAGTTGAAATTGATTTAAATTGTCCTTTTATAGATCCTTAAGCCATAATCACAAAAAAGATCTAGTCCATGTAGATTCAACCTAGACAACTATTGGACTTAGGGAACACTGAGAGGGGGGGTGAATCAGTGTTCAACAAATCTAAACTTTAAATCCAAACTTTAAACCATTTACAACACATAAACAAAAATAAAGATGCAAGCACATGAGAAAGATAATCAAAGCACCATAACACCAATATTTTTATGTGGAAACCATGTTAGGGGAAAAATAACAGTGAAGATTAATCCACAATTTATATACTCTATTAAAAGTATGAAGAAAAGGGAATGTACATGCATTCAAGCACACTGCCTAGAGCTCACTACTCAGAATAAGGAAGCTCACTGCCTTACAAAATATTTTTGATTACAACAAAATGTTGAATTGAGAAAATAACATCTCCAAATGCCCGGATTCAGTTCTAATGAAGCACAATGTAGACACCTAAAAATGACCTAGGCCTGCAAGCTTCATTTTTACCACTTTCGTCCTAGCATAATTATGACATTTAATTATGTCCTTGGTCCACATTCGACTATTGATTAAATAATTCATAATTATAAAATAAATAAATCTTATTTATTTATTAAATACATCATTAATTGTCTAAGTCTTCCTCTAATTAAATAAATTTCTAAATTTGTTTAATTATCTTTATTCATTTCTTCCTGATTATTAAATAAATAAGTTTTATTTATTTATTTAATGTCACTAGTTTTCATAATTAAATGAATGAATCAATTTATTTAATTAATTAATCTCATCTGCTAAATTAAATAATTATCTTTAATTATTTAAATGGACAAAATTAATATTCCTTTCATTTTAAATAAATGAAATTATTTAAAATGTCATCACAATCTTAACTGACAGTCCATTTTGGTAAATAATCTAAAAAAGATTATTTATTTGTCTCACAAAATCTATATTTTGAGTTGATTTAATTCAGATTGGTAGCTTTCTTCCAAAAATCAAATAAAGCAAGCAGGTTCTTGATTTTATCAAAATTGTTTTTAGTCCATCTTTTATCTGATTTTTCAAATCTCACAAAGTAGGCTATCTTTATCTTCTTAATTTTGAGAATCTTTATTGTTGAAATGAATTATCTCATCTTTTCTCCACCGCCAATCTGATTTTCTCAAATAACATCTTGACCATTCATTTAAGGATTTTACTCTAACCCTTATTAGGGATTATCAAATGAAATGTCGTCCTTTGATTTTAGGTTTCTGTCAAGAGTCGATCTTGTCCGTCCATTCAAAATTATGTTTTCTATAAAATGACAATTTTGTTCATAATTTTGGGACCACTTCATTAATATAGGAATTATAGTCATTTATCATTGGCATAGGCATAGGCATAGTTTTACTTAAATCCTTCAAAACTTGCATAGGACAATGGCATAGTCAAATTGCTCACACACTCGATCTGAGGGCATCAATCATACGCTACAAATTAGAAGGTGCTATGGAGGTGAATCATAGAAGCTTCAATGAGGAATCTGGTATAATCATTCTTGTTTAGTTTTCATTATTGTGTTTTTCAATGAGGAATCTGGTATAATCATTCTTGTTTTGTGTTGATGTGACGATTGTGACAAATTCCATGATTTTATGTTTTTGGGTTTTATTATTGTGTTTTTAATTCATTGAATCTAATCCTAAAATAACCATTAGTTACATTGGTGAACCTGACGTGAATCCTTTGATCTAGCTTTCCTTTTACAGGTTTTATTGACTTTTTGTTGCAGATCTGCCAGTTTTTGGACAAAACTGCAGGTTTTACAAATTTATTCATACCTTCTACATAGTTGAAAATTTTTCTACAATATTTTTACAAAATATTGCACATCATCTCAAGAGGCTACAATAAAAAACTCAAGGGTTTATCATTATTTTTGTGGAAGTTATTGTTATTTTAATTTTTTTCATAAAATTGATTTTTTGGACGCAAATCGATGAATTTTTCATAAATTTTTACATTTTTGAAAATAAATTTAAATTCTAATAGGGGTCTATTTTTTATAGATTTAATTTGGAGGTCAAATACAATGCAAAAAAAAATTGATCTTCATTTTTTGTATGGTTTTCACAAATCCGCGTTTTTGGGTGCCAAAAAGGGAGTTTTTTCGACTTCTTTACATTTCTGGAAAGCTCTCAGAAAATTAGGAGGGATCTCTTCTTTGAGTTTTTATTTTTCAAAACAATAAAATCATCAAATAATAAAATATAATTCGGCTATGTCAAAAACATGTATCTGAAATTGCAATTTTCTGATGAGCTTGTTTTCTTTTCTTTGGCTACATTATAATATTATTTTTTGATCTTGTAGGTGATCATAAGGAGCCATAGTAGCAGCAATATCAGTCATATATAACAGATTGGAAAGCAAAAACTTTCGAGGTTGCATAAACATACGTTTGTCGAAGACTAAAAATCAAAGAATCTCCTAACTTGTGGTTTGCAGGTTCGAGTGTCAAAGATTGAAAACTAAACATTGTGCTTGTCTTTTTTTAGATTAGTACACACTTCCTTTGGTGCATTAAAATGAATGTGTACTTGATTCTGTCTGACTGTGCTTGAAGGTGGTAGGTGATTATGCTCTCACCTTGAGAAAACTAAGTGATAAAAAAACTAGACCCACCTTATTTTTTGTGTCACCCTCATGATTTAGTAATCAAAGTATCCTCTCCCCTTGCGCTTTCAAGTGATCCTGGGTGTAAGAGAAATGGTTATTGACTCTAGAACTTGGGCCTATTCTAGTGGGAAAAATTACTCACCCCATGACGACTCAAACCGGTAGCACCCTGAACCCGAAGGACTTCCAGCCGGTATATAAAAGTGGATTCTTGGGGAAAGCCCAAGAATCACGAGTGTGGTTCCGATGAGATGGATCCAAAAGGGGACTCTCGCCACATGGATCATGCCCCATGAACAAAATTCCCATATTAAACACCTCTTGTCTTAGTGTCCAACCGTTCTATTGGTCATTGCTTAATATAGTGTAGGGTATAGTATCATGCCCGAAGACACTCACTACTAATCCCCTTGAGTAGAGATATCAATTCTTGGGATATCATTACCCAAAGAATCCAAATTTGGTGTGCTTGAATGATGTTAATGAGCCTGGAGGGGAGCCAATGCCACCAAAATTCTAAGCTATCCGCTCTCAAGAAGGAAAGGTGTTTATCACCAATCTGGCATATATCGGTGGGATATATCAAGTATACAAACCCTTGGCCTATTGGCTTTTTAGGATTGTACTTGTCTTATGTGTGCTTGCTTACACCCAAAAAATTGTGTTTCTCAAGTGCTTGTTGGATTACTCAAACATTATACACAATAGTCACAAATCTAGACACAAACAATTGACCTTAGACAACTCATACTTTTCAACAAAACATCAAAAAAAAATCTCAGTCCTCATTTTGAACTTAGACTTTGCATTGTTCATCTTAGTCCTCATTTTGAACCTAGGCTTTGCATTAATCATTTTAGTCCTTTGCCAACATTATCGTCTTAGTCCACATTTGACACTTTGGCTTTGACAACATCTTCATCTTGCATTAGTCATTTCCCTTAGACATACGTCATTATAACTTTTCATTTAACAACATCATGACATCCACCACCTTTTCTTCCCTTCACCAACATATTGATAGGCTTGCTAGTAAAGTTGAATACAAATTACTCTGTAGAGGTCAATACCAAGAAGCCTCAGACTTTAGGAGACAATTTATTCAAACCAACAATCAATGTCCTTCGTACCAACAATCCATGAGTCCTAGTCCTCCATCCGTCTACCCTCACTACCAAAATTCACTTAATACCATTCATGACATTAGTCCACAAGAAACATCCATTACTCACCCTTATCCTAACTTTGACAAGGGAAACCAACTGTCCACTAGTCCATTCCAAGTCTCCACATCATATGCTAGTCCTTCACCTATCAATCTTGTCAACATCTACATGCCCTATCAACCATCTATCAACTCATGTCAAGTCCTCACATCATACCATATCAATCCAGTCCAAGTCTCTACATCCTATTTTAGTCAACCTTACACTAATCCAGTCCAAGAGTCCATGGCATATCCGGTCGAATTCCCCATGTCACATCCTAATACAATCCAAGACTCCATGTCATATCCATTCCAAGTCTCCACGTCATACCCTTGTCCTTCACATACTAGTCCAATACAAGTACCCATGTCATAGCCTAGTCCTTCACATACTAGTCCAGTTCATTAATCCATTTCAAGTCACCCCCTCACAAGCCACATCTAGTCATGAAAATTCTATCATTACTCAAAGTAAAATCCCATTTAATAAACTTGAGGACACATGTCAAAATGAAAGCCCAAAGCATGACCTTATAATGTCACCCTCATGTCAAGGACAAGGTAGTCCATCCCATGAAGTCCTTCAAGAAAATCATGACATCCAAAACACACCTCTCCTTGACAACGACTCTATTTCCAACTGTATCATCCATGACAACCCCATCTTTGACCAAGACCCCATCATTGACCAAAAAGTCCAAATCCATGAAAACCCCATCTTCGACCAAGACCCTACCATGGACCAAGAAATCCAAAAAGATCCACTCCTTGACCTTTATGCCATTCATGATCAAACACTTGCCGACCCTATAAAGGCCTCGACTATTAAAACTTCCCATGATAAGACACTTGCTTCATGGGACACATAGATGATATTCCTCCAAAAAAACAATCTTCCACTAGGGACATGCTTGCATATGATCAAATTATAGCTAAAATCATTGGGCTCTATGACACTAAACATAATGATGGCTTCGACATTGCCTTGGAAGCACCAATAGAATCATCTAAACCTGACATGTCACAAGATCAGACAAAAGATATCAGTCAGGAATATGTCCAACATGACAATGAAGCTAAGACACTTTGTCAACTAGGGTCATCTATCTTTTTCAGAGTAGAATTTTTTGTAGATGAAAATATTACAAGTGACAGTATCCACATACCTAATGATGGGTTAGCATCTTTCTTTCAAAACAACAAATACCCCATCTCAAATAAAATCTGTCAAAGCATGCAATATCAAGGCAAAGGAATAGGCATACATGAGCAAGGCATTCTAGAACCAATACAGCTTCAAGAAAATTATAGACATCAAGGACTTGGCTATTCCTCAATTAGTAAATCAAATGATGTTAGTGGTACCTCCTCGATATTGGGGGAAACTTTGTCAGATACAAACGTTAAAATGAAGTCCATGAGAAATCCTTGTCATAAGATTGTTGCCAACACCCCCTCCACCCACACCATGAACCGTCATTCCATCATAAATAAACCTTCCCTTTGGAACCAACAAAAACAAAAGTCTTACAAGTCAAAAGATAAAAATCAAATGTCAAAGGCTATTGAATCAAACAAAAGGACAAGTGGACAAATGAAATTAAAATGGATCCCAAAGAAAGATGGATCAAACAAAGACACCAAGTCAAATATAAAAGTCAATCACAATGTGGAGCCACAAGACAAGAGGACTCCCACATACAAAAAATGTCCACCTCCTTCAAAATGGTCATCAATCAAGGCATATAGAAGTGTTGGTTCCAAACACCATCCCTCCAAAATCCATCATCCACCATCCCAAGTTTGGAAAATAAAAAGTCATTCATCCAAACATCCAAACAATCTTTCCACGTCTACCATCATTCATCATAACCCTACATCTCACCTAAAGTCCAAAAATCCCACATCACAAATCCATCACATCATGGAAGCAACTCTTTACCACAAGGACTCTCATGGCACTCTATTGCAATGTGCATATTTTGATAAGGCCAACTCTAGTATCAGAAAGGATCACAATGACATCAATCAATTGTATACAAGCGCTACAATCCTGACAAGACAACTCCTTCAGTAAGGTCATTATTGGCATATCATGGAACCAGTCTCTACATTGGCACCATCAGTGGATTCAGAATAGTTAGTGGTCATCTAAAGCATCCAGGCTATCCACAAAATTAGAAATACAAATTTATTTTTTTGAAAAATTAAAAAATCGTAACCCTGATGAAAACCTAGAAAATAGGTGTATTGGTGACACCAAAAAAATCAAAAAGTCAAGAAAATAGTAAAGAGAAAAATTTCATCCAATGGTGAAAACCTGGCAAATAGGTGCCTTGGATAAGTACCATGATGAAAACCTGGCAAACAGGCGTCATGTGTAAAATAAATCGTCTATGTGGAATTTTATACTTGGGGGCAAGTCGTCTCATTTTCCCATGCCTTCCTCATGACATTGACGTCCATCTAAGCCCTATCATTTCCACGCATTTTCCCCACTTACCTTGGTCTTGACATAAAACTGGCACATAAGTCATGCTTTGGGAAAACTTTTGACAGGCCTATCCTTTGGTCATACATTATCTGTGAAACATCATGTCATTGCTAACGTAAACCTCATTATCCTTATGTGACATAGTCCTTGAAAATCATACGAAAATTCCATTAGTCTCATGTCTCCCGTCTTTTACCAAGGCCACCCCCTATCCTTTCACACTTGTCACCTATCTTGGCTTTCCCTTGTCAAACAGTCTAAGGATAATCATCATCCCATCTATTCCTAACCAAGTCATTCCAAATGCAACAAGTCTAATCCATACAAGCACATTATCCAAAATTTTACTTAACTGTGTTCCTAGCCTGGCTGTAGACCTCCATACTTTCATCACATTATCGTCATCATCCTCATGTTGTTTCGGGATGCGTCCTTCCCACGTCAAACAACGTTGTCATCACCTGTCAATTGGTATTCAGCTTAACTAGGGGAACAATCATGTTTGTCCTTGGATTCTCATGTGTAGGGTTAGTCACATGCATTTTTCATGATCCTCTTAAACGTCAAAATCCAAAAAAATCATAAAATGACAAAAAGACAAAAACATCACAAAAAGTCCTAAAAAAGACAAAAACATCATAAAATGTCCTAAAAAAAGACAAAAAAACATCATAAAATGTCTTGAAGAAAGACCTAAAAATCATAAAATATCCTAAAGAAAAACACAAAAGCATCCAAATCAATGTCAAAATCCTTCATGTCAGTTAGTCCATGTCATTTTTGAACTACGTTGTCTCTACGCATTTACTACATAGGCAAGGCCATCAGTCAATGAGTCCCTAAGACATTAGGTTAGTCCTTTTAGGTTGGTCCAAATAAAATCATGCCATTTGTCACAATCGTCACATCGGTCAAATAAGTCAGACATAGTCAAACTTGGACACAAGATAGTCATTCGAAACGTAAATGTCAAAATTGTTCAAAATCAGACAACACAATCCAATCAATCATATAGTTAACATTAGTCAACTTGCCAAAACATATTGGTCAAAACAATGTCAATCTCGTCACTCTTTGTTCCTCTTCAAGATGTGTCCTTCTTGGAGTTAGACCTCATTAAAATGTCCTTTTCCTTTTCAAGATGCGTCCTTCCTGACAATAGGCCCCGTCAAACCGTCAACACCATCAAATTGGCAAAACTCTTAAACCGTAAAAACTATCAAACTGACAAGAAATCAATCTTTGGCAAACAAATATTGGCAAACAAAATTAAATGGCTGTTAATCTTTTTTAATCTATCTTGTCTTATCTTTTGACTATTTTGTCTATTTTTACCTTATCTTTTCTCTTTGGTCATGCTCCTAGCTACCTCGAGGATGTCCCCATGAAGGATTTAGAGGTGCGATGATGTCTCCTGGCCTATTTTATTTTCTTTGACTGCTGTCTGTGGATTGTCTTGACAAAAAAGACTAGGGCAATCACGCTCTTAGTATGAGTTAGGACATTCCTTGTCTGTGACTCTGTTTTTCAAGTGGATGACCTTGCACACCTTCGTCTACATCATACCATGGTGTTTTTTGTCCATTTGTGTCATTTTTACTGCCCAATGATGATTAAGAGCAATAAATATTAAAGTCTTATGGTCAGGCTTTGAAGGATTTGGTCTAGGAACTAACATGCATTTATTTCTATCTTGTCATCTTCTCTCACCCATCTCATATAGGCATTGCATCCATATCATCATCCATATCTTTTGCACTAACATTTCTTTCTCTTCATATTCTAGTCTTCTCATCAATTTCAAGAGCACATCCATGTTCTTGGAACCTGTCTGTCCTCTCGAGGGGGCATACCGTAACCCTCCTCATCATTCTTCCTCATCTTATTTTGCACTGAGGCATATTTTTGACTTATTTTCTTTGTCACGATGTGACATGCTACATTATGACAAAGAGGGGCAAAATGTAGACACCTAAAAATGACCTAGGCTTGCAAGCTTCATTTTTACCACTTTTGTCCTAGCATAATTATGACATTTAAATATGTCCTTGGTCCACATTCGACTATTGATTAAATAATTCATAATTATTTAATTAATTCATGTCCATTTATTCTTCATGATTATTAAATAAATAAATCTTATTTATTTATTAAATACGTCATTAATTGTCTAAGTCTTCCTCTAATTAAATAAATTTCTAAATTTGTTTAATTATCTTTATTCATTTCTTCCTGATTATTAAATAAATAAGTTTTATTTATTTATTTAATGTCACTAGTTGTCATAATTAAATGAATGAATCAATTTATTTAATTAATTAATCTCATATGCTAAATTAAATAATTATCTTTAATTATTTAATTAACAAAATTAATGTTCCTCTCATTTTAAATAAATGAAATTATTTAAAATGTCATCACAATCTTAACTGACATTCCATTTTGGTAAATAATCTAAAAAAAAGATTATTTATTTGTCTCACAAAATTCATATTTTGAGTTAATTAGTAGCTTTCTTCCAAAAAACAAATAAAGCAAGTAGGTTCTTGATTTTAATCAAATTTGCTTTTCAGTCCATCTTTTATAAATCTCACAGAGCAGGTTGTCTTTATCTTCTCAATTTTGAAAATCTTTATTTTCAAAATTAATTATCTCCTCTTTTCCCCACCACTGATTCAATTTTCTCCTGTGACATCTTGATCGCTCACTTAAGGATTTTTCCCTAACCCTGATTAGGGATTATCAGATTGAATCTCATCCTCTGATTTTAGGTTTCTGTCAAGAGTTGATCTCATCCATCCATTCAAAATTGTGTTTTCTATAAAATAACAATTTTGTTCATAATTTTGGGACCACTTCATGAATATAGGCATTATAGTCATTTAGCATTCATAATTGTTATTTTCATTTATCATATTGTCATAGGCATAGGAATTTAAGATTCAAATCCTTCAAAGCTTGTTTAGGACAATGGCATAGTCAAGATTGCTCACACACTCGATCTGAGGGCAACACAAATCAACAAGTTAGAAGGTGTAATGGAGATCAGCCATGGAGATTGAAGACACTAGGTGAGATTTTTCTATTTTTTATGTTTTCATTTATTTTCCTTTGCACTTCATTACTTCTTTGGGCTTATTGTGCTTTCAATTCATTGAATCTAATCCTAAAAATAACCCTTATTTACACACAATAGATGAGCTTCAACCTTCCTGACTAATTTTATATTCCTGCTCTGCTCTTCTCTATTTTTCTACCCTTCTAAAACTATGCATA
The DNA here is from genome assembly GCA_007258455.2 of Sequoia sempervirens. Taxonomy (NCBI): domain Eukaryota; kingdom Viridiplantae; phylum Streptophyta; class Pinopsida; order Cupressales; family Cupressaceae; genus Sequoia; species Sequoia sempervirens. Next base: position 511,526,018 of record VDFB02270651.1, read on the forward strand.
GATCACTCAATCACCCTTCTAATACTCGCACACACATCTATTATGATCCTCACACACATTCACACACTTCCACACTTGCTTCTCATACCCAAAATGAATTACCGATCTCATATATATATCTGCTAGCAAGAATTTAACTACTATATGTCGGCTTCACGCAAAATATAATATTCTCCACATGTCGGCTCAAATCATGAACAATTTATAATGTATACCCATACAAGTTGGCCACAACATAGATGGGACCCAAAATAAAATTCCTAAACATAGAAACATTTAAACAATCATCCCTTATACATCCATGACACGCTACATTAACTAGGTCGGCCACCATAATCAAAAAATCATTCTGTCAGATCTCCTTACTCGTACACCGATTAATGCAACATCACAAAACTTACCAATAAGGTAACATACATGCTTAACAACCTATCCTGAGGATCCACAACACAAGATGATGATCCAGTGAAGCATACAAATTGACATACTAATCGGATACCTTGTTCTTCATGTTCTCTGTCGGTAATACACTATACTTAAATTTAACTACTGGTATGACTAGGTTCAGATCCAGACCACAATATCTTTAGTTGCATCAATGATAACACTAGAAGCCATACCAATAATCTCACTGAGCCATATGCCAAAAATCAAGCCATATTCCAACAATCTCCCCCTTTGGCATTGATGGCAACACTTTAGTGAAAAATGACTAAGTGTCAAAACTAGAGATACACTGTCAAACTCCAAAAATTCAAAAACAACAAAACATTGCTCCCCCTTAGGATGTCAAGGCATTTTTCACTGCATTCTCTCCCCCTTTGACATCAATGACAAAAAATTACTGCTTTCTCTCCCCTTTTTCTAGTATTCTTACTGCACTTCTTCCTCTCTTTTTTTTTTTTGCTAAAACAATATTTTACTGCTCTCTCTCTCCCTTTCCTAAATAGAAATTTGATCAAAATTTGGAAAACTACAACTGTTGCACAAATCAGAAAATTATTTTATACTTATCTTTCATCTCTAGAAGGAATTTCTTCCAAGCATCTACAACAATCCCAATAATTATTATCAGACTGTTATTTTTTGATGTCTGGTTGATGATCTAAATGAGGGATTCTAGAATTGTAATTGCTTCTTCCAACTTCTCTCCTTTCCTTAGGACGTCAATCAGCTACTCCAATCTACATTCAGCTTGATCCTTCACTTTCTAGAAAGTGTCCACAAGAGTGTTTTTGGCAAAGTGAATCTTTGCGTGCTCAACCCGCAACTCATGAATTCTTTTCTTTACTGCTCCATCCTAGTCCTAAAACATATTGTAGTCCTGACCAATTTTATTCAATTCACTTTCAATTTTCTCTAGCTTGTCTTTATATTTTCCAACAACATGAGGCCAACGTAGACAATGATTGTATATTTTATTAGCTGAATTGATGCACTGCCTCAACACATTCATTTTCTTTTTTAGTTTTGTAAGGGATAGCCTGAATTGCTCCTTCAAATGTAAGATTATTTCCTCCTCTTTCTTATCCTAAAAGTTAGAGGCCACAGCTTCCTTAAGAAACTCAATCAACTCTTCAGGGAATACATTCTACAAACTTTCCATTTCAATTTTATTTTGCACAAAATATCTACCTAGAGTAATCTCAATCAAATCCTACTCATATGAGGTTCGATCTAACAAAATTTCAACAATCTTCTACATTCCATCTTTCTCCTGAACTATCTACAGTATCTTTGTTTTGAATAAAGTGCCTTCTTCATTTCCTTCAGCCATTATTTCATCTGGTTCAACTAATTTTGGTTCATCTCTTGGGGTGTATTCATCAGAGTCTTCATCAAGTATGTCCACAATTATCTATTCTTTTCCTTTTCTTTCATATTTTGGAGACTTGAGTACTAGAGGTGTATCATCAACAAACTCTATTGCTCTTTTCTACTTCCTCTTTTTCTTACCAGAAGATGATCCAACTTCAATTTTTTTTACTGGAAGAGAGATACCAACTACTCCAAACTTTCCTAACAACTCTCTAAAGAAATTTGCATAATCTTGATCATAATTTTCTAGATTATTGAAATGTTTAAAAAATTGCTTACAAACCGGTTCACTCTCCTTCCATATAACATTATCATTATGAAAATACATCATGATACATATGATCAAAGTGCCAAACCTGAAAGGATAGTCTACATCCATTTCCAATTTCACATTCTCCATCATTTGATCTTTTAGCAAACTGCACAGGTCAAAGTCTTGGTCCTCCATTATCATCTTATGCGAAATGTAAACTACATGATAGGGAGCGGGGTTGGAGGAATCAATCACTGATTCCTACCTAGGCCTTTCCTTATAAGACCTTATTGGTGCTCTACTTCACCAATCTAACCTATAGGCCCTTCCTCATGGCTAGGTGCCCCTGGTTTGTCTGACCAACCCCTCTTCCATCAACAAGCTTCCTTCTACCAAGCCAACCTTAGTGCTTCACCATGTACTCTCCTTTGGCCCTTAATCTGCCCTAAAGGCCAAATAACCTCAACCTTCTTCAAGGTTATTGTAGGGGCTTGAAGGTGCTTCAAAAAATTCAAAATGAGCTATCTAGGGTCCTTGTGCAACCACAAGCTTCCACCTTTCCATCGCTTTCTCAAGGTTCCTTCCCTAGGGTTTGAAAGGCTAGTAGCCTTGAGCCCTCAATTAGGTCTCTGAACAAGGGTAAATTTCTTTTCCCTCCTAAACCCACCAAAGGACCTAGGTTCTTGGCTTAGGAATTATGTTTACCCTACCTACACCTTCAATATTTCTAGGGTTTTAGCCCTGTACAGGCCATACTCTGCCCACATTCAAAACTAACCCAAAAGTTAGGGTTTCCAAACTTTTCAAAATTGTTTCCAGACTGTCAGAAAGTTCTACTATCAAATGGATTGAAAAACACTCCTCCTGATCACCATACATGGCCAAGACCTTCCCCTAAATTCTCCAAAAATAATTTCTCAAAAATCTTTACTCCCCTGCAAGTTATTAATGTTGTCCTGTAGCCTTTCCTAGCCGGGCTCTTCACTAGCTCACCTAGGGCAAGGATTTTATCCTAGCTCCTGCAACCAAAAAAAACCTAACACCTACCATATTTACAAGCACAGAGTCTAGGCACATTTCCCAAGAGGTCGTACAATTTGTATGGTGGGAAGGTGCCCTAGGACTCCATTCTTTAAAAACTACCTGCTACATGCCTGAAAATGACAGTGGACAAACTATGTACAGATAAAAGAAGAAAAAGATATACAAAGGAAAAAAGATGGAACTCCAAGCTTGGACAATGTAAATACTACATGCTAAAAACAAGATGACAGCAAAATTACTCCATTAAAACTCAATAACAACGCCAAACACAGAGAACTGTCTTCTTGAATGCTATTACCAGCAATATTACAAAATTTTTCCAAAACACTATTACTTCCAAGCTTATCACAAGGTCGAGGCATGCCTTAAATAGGCCATCAAAACCATTTAGAAGCTTGGGTCGAGCCCTTAGAAGACCTAAAGATGCAATCTATAAAACCCAATGTGTTTTCAAACACTTGACTAGATTGGTAAAGATGACAAGTTGGAGCTTCAAAACCTATTCATGATTGCCACCTCCTAATCCATTGATCATAGATAGATCAAGTTTTATTCAAAACAAAAAAACCTAGCTATATGTTCAACATGACCTCAAAATAACACAACACAAAAAATAACTTCAAGCCAAAACTTCAATAACCTTGAACTTTGCCAGGTGCTCCTGCACCATTCTCCCCCTCTCAGCTCAAATAACTAAGGAAATTTAGGAGAGATCAGAGACATATCAATTACTTACTTCTTAAAGTCTACTTCTTCTACCCAGGTAGCTTCAGATTCATGCTTATCCTTCCATTTGACAAGATGCTCCATGTACACCTTGTGCCTTGTAGCCTTCTTCACTCTTGACTCCAAGATCTTCTCTGCTTGTAGCTTGTCTTGATCAGGGAAGGGTACATTGTTGATGTCCTTGAGAACTTCTTGACTATTCTAATCCACATCCTTGACTTATCCCATGTGCTTGATCAAGTCAGCTACATTGAACATTGGAGAGATGCCCAAATCTAATGGTAACTCCACCTTGTATGTATTCTTGCCATATTTGGCCAATACCTTGCATGGACCCACTCTTTTCATCTGTAACTTGGTTTCCATTCCCTTCTGCAATCTAGATTTGTTGAGGTGTACCATAACATAGTCTCCAACTACAAATTGTACATCCTTCCTTGACAAATCAACTTTCTCCTTCAACTTTTGGGTTGCTGCTGTGACTATTTTCTTGACCTGCTCATGAATCTCCTTCATGGTCTAAGTGAAGTCTTCTGCATGTCCACTCCTATTCTCCATAGATCCAAGGTCTTTGAGTTCACAAATGCCTCTTGGGTGTATCCCATACACAACCTCAAAAGGATTTTTCCCTGTAGTTCTATTGACACTGTCATTATAGGCATATTCAGCTTGGGAAATAACCATATATCCCATGTCTGTCCATATTCCTTTTTTAGACACCTTAAAGATTTCCCAACACTCTATTAACCACCTCTATTTGACCATTAGTCTAAGGATGGTAAGCTGATCCAAATGATAGATTTGTACCCAATATGCTCCATAGAGTCTTCCAAAAGTGACTCACGAACTTCACATCTCTGTCAAAAACAATGCTTAGAGGCAAGCCATGGATCCTCACAACCTCCTTGAAGAAAAGATGAGCTATATATCTGGCATCATGAGTAGTTTTGCAAGGAATAAAATGACTCATCTTGCTAAATCTGTCTACCACAACATAAACACTATCAAAACCAGTCTTGGTCTTAGGAAGACCTACCACAAAATCCATGCTCACACACTCCCATGGTCTATTAGGAATGGGCAGGGGTTGATACAAACCAACGTTACTAGCTCCTCCCTTAGCTTTCATGCATATAACACATTTTTCCACATATTTTATGACATCTCTTTCCAACTTAGGCCAATAATAGAACCTTTGTACTAGCTCCAAAGTCTTATTGATGCCAAAATGTCCACTAAGACTGCCATTATGCTTTTCTTGAATCAGATTTTCCCTTGTTGACCCTCTTGGAACACATAACTGATTTCCCTTGAATAACAGTCCATTTTGCAATATATACTTAGAATATTGGCTATGAAAGTGATTTTCAAAATCAGAACATACCTTATAAGCTTCTGAGAAGTCTTCATCTTCACCATAGAGGTCTTTGAAACTCTCTATTCCAATGCTCTTGAGCTGTATCTCCTGTATTGTTAGCAATCTCCTACTTAATGCATCTACCACCTTGTTCATTTGTCCCTTCTTATGCTTGATAGAGAATGTGAAGGCTTGGATGTATTCCATCCATTTCAAATGCCTATTACTTAACTTCTCTTGGGTGTTGATATAACTAAGTGCCTGGTTATTAGTAAAAACCACAAACTCTTTGGGTAACAGATAATGCCTCCACTTCCTAAGAGACTGCAGTAAAGCATATAATTCTAGATCATAGGTAGAGTACTTTTGCTTGGCTTCATTGAGCTTTTCACTAAAGAAATCCACAGGCCTACCTTCTTGACTAAGTACTCCTACTGCTACTCCACTTTCATCACACTCAATTGTGAACAACTTGCCAAAACTAGGAAATAATAGAATAGGTTGAGTTGCCACTTCTTGTTTCAGTTTTTCAAACCCTTTATCAGCCTCTTGAGTCCACTTAAACTTTGTTTTCAAACCACCTTTGATAGTATCTAGGACTGGTGCACATATACCACTAAAATTACTTATAAATTTCCTATATAATTGAGCCAAACCATGTAAACTTCTTACCTCTATTGCTATGGTTGGTGTGGTCTAGTTTAGGATAGCTTCCACCTTGCTTGGATCCATCTTCAACATTCCTTGAGATACTACAAAACCCAAGTACACAAGTTCCTACTTGAAGAACTCACACTTCTCAAGATTGATTGCCAACTTCTCCTCTTGCAACCTTTTAAGAACCATCTCCACATGCTTCAAGTGTTCTTCTGCTGTCTTACTAAAAAATAGTATGTCATCAAGATATACTACCACAAAGATCCCTGTGAAATCCTTAAGCACTTCATTCATGAGTCTCATGAATGTGCTAGGGGAATTTGAGAGGCCAAATGGCATCACTTTCCACTCATATAACCCATCATTTGTATTAAAAGTTGTCTTCCACTCATCACCATCCTTAATTCTGATTTGATGGTAGCCACTCTTGAGATCCAACTTTGTGAAGAACTGAGCACCTCTAAGACAATCCATCAAGTCTTCAATTCTAGGAATAGGAAACCTATACCTAATGTTGATCCTATTTATTTTCCTAATATTAGTACAAATTCTCCACTTACCTCCTTTCTTGGTTGCCAAAACCACTAGCATTGCACAAGGGCTGATGCTCTTTTGAATCAATCCTTGATCCAATAATTCTTGCACTTGCCTAGCTACTTCTAGGTTCTACTCAGGTGTAAGCTTGTATGCTGCTTTGTTGGGCAATGAGGCTCCAGGTATGAATTCAATTTGATGACTTATTTCTCTCTTTGGTGGTAAAGTTGCAGGTGTACCATCACTAACTATGCTCTTGTACTTATCAAGCAACCTTTGGACTGCTTCTAGTAAGACTGTCTTTTCAGCCTTTTCTTCCTCTTTGGATTGCATCATGATCACATATCCTTCATTCCCTTGGTGTAGGTCCTTAAGGAACTCCTTACCACTACTTAACATGATGTTAGGTGTCTTGGACTGTCCTTCATCTTCCTCTGACAATGACTGCAGCTTGAAGGTTCTTCCATCCTTTTTGAATGAAATGGTATTCTCCTTCCCATCATACATAACACTCCTGTCATACTACCATGGTCTACCCAGTAGTAGATGGCATGCATCCATGGGTAATACATCACAAACTAGCTTATCTTTATATCCTCCAATTGAAAATTCCACCGTTACTTGCTCATTAACCAAAACACTCTACCCTTTATTCAACCATGTGACCTTGTAGGGGTTATTGTGAGGTACCTTCTCCAATTTCAGCTTAATTACTACCTCCTCTGAGATTATATTGTCTATTGAACCTAAATATACAATGACTTTGCATACTTTCCCAAGTATCTTGCACCTTACTCTAAAAAGAGCTCTTCTTTGTCTAGGTTCCTCCTTGACTGGCTGCTTGATCAAAACTCTGTTAAACATCAGATTCTCTCCTATTTCAGATTCTATATGACTGATCTCAGATTCTTTAGGACTCATAGTGTCCTCTTGTGCATAGGCCACTCTCTTTTCATTACTAGAAGACGATGCTTTCTCCAGACACTTATAAGTTGGATGTCCCATTTGACTACAATGGTAACACTTCATATTTGCAAAGTAAGAATTACTCCTACCTACTCCTCTTACTTTGTTTTAACCTCCTTGAGGTCCTCTTCCTCTGTTAAATCCTCCTCTTGAAGATGTTTCACCTCCATGCTTAGTGAGTTTTGATTCTCCTTGATTTCTTTGGTCACTGCCTCTTCCATGGTAACCACCACGCTGTCCTCTTTGATCTCTACCTTTGCCTCTGCCCTTAGAAGACTGATCTTGCTTCCTCTTTTTCCTCTCCTCAATCTTGATAGTCAACTGATAACATTGATGTACTGTTTTAGGACTCAAAAGAGCCATCTCTTCTTGGATGTTCCATTTCAAGCCATTAAGATACCTAGCCACTTTGAGACTCTCATCCTCTGTCACATTAGAGCTCATGCATAGCTTTTGAAACTCTTCAGTATAAGTGTTTACATCTTGGTCTTTCTTCCTTAGACTTTGCCTCTTCTTGTGTAGTTGAATCTCATAGTCATCTGGCATGTAGGATTCCTTCACCTTAGCAACCATTCCTTTCCAAGTTGATATGGGTTGTTTGCCTTCTTTTTCCCTCTTTGTCTAAATAAACTTCCACCATGTCAAGGCCGATCCTCTCAATCTTGACTTAGCAACCTTCACCTTATGAGCTTCAGTGACTCCATCACACTCAAAGTGATTCTCCATGCCTTCTATCCAATCCATGACTAGGTCTGGTTCCATCTTTCCACTAAAAAGTGGTATGCCTTCAAGTGCTTTTCCACTCAAGGCTTTCAATTCCTTCAAGAAATGCTCCTCCTGCAAAACAGGGTCAAGTGTAGGGGTCTTATCTTCCTCTGCAATCTCTTCTTCCTTTGGTATTCTTCCCTCAAGCTATGCACTCCTCACTGCTTCCTCAAGTTGGGCTATCCTTTCCCTCAATTTCCTATTATCTTCTTCTTGTCCTTCAACCATCTTAGCCAGTTCTGCATTGGTCACCATGGTGGAAGAATCACTTGACTCAATGTCTAACATACAAGATTTCTTTCCCAAATATTTAACTTGCTTTGATACCAATCTGATAGGGAGAGGGGTTGTAGGAATCAATCATTGATTCCTGCCTAGGCCTTTCCTTATAAGACCTTCTTGGTGCTCTGCTTCACCAATCTAACCTATAGGCCCTTCTTCATGCCTAGGTGCCCCTAGTTTGTCTGACCAACCCCTCTTCCATCAACAAGCTTCCTTCTACCAAGCCAACCTTGGTGCTTCACCATGTACTCTCCTTTGGCCCTTAATCTACCCTAAAGGCCAAATAACCTCAACCTTCTTCAAGGTTCTTGCAGGGGTTTGAAGGTGCTTCAAAAAATTCAAAATGAGCTATCTAGGGTCCTTGTGCAACCACAAGCTTCCACCTTTCCATCGCTTTCTCAAGGTTCCTTCCCTAGGGTTTCAAAGGCTAGTAGCCTTGAGCCCTCAATTAGGTCTCTGAATAGGGGTAAAATGATTTTCCCTCCTAAACCCACCAAAGGACCTAGGTTCTTGGCTTAGTAATTTTGTTTCCCCTACCTACACCTTTAATATTTCTAGGGTTTTAGCCCTATACAGGCTGTACTTTTCCCACATTCAAAACTGACCCAAAAGCTAGGGTTTCTAAATTTTTCAAAATTGTTTCCAGACTGTCAAAAAGTTCTACTATCAAATGGATTGACAAACACTCATCCTAATCACCATACATGGCCAAGACCTTCCCCTAAATTCTCCAAAAATAATTTCTCAAAAAGCTTTACTCCCCTGCAAGTTATCCATGCTGTCCTATAGCCTTTCCTAGCCCGACTCTTCACTGGCTCGCCTAGGGCAAGACTTTTCTCCTAGATCCTGCAACCAAAACAAACCTAACACCTACCATATTTACAAGCATGGAGTCTCGGCACATTTCCCAAGATTTCGTACAACTTGTACAGTGGGAAGGTGCCCTAGGACTCCATTCTTTAAAAATTGCCTGCTATAGGCCTGAAAATGATAATGGACAAACTATGTGCAGATAAAAGAAGAAAAAGATATACAAAGGCAGAAATATGGCACTCCAAGCTTGTACAATGTAAATACTACATGCTACAAACAAGATGACAGCAAAATTACTCCATTAAAACTCAATAACAATGCCAAACACAAAGAATTGTCTTCTTGAATGCTATTACCAGCAATATTATAAAAAATTTCCAAAACACTATAACTTCCAACCTTATCACAAGGTCAAGGCATGCCTTAAATAGGTCATCAAAACCATTTAGAAACTTGGGTCGAGCCCTTAGAAGACCTAAAGATGCAATCTATAAAACCCAATGTGTTTTCAAACACTTGACTAGATTGGTAAAGATGACAAGTTGGAGCTTCAAAACCCATTCATGATTGCCACCTCCCAATCCATTGATCATAGATAGATCAAGTTTTATTCAAAACAACAAAACCTAGCTAGATGGTCAACATGACATCAAAATAACAAAACACAAAAAATAACTTCAAGCCAAAACTTCAATAACCTTGAACTTTGCCAGGGGCTCCTGCGCCACTACACTTGTAGAGGTTGATCCTTCCCTGTTTCTGAAGAAAAAATTGTATAAAATTCCATATGTAATTTACCTTTTCAATGGATCTTTGATTGTCAAAATTACCAGAGCCCTCTAATCTCCTGTTACATCGGTTAGGGTTTCAACTTCCTTATTTCAAATCAACTTCTTCTTCAGAATATCTCCAACATTGCATAAGCCAATTAAATTTACAATCACTTCCTTCAAAATAAGATAGGTTTTGCCCAAATTTAGAGTGTCTTCATTTAATCTGCTTAAGATGAACCTAACCACTTCTGCATTGTCAAAATAAGGAAATTCATTCCAAATGTCCAAACTCCTATGTTTCACTCCTTGGAGCCACTTGAATTCACCGGCAGGCAACATATCTCTTACATCCTTGATCTTCCTGCATCTATATTCATACAAACTCACAATTCCCTTGATTTTCTTCATTTTTTGTATCGAACAAGGTTTTTCTACTGAGTACAAGTTTAGAAATTCTACAAGCGAATGGAATACTTGATGAACTACCAAATCGACTTGACTCCTTCAAAATTCTACTCCAGAGGCTCCTTCACTATTCTTTTTCAATGCAAAGTGATAAATGAGGGTTCCAAATATCCTTTTATAGCTTTGTACACCTAACCTTTTTACCACAATAAATGCTCTACCTTATGAGTTCCGATTACACTGCTCTCTCAAACAGCAAGAGAAGAATCCATCTATAGAGCTTCAAGATCTAAACTTATAGAACAAGTGATCATGGATACATTTTTTGGCTTATGGCACAATTACTTACAACTTCTTGTATTCCGGTGCCCACTACTAATAGAGGGGCACAATATTTTACTTGAAAGACTCCCCCTAGGTCGATGGCCTGAAATTAATTTCTGGAGAAATTACTAGAGGGATTACTAGAGGTAGTTTCTGATACAGGCATATCAGATTCACTCTTCTTTACCCACATTTTCTTCATCCGATCTCTTATCTCTTCCATAGTCACTTTTCCTTTTCCTTTGTCATATTTCTATGAAATTATTCCTTGATATACCAGACCTCTTTTATCCATATTTATGTTCCTACAAAATCTTGCAATGTGACCAAATCTGTTGCAATTGTAACACACCAGATTTCTTTGTCTAGGCCATTCATTCCATTTATTTCCCCTTGATCTACACTAGTTAGAAACATGTCCAAATCTTCCATAGGTGTAGCATTTAACATTCCTTATACTGAAAACCATACTTCTACATTCAATTGATTTATGACCAAACTTTTTACAACTAAAACACTGACCAGGAAATGATGGACTGCATCAATTTACTTTTATTCTACACTGAGAAGCCATGTGACCAAATTTATTGCAAGATAAGTAGTAACCATTAAAATTTTGAGCATTGGGTTGTCTTATCCAATACATTTTTCCTTTGTTCATTTGATTTCTTTGTCTAGGATCCTTGTGTTCAGATCTGGAGCTTTCTTCCTTATCATATCCAAGACCTCTATTATCATTTGCATCCTTCTATCCTTTAGTCATCTCATCAAGCTTAGCAGAACTGATCCTAAACTTCTCCTTGTATTCATTTGTAGTAGAAAGTTCATCTATGAGAATAACTATCTGTCTTTCAAGCTCTTCTTCATTACTTCTAGATTGTTGTAGTTCAATCTCTAGCTGAATGAATTCGCTATTAACTTTATTGCATTCTTCATATTTTTCTTTCAAAGACTGAGTCAGACTCTTCTCATTCTTCTTTCTTTCTTCAATCTCCTTAGTTAGCTTTATTGCCACAACTTCCATCTCAAGCTTTAGAGTAACATTGTCCCTAGCAATCTTTTCACATTCTTTAGTTATTTCTTTTAGGGTTTAATTTAGGGGAACATCTTCCAAGATTTTATTTTCTTTTTGTTTTAGCTAATCACACAGTTCCTTCCTCTTTTCTCGACTCATTGATTTTATCCTTCAATTATTGAATTAATTTTTCAGCATCCACAAGAATTTCTTTTAACTCTAGGACTTTTGCTTTAGACTGATCAAGATCATCAAGTGCTACCATAAGTTGTTGTTGAAGACCACCAAAGTCCATTGTAATTCAAGATCCACCACAAGCTATTAAGCTTCCGAAGAGGAACCTGCTCTGATACCAATTGCTAGACTCAGAGAACATTGAGAGGGGGGGTGAATTAGTGTTCATCAAATCTGAACTTTAAATCTAGACCTTAAACCATTTACAACGCATAAACAAAAATAAAGATGCGAGCACATGACAAAGATAATCAAAGCACCATAACACCAATATTTTTATGTGGAAACCCTGTTAAGGGAAAAACCACGATGGAGATTAATCCACAATTTATATACTCTATTATAAGTATGAAGAAAATGGAATGCACATGCATTCAAGCACACTGCCTAGAGCTCACTACTCAGAATAAGGAAGGCTCACTACCTTACAAAATTTTTGTGATTACAAAAAAATGTTGAACTGAGAAAATAGCATCTCCAAATTCTTGGATTCAGTTCCAATGAAGCTCAATAGATGATCTTCAACCCTTTTGACTAATTTTGTATTTATGCTCTGCTCTGCTATGCTCTTCTCTCTTTTTCTGCCCATCTAAAAATGTGCACATATCACTCAATCACCCTTCTAATACTTGCACACACATCTATTCTTCTCTTCAGACACATTCACAAGCTTCCACACTTGCTTCTCATACCCAAAATAAATTACCGATCTCATATATATATATCCACTAGCAAGAATTTAACTACTATATGTCAGCACACAAAATATAATATGCTCCACATGTTGGCTCAAATCATGAACAATCTATAATGTGTACCCAGACAAGTCAACCGTGACATAGTTGGGACCCAAAATAAAATTCCTAAACATAGAAACATTTAAACAATCATCCCTTATACAGCTGCAACACGCTACATTTGTTAGAAATATGTGTCTCAATCATCATAGGCTGTAACCTCTATTGGAGCCAAGTCGGTGTGACATCCTTCATGTCTGGCTGACTAGTAGTAGTAACCTTTTTGAATCAGATCAGGTCGATGTGACCTTGCAGGAGTCTCGCCGAACACTTTTACTTTGGAGCCTATTACTACGATAGTTTTTTCGTTGTAACCTCTCACCGCTCGTGGAGATCTCTGGATGACAGTCCATTCTATTGTATATCGGGGAGAGTCTTGGATGTTCGCTATGAGCTCTCAATGATATGATTGTCTCACCGACAACATTTTCTATTGAAGTCTTCGAGGAGAGTCTAGGGTGTTCAGTAAGAAGTTTTATTGATATGGATGTCTCACCGAAAGCTTTATCATGGAGACATTGGGGTGACTTCAACACTTAGGAAGAACTCTTGGTGATAGTTGGTGTGTCTCACCAATGGTATACACTCGAAGCAGCACAAAGGTCTCGGTGTGAGGTCTTAGTGATGGAGAAAGGTCTTGTCGATAGTAGTATGGTTTTAGAGTAACATATGAGAGCTCAGTGAAACCTTTTGGTGAAAGATAAATCTTGCTGACCGTTCAGTGCTCGATGTAACTTAAAGCCTTTGGAGTAAAGTCTCAATGATGGACCTGTGTCTTAGCGATGAAGAAGTCTATTGTCGGTATGACTTGTGAACCTGGTATGAAGTCCTGGCAAGATCGATATGTCATGCCGATGGAATGACTCTTCGATGTGACGTTGAATATCGGTATGTGGTCTCATCGAAGAGCGATAGTCTTGCCGAATGGAAAACTCACAGCTGTGTGACTTTGAAGCTTCGGTATGATGTTTTACCAATAGCAATAAGTCTTGGTGATAGTGATACATGTGGTGAATGTTAGTATGAGGCCCTGGTGACATGAGGAAGTCTTAGTGATAGTTTTCTGAACTCGATGTAACATATTGCCGATAGGTAAACTCTTGGAGATTTTGAATGTTAAGTTGTATGGCATCGGGGAGACACAGTTAGTGTCTCACCGACATGCCAACATAGATTTAAGCTTTTTGACTAAGTGAAGACTATCCTATGTGGCGTCTCATGGACCAATCAGAGGAGCTGAATGGGAACCATTGGAAGACAGTTTGTTGTGATAGTTCTGTGAGGAAGTTCGACAAACAGGGAATGACATGAATATAGTTTGTAGTTGCAGATGCTCAAAGTTTGGATGAACAGTTCGGTGTATGATCAGTGGATGAATTCTATTATGTGAAGACTGTAATGTGAATGTTCTGTAATAAGGTTGTTCATGGTGAATGCTACTATAATATGACATTAGAAAGATAAGTTTGATATTTTTATGTAATCTCCATTACTGTAATACAAAGTGATTTCTCTTGGTGTGGTGGGTTTTTCTCCCGTAAGGGTTTTCCCACATAAATCTGGTGTTCATCTGTGTTTGTCTAATTCTCTGTTTTTGATATTTAATTCATAGTGCATCTTAATTGGACTGTAATTGAAAAATTAAAAGTAAATTTGCATTCTTCCCTGAGGTTTTGATGTTAGGAGAGTTGTTTTTGCATCTATCTTTCCTTACAAGTGGTATCAGAGCCTGGCCAATTATGTTATCCTTGTGGGTATGTTGGGTTTTTAGTGCAATTCTATTTAGTGGGAGTCTTGTAAAAGTTTGTCAATTTCTAATTATAGATTGAGATGGCTAGCACATCAGGAAAGATTGAAATAGAGAAGTTCAATTGCAGCAATTTTGAGTTGTGGAAACTTAAAATGGAGGATCTCTTAGTGAATCGTGATCTTTGCATTGCTGTGTTTGGAGTGAAACCTACAGGCATGAAGCAAGAAGATTGGGACCTTGTAGATAGAAAGTCTAAGGGGATGATAAGGCTCTGTTTGGCAGACTTCATTCTTCTCAATGTGCATGAGGAGAAGACTGCATCTTCCTTGTGGAAGAGACTGGCATCTATTTATCAGGGGAAGTCTGGTGAATAAACTATTCTTGAGGAAGAAGTTGTACTCTTTGAGAATGTAGGAAGGAGGGTCTGTAGCAGATCATTTGAACACATTTAACATGCTGCTTGCACAATTAACATCTATTGGTGTGAAGACTAAAGAAGAGGATTGTTGTATGCTATTATTGTGTTCTTTTCCAGACTCTTGGGATCATCTAGTGATGGCTATTGGGAGTACAACATCTAGCTTCAAGATGGAAGATGTTGGTTCTTTGTTATCAGAAGAGATGAGAAGGAAATCTTCTGAGATGGTGAAGGAGGCCTTTTCTTTTAGAGGTAGATCAAAAAAGAAAGGCAAGAAGGACATGAAGTCCAAATCAAAATTAGAGGGGAGATCTAAGTCTCCTGGCAAGAAGTCCAAGGTGAAGTGCTAGAACTGTGGGCAACCTAGTCATGTCCAAAAGGATTGTAAAGAGGAGAAGAAGAAGAAGAAGAAGGGCTCTTCCAACAATGATTCTTCTCATAGTGATGCAGACGCCTTCATTGCATCCTTGGCTACACAAACATCAGATGATGTCTAGCTGATTGATTCTAGAGCATCTTTCCACATGACATCTCATAGATATTGGTTCACAAAGTATGAAGAATACGATGGTGGAAAGGTGTAATTGGCAAGTGATTCAACTCTAGATATTGTTGGCTGTAGAAGAGTCAGAATCCAATTCCCCGATGGCAGAGTGAAGGGAATCAAGGATGTTATGCATATACTAGGTCTGGCTCAAAATCTACTGTTTGTCAGTAAGCTAAATGATATTAGAGTACAAGTCACGTTCTCTGGAAATGGCTGCAAGATGACTCAAGGTTCAATGGTGTTGGCTATAGGTGCTCAAATTGGTACCCTATACAAGTTGGATGCACAGGCTATTCAATGTAACAGTGTCTCTATAAAGTCACAAAAAGCTACTCATGGAGGTAAAGAGGGAAATATCCCTAATTATGTAAACTCTATGGAAGTAAAACTTCCAATAGAGAAGACTATGCTCTAGCATCATAGGCTAGGCCACATTGGAGAGAAAGGTTTAAAAACCTTGAAGAACAAAAACTTGGTTGAGAGGCTTGAAGATTGTAATCTTGAATTTGAATTCTATGAACATTGTATATATGGAAAGCAACACCATGTTTCTTTTTATTCTAGTCCTCATAAATCTTCTGGTTTGCTAGATTATGTCCATTCTGATGTATTTGGTCCAGTGGATGTTCCTTCTTTGTCTAAGTCAAGATATTGTGTCGTTCATTGATGATTATTCAAGAAGAGCATTTGTTTATTTTTTGAAAAGTAAATTAGAAGTGTTCAGTTGATTTAAGGAATTTAAGAACCTTGTTGAAAATTAGACTGGTAGAAAAATGAAATGTTTAAGGACTGATAATGGTGGTGAATTTTGTTCTGATGATTTCGAGAGGTATTGTAAAGACCAAGGGATTAAAAGACATAAGACTACACCTTATACTCCACAACAGAATGGAGTTGCATAAAGGTTCAATAGGATAGTGATGGAGAGAGCATGAAGTATGCTGAGTAGTGCTGGCTTGGAGGAGAAGTTCTAGGCTGAGGCTATTGCTATTGCATGTTACTTGATTAATCATTCTCCAAATTCTTCTCTTGTTGAGAAAACACCTTTGGAAGCATGGTCTGGTAAGAAGCCCTCTTTAATACATATTCATTTTTTTGGCTGTGAGACATATACTTATGTGTCGGATGTGAAAAGATCTAAATTGGAGAACAAGGCTATCAAATGCATTTTTATTGGCTATAGTGCTGTCATAAAAGGATACAAGCTTTGGAATCCTGATACAGAGAAAGTTGTATACAACAGAAGTGTAATCTTTCGTGAGCTGAAGCCTTCTACCTTGGATCTACAGTCAGAGACAAAGTCAAAAAAAAAAGGATGTAACTGTAATTCCTCCTACACCGAAAGAGGAATTGAAAATTCAAAACCAAACCGAGGAGAGCTCAACGAAAAGTTCTCAAGAAGAAGAACCTCACCTCGAAGTGAGGAGGTCAACTCGTGAAAGAAAACAACCTGATAGGTATGGGTTCTCTTTGATAGATTCTACTTGTT
The DNA here is from genome assembly GCA_007258455.2 of Sequoia sempervirens. Classification (NCBI taxonomy): domain Eukaryota; kingdom Viridiplantae; phylum Streptophyta; class Pinopsida; order Cupressales; family Cupressaceae; genus Sequoia; species Sequoia sempervirens. Next base: position 511,542,985 of record VDFB02270651.1, read on the forward strand.
CCTATGCTTTAATTTCTAGCACTGATGAGCCTAGGACTGTAAAGGAGGCATTTAAAATGTTTGATTCAGACTCTTGGTTGGAAGCCATGAATGAGGAAATGGCATCATTAGAAAAGAATGAAACTTGGAGTTTGGTTCCCTTCCCTAAAGAGAGAAAAGTTGTTGGTTGCAAATGGGTATTTAAAAAGAAGATTGGTCTGGATGGCAGTGTGGAAAAATATAAGGTGAGGTTGGTTGCAAAGGGTTATTCCCATGTAGAGGGAATTGATTATGGGGAAATATTTTCTCCTGTAGCTAAGCTAACATCTATCAGATTTCTTTTGTCACTTGCAGCAGCGTATGACTTAGAGGTTGAACAGATGGATGTAAAGACAACATTTCTTCATGGTGATCTTGAAGAAGAAATCTATATGTCCCAGCCTGAGCACTTTTTTGAAAAAGGTAAAGAGAAACTTGTTTGCAAGTTGAAAAAGTCTTTGTATGGGTTAAAACAGTCACCTAGAATGTGGTACCAGAAATTTGATACTTTTGTATTGTCTTTGGGATTTGTGAGATCAAAATCTAATCATTGTGTTTATTATAAAGCTGAAAGTGATCAAGTTCTTATTATTTCTCTCTATGTTGATGATATGTTGTTTATAGGCAATAGTAAGCTAATGATTTCTGATCTTAAGTCTCAGTTGTCTACTAAGTTCAAAATGAAAGATCTTGGTGCAGCAAGGTATATTCTGGGGATGGAGATAACCATGGATAAGAATAGTAGAAAACTTTGGCTCAGCCAGAGTAAGTATATCAAGACTATTCTAGAGATATTTTGCATGAATGATTGCAAGCAACTAGTTGTTCCAGTCTTGTAGGGAGTGAAGCTATTTGTTGAAGACTATCCAAAATCTCCTACTGAGATGGAGGACATGACTAGTGTACCCTATGCTAATGTGGTTGGCAGTCTTATGTATGCAATGGTCTATACAAGGCTAGACATTGCCCAAGCAGTGGGAGTGCTTAGTCAGTTTATGGCTAATCCTAGAAGGACACATTGGGATGCTGTGAAAAGAGTTTTCAGATATTTGAAGGGAACTTCAGATTTTGCTTTGTGTTACCATGGGAATTTGGTTGAATCATAGAGGACTCTTAGTATTCGAGGCTATGTGAGGAAGAATTCTTGGTGATAGTTGGTGTGTCTCACCGACAATATACACTCAGAGCAGCACAAAGGTCTCAGTGTGAGGTCTTAGCGATGGACAAAGGTCTTGCCAATAGTAGTATGGTTTCAGAGTAACATATGAGAGCTTGGTGAAACCTTTTGGTGAAAGATAAGTCTTGCCAACCATTCAATGCTTGATGTAAGTTAAATCCTTCGAATTAAAGTCTCAACGATGGATGTGTGTCTTAGCAATGAAGAAGTCTATTGTCGGTATGACTTGTGAACCCGATATGAAGTCCTAGTGAGATCGATATGTCCTACCAATGGAATGACTCTTCGGTGTGATGTTTAATATCAATATGTGGTCTCACTGAAGAGTGATAGTCTTGTCAAATGGAAAACTCATGGCTATGTGACTTTGAAGCTTTGGTATGATGTTTCACCGATAGCGATACATGTGGTGAACGTCAGTATGAGGTCCTAGTGACATGAGGAAGTTTTAGAGATATTCTTTTGAACTCGATGTAACATCTTGTCGATAGGTAAACTCTTGGTGATTTTGAATGTTAAGTTGTATGGCATCGGGGAGACACGGTTAGTGTCTCACCAACATGCCAACATAGATTGAAGCTTTTTGACCGAGTGAAGACTATCCTATGTGGCATCTCATGCACCAATCAGAGGAGCCGAATGGGAACCATTGGAAGATAGTCTGTTGTGATAGTTCTATGAGGAAGTTCGACAGAAATGGAATGACATGAATATAGTTTGCAGTTGTAGATGCTCGAAGTTTGGATGGTTGGTTCAATCAACAGTTGGATGAATAGTTTGGTGTATGATTAGTGGATGAATTCTATTATGTGAAGACTACAATGTGAATGTTCTGTAACAAGGTTATTCATGGTGAATGCTATTGTAATATGACATCAGAAAGATAAGTCTAATATTTGTATGTAATCTCTATTACTATAATACAAAGTGATTTCTCTTGGTGTGGTGGGTTTTTCTCCCATAAGTGTTTTCCCACATAAATCTGGTGTTCATCTATGTTTGTCTAATTCTCTTTTTCTGATATTTAATCCATAGTGCATCTTAATTGGACTGTAATTGAAAAATTAAAAGTATATTTTCATTCTTCCCTGAGGTTTTGACATTAGGAGAGTTGTTACTCCATCTAGCTTTCCTTACAACATTGACTAGGTCAGCCACCATAATCAGAAAATCATTCTGTTATATCTCCTTACTCGTACACTAGTTAATGCAACATCACAAAACTTACCAATAAGGTAACATACATGCTTAAAAACCTATCCTAGGGATCCACAACACAATATTATGATCCAATGAAACATATAGATTAACATACTAACTAGATACCCTGTTCTTCATGTTCTCTATCGGTAATACACTGTACTTAACTTTAACTGCTAGTATGACCAGGTTCAGATCTACAGACCACAATAGTGACTTCAGTTGCCATCAATGACAACACTAGAATCCATACCAATAATCTCCCCAAGCCATATTCCAACAACAACATGGAATACTTGGTAAAAATAGGAAATTATTAGTTAAATTATATTCAAATACATGTTTTGATTATATATTGATATTGCTTGTACATTAATAGTTAAAATTGATTTATTATCCTTTTTTGTATCCTTAATTCATCATTGCATTGATAGATCATACTTTGAAACAAAAAGGAGAGGATTCCTAGATTCAACCTACACACTTTGACGAATACTTTTAAATGCAGGAGCTTGAGTTGTGTACATATAGATAGTTTTATATAAATTAAAATATGTATTTTTTGATGATTTCATTGATATTGCTTGTACCATTTTGATATCAGGTGGTGTGAAGACCTACTACATTCTGGGCATGAGTTTGAGATGTTCTTCAGATGGCATATCCAAAATTTGTAAACATTGTTTTGAGATGACATATATGTACATACATACACAATTAAACATTTTGTACAAATTACAAATACATGTACATACACAATTATGTACTCTATGTACTTTTATGTATCTAAATCAATATTCTATATATTTTGTTTGTTAAATGTGCATGTTTTCCTACTTTGGAACTTTATATTTGATTGTATAATAACTAAATATCGTGCATAAATTATTGTTAAATCAATTATATCCTTAAGATTTTGTATTACAACCCCTTAAGACATTCCCTTAAGACATCCCCTTAAGGTGACCCCTTAAGACATCCCCTTAAGACAACCCCTTAAGACATCCCTTGAAGACATCCCCTTAAGATGACCCCTTAAGACGACCCCTTGAGACATCCCCTTAAGACTTTTCTTATTAAGATGTCATATTAGGATCCCTTAAAATGTTGTATTAGGACCTTTTAACACATCCCCTTAAGACATCCCCTTAAGATGTTGTATTAGTACCCCTTAAGACATCATATTAGGACCCCTTAAGAAGCCCCCTTAAGATGTCGTATTAGGACCCCTTAAGACATCTCCTTAAGATAACCTATAAATTAGTGTTTGATACTATTATTTGTTTTGACAACTTATAAATTAGTGTTGGATGCTATTATTTGTTTTAACAACTTATAAATTAGTATTGGATGCTATTATTTGTTTTGATAGCTTATAAATTAGTGTTGGATGCTATTATTTTTTTTGACAGCTTATAAATTAGTGTTGGATGCTATTATTTGTTTTGACAACTTATAAATTAGTATTGGATGCTATTATTTGTAAATTATGATTTATTGACTAATTATTGATTGACATGAATTGAATAAGTTCATTGACTAATTATAACTAATTATTGAATGCATGCATCATTTATATCATATATGGGATCACTAAATTTGTAAAGTAAAAATATTAAAATATCCTATTAATTTCAACTTTAATTTCACATTAATGTCCTATATTAATGTCTTGAATATGAACATAAAATGCATAAATGTACATGTGTAAATTAAAATTTCAGACAATAATAAAGTCCATAATTTACAGCATATTAAGTGCATGAAACCAATATATTAAGCACATAAAATAAAGTCCACCAGAGTACAACCCATGAAGTAAAGTCCAACAAAGTACTTGACCCATGAAATATAAAGTACAACAGAGTACATGAGAAACCAAATATATCTAGTCCATAAATAATCAAATATAAACCATAAAATCATGTTTAGGTCATGCAATGTCTCTAAAATCAAGAGACCTCTTCACACCATGCGGACTATGCGGATGACCCAAAACACTCTGTACAAGAGAAAGATGAAATCAATTGTACGACGATGAAAAATGATTTAATGAAAATTTAATTTATAATTCATCATAAAATTAAATTACCATCATATCTGGGTCTGGATGCTCTGGTGCACCTGAACCAACCTCTAAATTCTCTGAATCAATCTACATAAACAAGACAAAGATAGTTGAAATTAGATGTAAGTCTACAATTAAAAATGATTTAATTCAATTTAATTTATAATTTATCATATTTTAATTGTATCGTATTCTAAGGTTGTGCACCCTCTTCTCCAGGACCTGTTTGCACATGCTCAACTACAAGTTGTGTCTCATGCAATAAGAGAAAAATAATTTAAAACATGTATTAGCTCATATTATATATATATATATATATATTCAATTTGAAATTTGAAATTAAAGTTATATTTAGAATATATAATTTATAATTGACTTTAAAGATAATAAAAAAATTGAATTACCATTTGATTTAGAGCCTAATCTGCATGTCCTCGTGGAGGTGTAAGTATGTCTAGGTCAGGGCTAAAAGTCACACTAACAAAGTCCTACAAGATCAAATTTAAGGCATGTATACTTGAATTAGGTTTATATATATATATATATATATATATATATATATATATATATATATATATATATATATTCAAGTTTGCACATTTTGTGTACAAATTTTTTTAAACCTGAAAATCAGAGGCCTCATGAGTAGCCACAACATCTAATGTTTTCCTGATGCCCATTCTCATTGTGGTATCAACCTAGACATACATGTAGACATTTAACACTTATAATATTTACAAGTGTACATGCACATTTCATATATAGTGAATTGAAAATTTATAATTGTAACTATACTAATGTAAGTTAAACTATTTACAATATAATTGTACCTACCCCTGATCTACGATGCTTGGTAGTGGAGGAGTGCTCGACAACCCCTCAGGTGGAATCGACGTGGAGGCCGATTGACTCGCCTAAACCAACATAAATATTTTAAACATATATGTGATTCAATTATAAAATTAAAACTCAAGTTAAAAATCATTTCATATATAATTTAAAAAATTGAAATCAAAATACCCCATAAGGGTTGCCCAGTAGGACTAGTGTTGATGTATGTGCTCATGGAATGGATGATTGCCCCATCGCTAGTGTCATTTGTACACCAAACAGTTTGATTATTAAAATATATTGAAAATTTTTCTTTGATATATAAATTCATCAAAATTCTTATAAAATGAACATGTAGATGCATATTTATACTTGTTTCGTAGTGTCCTCAAGGTGATAGTCTACTGTAAGAAACTCTACAAATGAACTGATGCGACTAGATGAACCACCAAAATCTCCACGTCCACTCGAACTAGGTGTGGCCTAATAAGGTCCATAACATATTTGATGAAAACTAGTGCATACATGTGGGGCAGGCCTCGACACTCCTGGAGTGGTACTCAGACCAGCTCCATAAAACACTCCTCCATCATCATCGTCTCTATGCTCCCTACCTGCTATCACAAAAGCATGTTGATCAAGGTCTCATGCGAGTGTACTAAAATATCCTAATGTTGATACCACAACTCGATGATGCATAGGTGCGGGAATGGGAGGACCAAGAGTAACAACAAGGGGTTGTGCATGCATGGGGCATTGGGGATCCACCCTTGCCCCTAACCTCTATTGTGGAATACCACCACCAACACCCTAAAATGATTTAAAATCAAAATAATTGGGATTTTTCCCCATAATAAAATCTACATATAGTTTCCTCAAAAAATACAATGGGTACTCCCAATTAGCGTGTGGTGGACTATCAAAAACCATATACCATTGATCCCAAAAATGTGCACTCATCTATGGATGTATGCACCACCTCATGGATATTCTAGATTTATTGGGAGGAATGGGCTGTCAAGTAATAGGGTCAAAAAAATAGGGGGCTAGGTGGGATTTCATTATTTTAGGGTCTAAAATTTGTTTATAAGAGAGACCGTCAGCATAAAATTATCATTTGTTCTTTGTCTCATTGATGCCTATCTAGATCAGAATCAATGGTCTTGATGGCATCCACAAAATTTTACATCATAGATTCAAAACATCTCATGTGTGGTGGAATAAATGCTTGATTCTACATAGTATTGATTTGATTTTGTATGGATGCAACTTGTTCATTTATGCATTCTTGCAAGCGAGCCTCATCAGATGCAACAGGTGCTGGAGGTGGCATATTAGATGGATGGGGAGGGGGAGGTGGAGGTGGCTAAGGTGGTGGATTGATGATATCATCAATGTTAAAATCATACATGATATGAGATATAAGTGTGCATCTACATTAAATTATACAAAATTAACATACAAACTTAAAAAAATACAAGAAATAGTTAAATTTGAAATGCACATGCAATTTTTTTTAAATAGGATGTGCATACATATATTAAGATCATATAAATTTGAAACACACATATACATTGATTTAACTTGAGAGCGTGCATACAAAATTCAAAATTTAACATGTACATACATTTAAAATAAAAAATACGATGCATAATTTGCATGCATACATCATTAAACTAAACTATGTACATACATAAAAATTTCAAAATTTAAGAACTATATGCAATTTTAATACATGTGAACATACTAAATTTTTTTTTGAAACATTCACAAAAAGCTCATTTTATGTCTAACACACACACACACACACACACACACACACACACACACACACACATATATATAAATTTTCCAACAGGAGAAATCATGATCTAGTAGATAGTCATAAAATATATACTATTATAAATTCATCATTATAAGTTCATAAATTCATGTCACTAAAAATATCCATCCAAACAAATTTATAAATTCATCAGAAAAAGTATCCATCAAACCAAATTCATAAATTCATAACTATTTAGGATCATTGTCTTAAATTAGAAATTATTATGGCTCTCTACCAAATCTCTTCATTTCTTTGCGTTTTCCTTTTCCGAATTAGAAGTTCTCCTCTCCTCTAGCCATTGTTGATTCTCATCTAAGATCCCATCCATAGCCCTGACAACATCAACAATGGTTTGCATCCTAGATGCAAACATCCTCGCAAATGGTGCAACACATTCTTCATTTCAAATAATGTTTATTTGATCTTGGATGGTTCTAACATTGGCATTGATTCGTGCTTGCAAACAAGCACCATATATTTCAGGTGGTGGAGGTGGGGGGTGGAGTGGGTGGAGTGGGTGGAGGTGGAGATGAAGGTGGTGGAGATGGATGGCATGGAGGTGGATTGCGAATATTATTGAATCAATCCATTTGATCTCTAAGATACAAGTGAACTTGCATTAGATTTGTAATTTCAAAATGTAAGATACATGTAAGCCTAATTGAATACAAATGATAAAATATGTAAGCCTCATTTATTTCTAAGGCATGTTACTTGAATGAAAATATAATTAACTATTAATATAGGACAATTTATGAATGCTATAGGGTTTACGGTTTAGAGTTTAGGATTTAGGTTTTAGGGTAATAGGATGGCTTAAGTGTATCTATATAGTAAGGTACTAGTACAAAATGACATGGATTTTAAGTGAATAAAATTTGGTGAAGATGCCCAAGGAAACCAAATTTCATTAAGGTCCAAGGAAACTTCACCAAATTTTATTCACTTGGGCCATGTCATTTTTTACTAGCAACTTACTAGAAATAGATCCCGTTGAACCATCCTATCACCCTAAACCATAAATTAATCAACCTAGATCATGATTTATCTCATTCATTTTATAATCTTGAACGATCTTATTGTTATTAAATTTGGTTGCCTTGGGCAACTTCACCAAATTTTGAGAACTTATTTGATCCCCTTAAGAAATGTCATATTAGGACCCCTTAAGAAATAAATTTATGGTTTAGGGTGATAGGATGGCTTAAGGGGATCTATGTCTAGTGAGGTCCTAGGACAAAATGACATGGCTCAAGTGAATAAAATTTGGTGAAGTTGCCCAAGGCAGCCAGATTTCATTAAGAGCCTAAGAAAAAATGATGGCTTTAGGGTTTACGATTTAGATTTTAGATTTTAGGGTTTAGGGTAATAGGATAGCTTAAAGGGATCTATGTAGTAAGATCCTACGACAAAATTACATGGATTAAGGGAATAAAATTTGGTGGAGTTTCCTAAGGAAACCAAATTTCATTTTAAGGTCCTAGGACAAAATGAATTCTTTAGTGTTTAGGGTTTAGATTTTAGAGTTCAGGGTTTAGGGTTTAGGGAACTTAGGGTGAAGTTTTGGTGTCCCTTGGAATATAATGGACTTTCAAGTTAGTGAAGGACATTTTCTTGTGGAACAATTGATTGAGATAGCTCTTGTTTCAACTAACCAACCTAGATAATGAAATCTTATTCATATTATAATCTTGCATGATCTTATTATTGTTAAATTTGGTTGCCTTGGGAACTTCACCAAATTTTGAGAAATTCTTTGATCCCATTAAAAAATTTCATATTAGGACCCCTTAAGACATCAATTTATGATTTAGGGTGATAGGATGGCTTAAGGGGATCTATGTCTAGTGAGGTCCTAGGACAAAGTGACATGGCTCAAGTGAATAAAATTTGGTGATGTTTCCCAAGGCAACCAAATTTCATTAAGGGCCTAGGAAAAAAATGATGTCTTTAGGGTTTAGGGTTTAGAGTTTAGAGTTTAGTGTTTAGGGTAATAGGATGGCTTAAGGGGATCTTTGTAGTAAGGTCCTACAACAAAATGACATGGCTTAAGGGAATAGAATTTGGTGGAGTTGCCTAAGGTAACCAAATTTCATTTTAAGGTCCTAGGAAAAAATGAATGCTTTAGTGTTAAGGGTTTAGATTTTAGAGTTCAGGGTTTAGGGTTTAGCAAACTTAGGGTGAAGTTTGGGTGGCCCTTGGAATAATGGACTTGCAAGTTAGTGCCTAGTTTATGAACATTTTTTATTTTATGAATAGATTGACTATTTCCGTAATAGAAACACATAATTATGTATTATTAAGATTGAGTTTGATGTACATTTTAACTAGATATATTTTTAATTGAATATAAGATTATTTTCTTTAACATTTTTTTCATTAATATTTCCCACTTAAATGAATTTTATGATATAAAATGTATAATATAAAATTAGTTAATGTCGAATCAAGTATTTTATTTTTGATTTTTTGGAATTGAAAGAACCTAAAAGAAAAAAAAAGAAAAAAAAACAGATTATTTTAGTGTCTAGGTAACTAGTGCAAAAATTGAGATTTTAGACTGAACTAGAAGTGTAATTAACAAGTAATTGACTAGAATGAGGGTTAATATTGTCAAAAGACAATAGACAACACATGCAAACAAGAAATGGAAACAAGGCATGACTAAGAGAGATCAAAACATAAAATATAAATGAATGTTGAATATTATCTAATTAAGTGACAATTGGAAATGGATTATACACTTGGATTTACGAATTTGCTAACTAAATTTGCAAACAAGCATTGATAAAATTTATGTATTGTAACTATTATTTAACATATTGTTTTCTAATCTAATTATAATTTAACATTGAAACTAAAGTTTAACATATTATTTTCTCCATACAATGCAAATGAAATTTAAAACATTTAAGCAATGCAAATGAATTTTCTTGAGCTCGAAATTAGGGTTTTCAAAATCAAAATGATTTGTTCGATTTCAATTTAGGGTTTTAGTATTTTTTTTTGTTTCAATTCAATTTAGGGTTTCAATCTAAGAAATTAGGGTTTTTAATGCAATTTTTTTGTTTCATTTCAAACTAGGGTTTTCAAATCCAATTTTTGTTTGATTTGAATTCAGGGGTTCAAAAAGCTTGATTAGGGTTTCCAAATGCAATTTTTTTAATTTCATTTCAAATTCTATTGTTTTGAAATGCAACTTTTTTGTTTTGTTTCAATTAGGGTTTTCAAATGCAATTATTTTTGGTTTGATTGAAAAATTTAGGCTGCAAAAGCTAAATTTTGTTCCTAAAATACAATTCAAGGTTCATTTTTTCATTTCTATTCAATATCTTTAGGTTTCATTGCATTTTTTCATATATTTCTACAATACCTCATTTCTACTGTTAAAAGAAATAAAATGCTTAAAATTTTAAATAAATTCTAAAAAACATGCTAAAATTAATTCTTTTATTGACAATTTCAATAAAAAATGAAAAAATGCTAAAAAATGGGGGTGGAGGCATACCTGTAGGATGGATTTTGATGTCGTTTTCACCCACAAACTCAGGATCCCATGCACAGTGAAAATGAAGTTTTCTGTGTTTTTAAATAATAAATACCATTACAAAATGGGATCCCGATTATTACAAAATAGGGTCCCAATTTTTATAAATTAGGATCCCATTTCGTACCAATGGAGAACCCATTCCCTATCCATCAACTCGGGACTCTTTAACAAATGAGATCCTGATTTTTAAAAAGTGGGATCCCATTTGACATTTAGGCTTGGGATCTAAAAGCTAAACGAGATCTCAATTTTTAAAAATTGGGATCCGGTTTTTGTAATGCCGATTTTTTTTTGGCTAAGGCAAAAACTTCCATGTTTTGTGGACTCAACTTTGTGCACTTACCCAACCCTATTTTTTATATAAAAAAAGAAAAAGTCCCAAATCTTCTTCTATAGTTTGACCTTTGAAAGAAACTTCTTCAACATTAGACCCTTATTTTATCTTGCCCTTTTTCTTCCTCCATAGGAATCTCTTCAATTTCGGATGGGAGGGGAGAATTTTTTATTTCAACTACTAGTTCCTTATCCTTATCCATAATCACCTCTCCTAGGTAAACCATTGCTATGGGTTTCACACGTAGTTCCTAGACCACTCTGGCTAATGTAGCCCTATGTGTTGTGAGAGCCTTTTGTACTTCTTCTAAATCATCAAATTTGGGCTCATCCTCTTCTTTCACCCATGTATTCTTCTTCTTCAATATCTTATACTCTTTTGGTATAATAGCTAAAGATGATTCTCCCATTAACTCCTTTATTTTTCTAGTGACTATCCTTGGTACATCCTTGATGTGAAGATCAATCCATTTCAAACTTCACTCCACTACTATTAAAGATAATTTTTTGATATCATACTCTTCCTTCTCCAACCAATTGATGAGATCCAAGGTCTTTGTTCCTACCTAATCCAAGTCATACTAGGGATCCAAAGTGAGGGAATTATTCAACATCCCTTCGGGTATATCTTATTTAATATTGAACTCTCTCATCTAGGGAATTATTAATCTTTGATAGATCATCTTTCTTACCCCATACTCATCTTGTAAATCTGCCCAAAATTCCACAATGTGAGACTCATGGTGAGGAAAGAGAGATGCATACAAGTTGTTTAGTTTACCTTTAATATCAAAGTCCTTTCTTTCAATGTATAACTTCAAGTTTAAAGCTACGAACTCCTTTGTAAATGTTTTGGCTACTAATGTTGTTGAACATGAATAAAACCCCATCTCAAACAGGAACTTTGTTCCCCTTGCCTTGTGTTTACTAGAAAAATGTACATTTACCTCTACCATTGGTGGGATAATTCCATCAAAATTACTTGATCACTATAGTGCCTTGGTAGAAAAAAATGAGCTTTATCAAATCCAAATAATTTGATGTAAGTGGATCTGTGGTACTGTATAAACCATTCCCCCATTTTCCAACAAATGCTATTACCTCTTTTGACTTTTGAAACCAAAATCCCCTGTCAATTGATTAATGGCCACATAAAGAAAAATATCATTTACTCTCTTGAAATGTCTTTCCACTTTCTTATGCTCAAGCTAATCATAATATTGCCATTTTTTTTTTGCCCAAGACCTTCTCCTCTTACATCCACTGTGCTCAGTCCTTGGAAATTTCCCAATCTAGTAGCACAATAAATGGCATAGGAGCTCATGTATAACTCTTTGGTCTCCTTTAATTTTGTAATCTGATTATGGATTGTATCGAAGACCATATGTCCCCAATCCAAGTGGCATTTTCCTTCTAGGATAGTCTTGATAAAATGGAACATCCATATCTCAAAATTGTGAGGATCTTCCTTAGCAAATGCTCTGGAAAGTAATGTTATAATATCTCCCACTTAAGTAAGAAAATTAGATCTTTTGGGCTTGGTGGGGAGCTTAGTTATGGATTTCTTACTATTTTCAACCATTTATTATTCATGTGCCTCTCATGATTGTTGAAATCTCCTTCATACTTGGGAAAATGTGTCTCAACCTTGCAATTATATAAATGATAGGATATATATATATATATTTCCTAGTTATATCGATAGGTGTAGTATACAATGGCATCATGGGGGAGAAGTGGGATGTGTGTAAACAAATTTTCATTAACTTTTTTAGGAAACTATTAAAATGGCCAACATACATTAGATAAATGATACATTGTAAATCTAAATAGTCAATTATTAGGTTTTAGATCCAATGGTGGATATTTTGTTGGCCTATCTTTCCCTAGAATGTAACTCTATTTTATGAGGGTGTTGTATTATGATTGCAGTAGAGATTCAGTGATGTATTCTGAGAGTTTGATAGAAGTCATGTTGTCTCTTGATCTTTGAGTGGTGATATTCCTATGAGAAGCTTGCTTTGCAAGTATATTGTAATATTTGTGATTTACTGAATAATATATTGGGAAAATTTTGAAGTGTGGGGTTTCTCTCTCACAAGGGTTTTCCCCACATAAATCATAGTGTCGTGGTATGCATGATATTTCTGTTTAATTTTTTGTAACTTTTAAAGATCTGTAAAAATTTTACATTATTCTCCTCTCAAGATTAGTGTAGAAAGTTTTTTTTCTACCTCAGCTTCCTTACAAGTGGGATCAGAGCTTGATCACCTTTGGTTTTAGTTGTGGGTTGTTGGGTTTTTTGGACTAATCTAGGTTTGAGTGGGAGCTTGTGTAGAAGATACTTTGTGATCTTGTTGTAGGAATTTTTTAGATGGAAAGTTCATCAGGGAGAATAGAGGTGGATAATTTTTTTGGAAATAAATTTGAAATATGGAAGCTAAAGATGGAGGATCTATTGATAGATTGAGATCTGTGGGATGTTGTTGATGATAATGTTTCAAGGCCTAAGATCCTAGTTAAACTGCTCAATATGATTTTATAGACTGTAAATCCAAGGGTCTAATCATATTGTGTTTGGTAGACTCTTTTTTATTTAATTTCCATGAGAAGACCTCTGCACTAAAACTATGGAAGAATCTTGGTGAGAATTATTAGGAAAAATCTTTAGTGAACAAGATTTTCTTGAGGAAGAAATTGTATTCCTTGAAATGGAAGAGGGTGGATGAATCACAAAACACCTAGACGCATTCAATATGTTGGTGGCTCAATTTGAATCAGTTGGTGTCAAAATGGATGAGGAAGAAAAATGTCAGATCTTGCTTTCTTCTTTGTCTGATTCATGGGATTCTCTTATTATGGCTATTGGGAGTAATTCTGTTATTTTGAAGACTGAAGATGTGGAGGGTTCTTTGCTTTATGAAGATATGAGGAGGAAGGTATTCATCACTACCAAGGAGGCCCTAAATGTTCATGGAAGACCTAAGGAAAAAGGAAAGAAGAATGAGAAGTGGGACAAATCCAAGTCTAGGGGGAAATCTAAATCTCTTAGAAAGTCCAAAGTTATTTGTTAGAACTATGATAAGCCTGGACATGTTTTTAATAAATGCATAGAAGAAAAGAAGAAAAAGAAGAAATTTGGTTCTAATTCTCAGTCTGAGAAGGAAGATGGTAATGTGATGATTGTATCTTTGGAAACTCATGCAGGTAATTGTTGATGTGCCAAATTGACCCACAACATGCAAGTAAGATAAAAGTGAAATATCTCACCTCTCCTGAAAGAGACAATCAATAATATAACTAATCACCTCCCAAGGTCTGATGTTGGTTCACAACGTTGTTGTTTCACAAAGTGGTCAATATAGCTATAATGTTTCGAGGGGCCTGGTGGTTTTGAGCTTCTAGATTGTTGCAAGATCAAACATCTATCTAAACCTACTTTAACCAATGGTTTTAAAGAAATAGAAAAAGATAGATCAAGTTTTTCAAACTAAAAATAATGTTGAGGGTGATCCCATAATAGCAGTTTACAATTTTTGGCCAAACTGGACACTGAAATTATTATTTTTAACTAAATCTTCACATTCAGGCACCTATAGCGGCTAAACTGTGAGGAATTTGAAGATGGTGCAAACTAGAGTCTCATCAGATTTTGTCTGTAGATTCTAAAAATATTTTTTTCAAAATTTTTGGAATCAAATTGCACTTCTTTTTCCATTTCCCACAAAAATAGATTATTTTCAGAAAACAACATTTTTAAAAAGTGATGCACACCGTATAACACAACTTTTTTTCCATGAAGGATAAAATTCTAATTCTTTCAAATTTAGATTTGAAACTCTGATATCTAGTGCTTCCACTTGGTTAGATAGTTTTTTATTGAATATTTTTTCCTTAATAAAGTTTCAAAGTCAAACAAATTACAATTTAGACACAACGCGACTGTATAATGTGTAACTATTTTTGTATATGTCAAAAATTTTTTTTTTTTGGTTGGATCAAGGACTTCAATATCTGGTGCACTCATATTTTTCAATTTTTTTGATAATCTTCTATTTTTCCACATGTGAAGAACAAAGAAATTCATTTTCGATGAAAAACCTATGTTTAATAAAACTTAAAAAAAAAATACATAACAAAACTAAAACATATTAAAATTATATTCATTAGATAGCTTGTTCTGAGGAATACCATAATCATCTAAAATAAATTTTAAATGAATTCATTTGATCCCCCAAAATCTAAATCAAAAGTGATTTTTTATCAGCATTTTGATAGGTGTAAAGGAGACGCATTTATAGGTATGGTTTAAAACTAGCGAGGTTCAATCCAAGGGGGTTTGATCTAAGGTGATTTGATCAAACCCTCTTCAATTGGAATTCTTAAAATGGAACTTTTTAAGGCTTAAATCATTATCTTTTCTAAAAATATGTGATTTTAGCTAAAATTCGTTCCTCTCAGGAATTGTAAACCACTATTATGATAGCACCCTTGATTCATTCAATTAATCAAACTTGTTTCCTTCCAAGGAATTCCTAAGCTAGAACTACAAAATAAAATTAACTTGTAATTGATACAAAGTTCAATTCATTCACAATGCAAACTTTAATAGTAAATTGCAAATCATCATTCAAACAAAACATAAGATAAAATTTCATTCCTTGAAATATTTTTAAATAAAAATGATTAACACAAAATGGATACCATTCTAGAGCATAATATAAAGAAGGTTTAAATTTGGCTGCCCCTATTGTTAATGAAACAGATAAGCAACATTTACAAATCTGGCAAGATCACCAGTGTATAGAAAACCCATGTCTTCAAATTATCTCCATCTATGTAGAGAAAATATGGAAGATACATCACCTCCCCTTCCTGGCGAACTGTAAAAAATGTCTTACTTAAGAAAAACCCTAACTTGCTTCTTCCTAACCTTTTCTACTACCTTCTGAATTTTCTTCCTCCTTAACCCTAAATTTTTTTAATAATAACCACCACGACCTGTCTCTAACCTATCTCTCCCTCTTCTAACTCTTCTAACTCTTCTAACTCTAAAGAGGTAGCAACAAAAGAGGCAAAATGCCATATCTATAAAAAAATGTGTCAGCCCCCATTTAGGGTTTACAATGAGTCAGTCATAGAAGAAGTCAACTCTAAAGGAGTCTAAAACAAAGTCAAATGTGCATTAAATGTGTGCACTCTGTCCATGTTGGCGAAGGATCTCCCACAGGTATGGTCCCCTACAACATTACAAAATTGTTACAACCACCATCATTACCTTTCAACCCTCATCCTCGACCTCGAGATTCCCTTGCAAAGTTTCCTTGAATGTTCTGAAGCATTGTCATTAATTTTGATCTACTTTTGCTAGTAGACACCTCGTCTGTCATTAAGACTCACGACTTCTTCCTCTTAGGTTTTCCTCTCTATTTAGAACATTTTGTAGGTTGAATTCCTTTAGAAGCAACATCTAACGTTCCCTTGTTTTAACCCTAATGCCCTCATTAGTCCTCTAAAAGCATAGAAAATACCATTCTTTGTCTTACCTTTCATACCCTCCTGTTTCTCATACTTAGCAAAACTTAACTCTGGTGGAGGCGAAACCAAATCAGAACTAGGAACAACACTTACCTTTAAAACTGATGGGATGGGAACCAAAATGAAATCAAAATTGAGACTAGAGTCAGAACAGGGACAAAACACAAGACTGTTCATTAACTTTAAATTCTTTGCACCATTCCGGCTCTGACCTCGAAAGAAATCAAGTATGCAAAAACCAAGACTTGACCAACCGACCAAGCGATTGGAACTAGAATTGGGGCCAAAATGAAAACTAAACTTAGAAATGACCAACATCTCCAAGTTCAACCCAAATTCTGGTTCCACGTCCACAAAAGAAAAGATACCCTAGGACTCGTAGCAGGGCAGGGGTGGAGTCAAAACCAAATGAGGAAATAGAACTTGGAAAAAACTCTAGATCCCAAATCCCTTCCAAACCCAGGCCCACAAAAGAGACCAAACACAAGCAACAAAAATGAATGCAATGGACAGAACTAGAATCGGAACCGAAACCCATCGGGGCGGAATTGGAACAAAAACCTGACCCTAAAAATTTTCCAAGTTACAAGTTCAGTTTCCATCCTAACTCTGCCTCCAACAACACATAAAGAGAGGATAAGGAAAGAGATGAGAGAAAGAAAAAGAAGGGAAGAAAACACCC
Source organism: Sequoia sempervirens (assembly GCA_007258455.2). Lineage (NCBI taxonomy): Eukaryota > Viridiplantae > Streptophyta > Pinopsida > Cupressales > Cupressaceae > Sequoia > Sequoia sempervirens. Next base: position 511,560,207 of record VDFB02270651.1, read on the forward strand.
CATGACCAAATACAAGGATAAAAAGGAAAAACAAACACAATGGGCAGAACCAAAACCAGAACTAGAACAAAAACTGGAACTTGTAACAACTTCCAAAGTTTAGTTTCGGTCCACGTTCCGCATCCACTAGAACAACAAAAAAAAGGGCCCAAGGAAGAAAGAAAACTCCCAAGGTACAAAACACAAAACCAAAGGAAAACAAAAAAAGAAAGGGGGGACCCATTTTAATCAAGTTTAAAAAATGGGGTGGTTATGCAAGGCATAACAATTGGCAATCTGGCTGGGAAAATGGTTTAACCATTTTCAAGAAACTTAATGATTCAATTACCTAGAACTCCTATTTATGTACATCGCAATTCCAGTTAGGTTAGTCTTAGCAAACAAGGTTGAGCTAGAATCTCAAATGTAAATCAACACTGGCTACCCCTGAATCTATGTGTGTGCTTGATAGTGCATCACCCTTTTACAAAGTTTTCATCTTTTGAACAATTGTGCACAAGATTTGAACTACATGAGTTGATTCCCTTTAACTATTGTGCAATGATATCCTAGGCATTGCTTCGCTACCAGTCAAGCATCCATAGCTCTGATAGAGATACCTCTATTTTTCTCACAGCATTACTCTACTGCCAGTTAGGTGTCCATAGCCCTAGTAGAGATACTAGAATCACCCATTCAGTATTGAGTTTTCTTTTCTTAGATAGTTCTCTTTTCTTTCTTCTTTTTTTTGTTTTTCAGTTCATTCAATTCCTTCTCAATATTTTAGATGCTCAACATCTATACTAGGTTGAAAACTACCATGGACCTCATAACAACATCTAGGGAATTGGATTTTTCACTCAAATCTTGCAACACCATCAACCTTAGACAAATATACCATTACAAAAGGAGATGTTTCTGATGATTTGTGACAGATTCAATCATAGTTAGTGAGGATTGCTTACTTTACACCTTGTTCTCAATGACTTTCCACAACTCTCATTGACAATGGACATAAAATAATGAATTTAGAATAAAATCATCCAACCAGAAAACTTGAAAATATCTAAACCAACTTCTCTCCTAGTAACCAAAGTATACTTCAAATAACAACCCCCCTTACTTATTTGGATAAAATGAAGGCCCCCACAAAAAGGAAACAAAAGAAACAAAAAGAAAGGAAAACAATCTTATGATCATAAGCCCATGAAATAAACTCAATAGAAGAAAAGGAAGGGTCATTGTCACATACTAGTGCAAAGGGTACTCCAAAATTGGTTGTGATGGATTCAGTGAGGAACTTGATTACTACCTTCATTGTGCTATTCTTGCAAGGTATAGCTTCTATCCACCTCGTACAGTAATTCATGGTAGTCAAAATGAATTTATGTCCTACAAAAGAATTTGGGTTAATTACCCCAATAAAATCAAGTGCCTATTGGGAAAATGGCCTTACCTCATAAACAGGCTGCAATGGCATGGATGGATGATGCTCTCTTGATGCATAAATTTGACATATATGACATGTCCTTACATGTTGGTGGGCATCCTTGAACACACATGGCTAATAATAACGAGATCTGAGGATCTGATGTGCTAAAGAATCTGCAAAACCATGTTTCCCATGAAACTCAACAATTGCATGCTTAGCTTCTTGTTGATCAAGACATCATAGATAAACCCATTCAAAAAAAAAAATCTATAACAATCCTCCTTTGAGCATATAATGGGAGCTTTTCATTCTCAGTGCTCTCCTCTGAGTTGTGTTTATTCCCTCTAGGCACTGATTATTGAGCATGAAATAAATAATATCGGCATACCAAGAGTCATTAGAAAAGGATTGTGTTGTTTACTACTGACAAATAATGTTCTTACCAGCATCCGCCATTACTTTAGACAGGCCTTGACCTTAGACAAGTTTCATAGGGTGAATCTCCAGATCGAACTCCTACAAAATAGCCATCCATTTCCCTCTATGTTCTCCCAAATTGCTCTGCATAAGTAGAGACTTCACAACAGCATCAGGAACCACAACAATGATCTGACTTCGAAGGATATAATGCCTGAACTTCTTGACAGCTCTAACCAACACAAAATCTTGTTTCTTAAGAGGTGGGTACTTGACTTCAACATTCTTAAATGAAGAGCTCATGAAGGCAATTGGCCTTTCATCCCCCTCCTCTCTTCGTTGTGTCAGGATAGTTGCACATGAGTGTTCAGAAGCAAAAGAATAAATATAAAATGGCTTCAAGTAGTGAGGACTAGTGAGGACTAGTTCCTCTGAAATGGATTACTTAACCTAAGAAAAATCAGCCTTTGCCTCATTACTCCATTCCATTCTAGCATCTTTCTTCATCATTTCATTCAAAGGTTTAACAATTTATGCAAAACCTGTGATAAACTTCCTCACAAAGTTGATCTTTCTGAAGAAAGATCTCATCTCCTTTTTACTTCCCGGCATGGTTAACTTCATAATAGACTCAGCTCATCCTGGACCTATCAATATCCCTCTTTTCGAGATTATGTGTCCCAAAAGTTTCCCTTCAGAAACCTTGAACACACACTTTTTAGGATTCAGAGAAACGCCATATTGGATACATATTTTAAGAACTTTAGCCAAGTCTGCAACATGGTTTAGTCTATCTTTCGAGAATACTATTAGGTCATCCATATAAATGATGATGCACTTACCAATCAAATCTTTGAACACTACATCCATTGCACGTTGAAAGGTTGCTCCAGAGTTTATCAAACCAAATGGCATCCTCCTGTAAGCAAATGTTCCCCACTTAGTTGTGAAGGCTATCTTCATTCTGTCTTCATAATTAACAATCACTTGATTGTACTTAGAATAACCATCCAGGAATGACATCATTTAAGGCCCATTGACCATTTGCAAGACTTTGTCCAGAGAAGGGAGTGGGTAGTTGTCTTTTTCCAAAACTCTATTCAGATTCCTAAAATCTACACAGTCTGATCTCCCCATTCTTTTTATGAACTGGGACCAAGTTAGTCACCCATGTTGAATGACACAAAGGGAAGATTATTCTTATAGAAATAAATTTTTGCACTTCCTTAAAGATCAGTGGTTCAATCAGAGCGTTGACAAGACATTGTTTCTGTCGAAATGGTCTAGCTTCAGGCTTTAAAGGAATTGTATGTGTTATCACAAAAGTATCAAATGCTTTTAGATCTTCATACCCCCAAGCTATTGCAGCAATATCTTTCTTCTGTGCCCTCAATATATCTTCCCTAATTGATTCAGGGTAGGCTTTCCCTATGTAAACATTCCTTTCAAGGCCAGAGTTAGCTAAGTTAACAGTTTTATATTCACCCCTTTATCTTCGGTTGATACCTTTTCCTGAGCCCTTGGATTTGAATCAAAAATTCTTTCTAAGGCCACCATTCCCTTGGGAATGCTATTACTTTTCAAGTTGAGGACACCTTTTGTATCATAGTCTTCAGGGTTCCGGTCGCCTTGATCCCTGTCAGACTCATCAATGATCTATCCTTAAAAAATATTTGGGCTTGCTAGAAAAGAAAGGATATATCGATCATCATCGAAGACTTGAAAGTTCCTGACATTATCAGGGACAGCCAAGGTGGATATTAATTCTACTAAAAATCTCTTGAGCTTGGAGCCTTGCATAGGCTCTAGGGTACTTGCAGCAACAACTAATGAATTAGCTATTTAATTTTCCTCTCTAGGGATTAAACTAATCCCAAAAGCATCAATGTCTTCAATTAGGTTCCACACCTGATTTCTATAAGCTACCAGCCTTTTATTATGAAATGTGTACTAGTTGCATACTTGTTTGATAATCACTTCTGAATCTCCTTTAGCCATCAAGGAAGTAATCTTCTTCTGATGTGCGAACATCAGTCCTTAAGCTAAGGCTTCACATTCCACTATATTATTAGTGCATCCAAACTGCAACCTGTAAGAAGAAAAAAATGTTTTCCCTTTCAGGCTTGTTAACTTAATTCTAGTACCACACCCTATTTTAGATTTGGATCCATCAAATGTGAGGGTCCATAGCTGATCATGAGATGGGGTTTATCCCTTTGAGCTTGTTGTGGGTGCTTGGATAAGATGAACCATAGGTGGGGCCACTTGATCTTTTGCATCAAATATTGGGAATGGGTGTTCAATAGGTTCATTAGGTGCAATATCCAATTCCTACTTAGATATATCATGTAATCCTGGGATATTTTTCTGATAGTTATCTGTATCCTTAATTAACCCCTTGGGTTTTGGTATACTTGTGAGTGTAGGGATATTAAACACACCCTGGGGTTGTTCCACATAACTATGTTGGTCTGGTATTATGACCAGGGTAAGTTTAGTTTGAAGAGGGACTTACTTTGAAGGTATATTATCCCTGGTTAACATTATTTCCTTTTTGGCTTCAAATGAGAAGTGATCTAAAATGGTCTCAAGGTGAATTGGGCTAGTTTCTTTAGTTTGGAAAATATGATTTAGAACACTGATGCAGGGTTGGTAGGTCAATTCTGAATGATTTTGGTAGTGTACCCTGCACCAATTTGGGAGTAGAAGACTCCACAAATCGATATCTTCCCCTAAGACCAACTAATCCTATTGTAGCTTCTTGATCAATACCCACTGGTTTACACTAATCTTGGGATCAGGGAATTCTTGTGTTGACAAATCCTTAGAATCAAGAACTGAAAGAGTCAGAATTTTATCTCTTTTATAACCCCTATTTTGGTTTCAAAATAAGCTACCTCGTTGGGACAGTCATACTCAGTGATGATATGTTTGAGATGAGGTTCACTCTCAATCCTAATCTGTGTAGGTATTCCCCTCCATGGTAGCCACATATGTGAAAATTCAAGGGAGAGATATCCCCCTATGCTCTTCATTAGATCTCTTCTCAAAAGCATACCGTAAGTCTCAAGAATATCTACTATCTAAATATAAATATTGATTTGAATCCTAGGGTCAGGCCCTACTTGCACATGTATATTTCTCAATTCTCCAACTACATTAACCTCTTTTTTATCAAGTTGGATGACCTTCTTGTTTGTTTGGACAAGATTCAATCCTAATTTATTGCATACAAAGAATGGCATAACATTTCTAGAAGCCCCTGAATCTAGCAGGAAATTATACAGATTATTCCCACAAATTCTCAAACTTAAAAGAAATGGTGGGGTCCCTACCTTGTTTCTAAACAAAGCTACATTCATGTCTACAGCGGGTGCCACCTTGGTTTTCCCTTTTGATTTATCAACTTCCTCCAAAGCTTTCAGCACTATATCCCACTGGGAAGGGCACCATTTTAGGATGTCAAAGTATGATAAAGAGGTTTTCTATTTCTACATCTCAGAAACAATATCAAATTTTGTGTTATAACTTGTATTATATTTGAAAACACCAAATGAATTGCCTTTGCTAGGGAATTCAGGTGGACCCTTCGGTGGAAGAGGGTTGTTATCAACACTCTAATTTGGAGGCACCATGTGGTTAGGTGGTGTTGATGTAGTGAATGGACCCTTATTCTGGTTTCTTAGGAAGTGTCCTCCCTTTGTCTGAAATGCTTGGGCATCATACACATCTTCCTCTAGTTCATTCTCATTCTGCATTGGCAATGAAGGTTCTTCTTCAAAGAGGTCATAAGACATTGTTGTATCCACTAAGCCTCCTCCTTTATTTTAATTCCCTTGGAACATTTGGGCATCTTCCTATGCCATCTTCACAACCTTCTCCATTTCATGATAGTTCACCTCAGAATGATTTGCAGTATCATGTAGCCTGCACTAGTTAGTCATAAAATTGAGGTCAACCACATTTGCAATATGTGGCCTCTCCTCATTAGCTTGATAATTGTGAGAAAATCCACCATTATTTGGCCCTGTGTTCCATTGTCTATTGTTATTAGGCCTCTGGTTATATCCTCTATTATGATTTTGATAGCCTTGGTTAGGGAAGTTTTGGCCTTGAGAATTCCTTTGGTTGTGATTGTTGTGGTTCTAATAATTACCCTGACTATTATTATTCTAATTAGGGTAATTACCTTGATTAGCATAATTACCTTTGTTCTGAGAGGGGTTCAGTTTAAGCTAAGCCATGTCATTTGTGACTTGAGACAGAGTTTTCTTTAGGGTCTCCACCTCATTTGTGAGTTGAACTATCCTTTCACTCTCAGCACTCTTAGCAACTAGTGGTTGACCGACAGGATTTGGTATTTCAACTTGATTATGATGACCATGTGGATTGTGATGAGCTTATGATTGTTGAGAGAAGTCAGGAGCTCCATTGGAAAAGAACAGAATAGGAGATTGAATTTGCAACTTAGACATAGGTCCATAATGGGAAGGAGACATCCCTAGGATAGTATTGAATAAGGGATTGGATTAGGCATCTGATGCCCCATAGAAGGAAAAACTCCTCCCAAGTTCCCTTGTTGAGAGCTAGTTTGTTGTTTCAACTTGATGGCTAGATGATAAACTTTAGACAAAGAATCAATATCTGCCAGCTGATAAGTCCTTTATAGGAACAAGCCAAGCAAAGGGTCTATAACTCTAAAATATGCCTGAATGGCACTATTCTCAACAACTAGATAGGGGTCCTGCAATCTCCTATACATTCATTGAAACCTTGTATTAAACAAGGGCAGTGATTCACATGGATCATTCCTAATGGTAGCAAACTAATGGAACAAAATGGCTAGATCCACATAAACTCTAAAGTGATTGATGAAAGCATTCTCTAGATTTTTCCAACTTAGAATAGAACCTTGTGGAATATTTAGGTACCAGTTGTACGCCATATCTCCTAAGGAATAAGCGAACAACATACAAACCACATCATGGTGGGCTATTTGGGCTCTAGTACAAGTGTCCTTAAAAGCTTGTATGTGCTCTTCAGCACTCCTTGATTTTCCATGAATGTATTTGGGATAGAATTTCTTAGGATTCTTAGGCATATCATGAAAGCCTCCAGGAATAGTCCACAATGGAGAGGGATTATTCATAAAAAATTCCATTGGTGGTGGTGGTAGAGGTTGAGCTAGCTGTTGGATGGGCTAAACCAACTGTAATGGAAATTGAGGTGGATTTGGTGATGGATTCACGTATATCAACTGGGGTATTGGTGGAAAGCCTGGTGGAGTGAGTAGAGCTGACGAGGGTGGTAGAATGGTTTCCCCAGTTCTGTGAATCTTGTGTGTCATTGGGGTCTTGATTTCTATCAAAGGTGGTGGGTTTTTAGTTGATCAAAGAACTCTATGGGACCTCTCTAGTGAGAAAAAACCAATATTATCTAGTTTGCTCTTCTGCCATCCCTCTAGCGCTAGTTTCCTATTGATGTGCCAAATTGACCCACAACATGCAGGTAAAATAAAATTGAAATATCTCACCTCTTCTAAAAGAGACAACCAATAATCAAACTAATCACCTCCCAAGGCCTTTGATGTTGGTTCACAACATTGCTATTTCACAAAGTGGTCAATATAGCTATAATGTTCAAGGGGCATGTTGGTTTCGAGCTTCTGGATTATTGCAAGATCAAACATCTATCTAAACCTACTTTAACTAGTGGTTTTAAAGAAATAGAAAAAGGTAGATCAAGGTTTCAAACTGAAAAGAATGTTAATTCATTCAACTAATTAGACTTGTTGCCTTCCAAGGAATTCCTAAGCTAGAACTGCAGAATAAAATTAACTTGTAATTGATACAAATTTCCATTCATTCACAATGCAAACTTTAACAGTAAATTGCAAATCATCATTCAAACTGTGTGAACCCTTTTCCTAGTACCTGCAAAAAAACATGAATAAACAAGTTAGATAAATAATTACAAGCTAAAAGAAGGATTCCCCATGAAATCCATTTACAACTCAAACTAGGAATGAAAATAATGAAGAAAACAAAGAAAATGATAAAAACTAGATTTAATCCTAATTTAAATAGAAAACACTTGATCCCATGGGGGAACTGGTGCCAATTTGATGTGAAAATTGGCCCTTTCCCAATCCCTATGATGAAATCTTGATGTTTTGAAGATGATGTTGATCCACTTTGACAAAAGATGAGAACTCCAAGCCAAATCTACAAAAAGCCTATCTAAGGATTTGAATGATGGATGGAAATGGCTAAGTATTTTAGCATGGTAACTTTGCTTATATTGTGGATGGATAAAATGAAGGATGAGCTCTTCATTTATAGAATTTCAAGATGGATGAATGCCCAAATTTGAGTAATGTGGGACTAACATTCATCCAATGATATGGTGCCACTTGTCAAGCTATGAATGGATGATGGATGTGCAAGATTTGAGGTTTGTGCCAATAAATGTCAATATTTGAAATTCAAATTTGTTGAAATGACATGTAAGAGGGAAGGGAAAATGCAATAAATGCCACTTGGCTCAAGGAAAAGGACATGTAAGAGGTTTTAAATTCCTTGTTGGATGTACATGTTGACTTGGAATTTTTGAATTCAAATTGAGAGAATATTCCAAAAGATGCCTTGTGAGGAAAATAGAGATTTAATAAATGAATTAAATCTATTTTCATGTGCAACTTGCATTATCTAGAGGATGTGACATGAGATGAGGTTAAATTATTCAAGGGTTTAATTAATTTAACAAGAGACTAGAGGATGTGACTTATTTGACTTAGATTTATGGATTTATTTAAATCAAATAAGAGAGGAATATGATAAGAGGCTAATTAAATAAAGATTTTGATTTATTCAATTAAAAGGGATGGTGTTAGATTAAATCAAATAAGGTTTAATTTATTTAATTTAATGGATATACTTTAGAGATTTAATCAAATAAATTGATTATTTAATTAAATAGGGATAATTAGATCAGATGGATTGATTTAATTAACAAGAGAAATGACTTGATTCAGATAAAGTGATTTATTTAACTAAGGGAGGATATTGATGAATTTAATCAGATAAGTGAATTTGATTAAACGGTTAGACCGAGGAATGATTTAGGAAGAAACGATGTTAGTAAGTTCGGATCGGATGCATGATGTCAATCAGTATATTTTTGATGTCTACATTTTTCCCCTCTTTGAAGGAATGCACTTGTTACGTTGGTTCAAAGAATAAACAATCTCGATCAAAGCCAAATTTTTTGATATTTAAAACTTGCCCCACTGCTGCCTGGTGAGAGAAATATGCCATTATAATGCCCCCTCAAGAGATTAGACGAAAATTTCAATTTTTTTGGGTGATCTCGCAAAAAAAAGTGACCAAGTATCGAACAAGTCTGAAAGGGGTCCGGGAGGCTAAAAACGTGTCTAAACATAATAAGATGATGAAAAACAAGCCTCAAATAGATGAAAATAGGTTTGAGGGACCGAAACCCAAGCAGGACAGCCCTAGAGGGTCAAAAACCCTAATTTTTAGGCTTAAAAGGGGCCTGAGGGGTCACTTTCAAGTCATTTTCACACACCTCCACTAGCAAACCTTGAGATTTAAGCTCTAACCCTTCGACTATATGGCGCAACAACAACTTCCTCTACACATTTTGGACTGAGTTCGGACCTACCAGCAGCCACCTGGCATTGCTGCCCCGATATATGACCCTAACCGAAGCTTCCTTTTTTTTCATTTTAACACATTTATTACATGTTTAAAGATGAGCTTGCCTCCAACAAAACTATTATAGCATCACTTGGTATTTAAAGTGCATCGCTAATTACCATTTTGTGCCGCAGCGGTGCAATTTGGAGTTTAGAAACTCTGCCACAGGGCTCGGGCTCAGCTCGGACTCAGTGGGCAAGTTTGGACAAATTGCGATGCTGGGTGCTAAAGTGCACCACGATGGCTTTATTTAACTAAATTTTTGGTCTAGCGTCAAAGTTTGAGGAAACTCAAACCGCGACGCCTTCACAAACTGTGCCACTGGAAACGAGTTTGGAGCATTATGCTATAATTTTTTTTAAAAATTTAACATGTTGACTTTCTCTAATGCAGGACGGGCCTAGGGAGCACCAGTTGCGGGATTTGGTGAGCGTCCTATGGGACTTTAGCGACAGAGACCAAGATTGGCTGGGAGCTGCAGGACTATGGCATATTTCGTATGCAGTGCCCATGCGTACACACCTAGGGATGCTATTAGCACTGGCAGAGTGGTGGGACAACGAGACGTCATTTCATCTTCCACTTGTGAGGTGACCATCACTCTAGAGGATGTTTGGTGCATACTACGATTTCCCATTCATGGCCACCGGGTGATCTATGATATGGAAGAGGGACGCGAGCATTGCGTCAGAGTCCTCGCCACTCGAAATATTATTTACTGTGAGGGGAATATCGAGCTAGAGAGTTACAGAGTTATAGCACCTCCCTTTTTTTGGGCTATTGCAGTGATCATTTAGGGTTTGGTTGCCCTAGATAGATGAGGGTGGTATTTCAGTTCCAGCTAGGGATACTGCTGGGAGAGGATGGTCCAGGACAGGCCGGTTCGGTTTGCATGGGGGCCCGTCCTTCTGGCTTCACTCTATAGGGATTTGCATGAGTATGCTTATATGGATGGCCAAGCCCTAAGGGCCAGTGTGACACTTCTTCATATTTAGGCATGGGAGCATATTTCTATGCTACATCCATGGGTGGCACAATATAGAGGGGGTGTGTCATTCACACACACCGGTGAGCACGGGATCCCCTACTGGAGGCGGGTCCTAGATGAGATGCTGGTGTTTACTTGGAGACCATATCTTGGTCAGCTTGAATGGGCTGATGATGTAGATCAGCTCTTCTACTGCCATCAGGATCGATACATGCAGGGCCGAGAGCACACCATGATCAAGCGTTACCTGCCAGGGTGCATGCAACGTCAGTTTGGAGAGCCCCAGGATTGGCCAGATGATGGTTATGTAACCATCTTTGCACATAGTATGACACAGGTGGCATGGGGGCCTGACATTCCTACCACAGAGGTAGTTGATAGCTTTCGGCAGTTGGTAGCCTGACCGTGGGCTTATGATCAGGGCTTGGCGGATCCAGGCACCACACAAGCCTACAAAGATTGGTTTAGACCTCCCCTCTGGTTGACCATTCTAGGTGAGGATCCAAAGGAACACAGGGTCAGAGGTAGAGCGAGAGGACGAGGGAAAGGATGAGGATCTAGGGTCGAGATTCATCAGGACCCACCATTGGTGCCCCCAGTCCCACTAGGCCAGGGAGATGTCCATATGCAGGACTAGTAGCAAGAGCCACCAGTCCCACCACCATGAGCTGAGGGTGAGGACCAGGCTCACATACAGCCACGGGCACAGCTAGTAGGATAGGAAAATGCACGAGATGCCTTGATTTTATAGTTGTAGGCACAGGTCCAGGCAGTGACCACAGAGAGAGACCAGGCGAGAGCCGAGAGAGAGTAGCTCAGAGTAGAGAGAGATCAGGCTATGTAGAAGTGACAGGCCACAGAGCTACAGGAAGCCACAGAGCTAGGCCACAGACTACAGATTGAGAGCATGACAGCCTCTGCCTCCTCCCAGGGTTCAGTGCTGGTGCAATCTTATAGGGAGGCTATTCGAGAGATAGCGTACTACCACCGAGCTTACCATGATACTATACCCAGAGCAGACTGGGTCCCCGATTACTCAGAGTGGGCTAGCTAGAGACTGCCAGAAGGTCACAGTGACAGGGGCGAGGGCAGCATCCATGGAGATCAACCCTGATCAAGATGTTATGATGCATTTTTTGTGCCTTATTGGCTCTTTTTTGATAGCTTGATGGGCATTTTGTACTGATTGACATATATGTGTACAGTGATCTGATTATTATTCTTTGTACTATGATAGTGATTTGATTGATGATATACATGAGCCGATGATGATTTTGATGTGATACATTGTGTACCTTTATTTATGCATGGATGGTTTATTTCTATATGTTCTGCAATGATGTTTTATGGATGCATTTATTTCTAATGATGTATGCGTTATGATTATGACTAACAGATCTATATTATGCTAACCTATGATATGATGTTCAATGATGTTAACTATATGATGGTTTATTTTATGCCAATGTAATATTTGATATGATTTAATTCATGGTATATGCAATGATGTGTGGAATATGCTTATATATGGATGGATGTGATATGATGTGATGGTCATGATATGATGCTAAATGAAATGGTTTTATGAGATGCTTAGAATAACCAATGTTGTTATCCTACATGATGATGTATGTGCTATAGTGATATGTTAATGCAAAGTGATATGCTAATGCATAATGAATTAAATGCTTATATACCTATTGCTTATGATTATGCAAAATGATTATGGAATTTTTTTGTAGATGCTATGTTATGGTTTATATGATAATATGAAATGTTTATGAAGTGCAAATGCAATGTTTATGCCATGATTAATATAATTGGTGAAATACGATGATATGGATGCACAAGTTTATATGATGATGAGAATGCGATGTTTCCTATATGATATGCAATGCAATGTGCTAATGATTTCTATATGATGTGCTTATGCAATATGCTAATGATTTGTGGATGCAGGATCAATGGTGGTGATGGTGATGATGAGCAACTGTCATAGTACCTTGTTAGCGTGATCAGTAAGGAGAGAAGAAGTCAGTTCAACAAGACGCATGATGACACAAATGTAGATGATGATGATGATGATGATAATTACTACTTGCCGAGGAATTGGGATTTTCAAAGGGCCAAGATTTCCTATGTTTGATAACACACGTGGTACAATGCATCAAGGTATAGAAAACTAGGATGGCGTTGTACCCAGTGTTATGGAATTTGACTTGACAATCAAATAGGATTATTCTCGTTCACACCTGACATACAGAAACCTTGCTAGGTTGTATTTCAGAAGTTTTACCCTCAGACCGAACACAGAAAGGTAAACCTATCCCTACAATAGTCAACAAGTTGCCTTAGACCTCTTCCATACATTCCTAACAAAGCAAGTATTCGCCGAGGTTATATTGCAAGAACGTCCAACAAGCACAATAGACAAAGATAATGATCATTGCCCCATTCCTATTTCTCTAAATCCACTGTTTTGGAATATCATCGAGATGTCCTTGGAATGAGCACAAAATAAGATAAGTAAAAAAAAATAAAAAACCAAGTAATCAAACAAATTGATGCTCTTCAATACTGCTAACAGAAAAGGATGTGTTTTCTAAGATGATAACCGAAACTTATTGCCAAAAGATAATTCCGATTGTAGGAAGGATTCATCCTAGGACATGTTAGTGGATGGTGGCACGTCATTTCGTTTATCAGGGATGATTGATATGGGACCAATTGGATGATGAGTTACCAGTACGAAGAGATAACCAACTTGCTTACTCACTAACTTAGACTTAAGACTTGATGCTTTTGAGTTCTACTTTTAAGTTGCTAGACTTGTTTCCGATTGTCCTGCTAAAGATTGAGGATGGCGATCAGTTTATTATGAGTGGTGTTTATTACGGGTGCAAGCGAGATGAGACAGATGGATTTTTTCAAATATTTGGATGTTTTTGATGTTTTTGAAATGTTTTGAGGTTATTTTTGGTATTTTTTTGAGGTTTTACAAATGTTTTGATTTTCTATTTTTTAAATTTTTTTGGGATTTTCTAAAATTTTGACCAAGAAACTAACCTAAAGACCTATCCTAGGGGCCTCGAGGGCTGATCAATAGATTAGCCTTGCCTACGTTATATACGTAGAGACCATGTAGTTTGACTGACGACTTGACCAATTTACTGATGATGATATACATCATGAGATGTCAGTTTATTATGACGGACTCTTATAGGACTGACCTAAATGTCTCGAGGGATGATCAAAGATCAACCTTGCCTACATTCAAGCTCAGAGATGACATAGTTCGACAAGATGACCCTATTTTTGGCTTTTTTTGAATGACTTTTTGACCTATTTTTGGATTTTGATATGTTTTTAATTTTTTGGATTTTCTAATTATCTGATGTTTTTGGATTTTCTGATGATGTTTTTGGATTTTTTGATTTGAGGACTTTAAAAATATACACAAATCTGATCTAATGGTAACGTGCCCCTAGTGTGATGCAATAGACTACTCTGATAAAGGTAGCACAAACTAACCTTGAGGATTGGTCGAGTAGTACTAGGATGGATCATGATACAAACACAGGACCAAGCTATGGTGCAAATGCGAGTGAATGTGAGATGGATAGAGACCTGAATGTGATGGATGATGGAAGCGAAATGGAGGGATGATGCATATCAAGCCATAAAGGTCCTGGTGGATGGAAAGTGCTTATTTACATAGGGTGCCTGTTTTCCAGGTTTTCACTGAGGTACTTGCCCAAAGTGCCACCAAAGTGGTTTTCACTATAGGATGATTTTTTTTATCCTTTTTCTAATTTTTTTGGATTTTTTGCTTTTCTAATTTTTTTTGTTGTCACCAAGATACCTATTTGCCAGGTTTTCACCAAAGTAACCATTTTTTTAGGACTTTTTCTGATTTTTTAGGATTTTTTGGTTCTATACCTTGAAAGAATTAGGCATAAAACTTTTTGAGATGGGATCTATTCATGGGCTCCTGCAGAGGTTCCCCTTCAGGTGTTGATATCTGATATGCTCCTATTTTATAGCTTGCTATGATGATGAAAGTCCCTAACCAATTAGGTTCAAAATTGCCTTTGCTGCTGGGATTTGGGACATTCTTCTGATTTTCTTTTAAGACCAATTCTCCAACTTGGAAAGTCCTACTTTTGATCTTCTTGTTGTAGCTTCGTTTGAGTCTATTTTGATAGACTTGTAGATGATTCAAAGCATCTATGCATCTCTCATCCAGTAGCTCTAGCTCGTTTAATCTTGACACCCGGTAGTCTTCATTAGTGATGATATTTTGGAATGATATTTTGAGGGATGGGAGGTTGATCTCAATTGGGAGTACAACCTCTGATCCGTAGACCAAGGAGAATGGAGTGGTGCTAGTGGGTGTGTGGATGCTGGTTCGATAAGCCTAGAAGGCAGGATTAAGCTGCGGATGCCATTCATGACCTGCATCATTGACTGTTTTCTTGAGGATTTTGAGGATATTTTTGTTTGTAGCTTCTGCTTGGTCATTCCCTTGGGGATAATCCGAGGTGGAGAAGCAATGCTGGATTTTTAGTTTCTCGCACAAGTCATGAACCTCCTAGTTCTTGAAGGGTGTCCCATTATCTGAGATAATGGCTTGTGGGACACTGTAATGACAGATGAGATAGTTCAGGATAAATTTTGAGATCTACTTCCCAGTGATATACGTCATGGGTATGGCTTCCACCCACTTTGTGAAGTACTCAAATGCAGTTATGATGAACTTATGGCCATTGGATGAGGTGGGTATGATTTTTCCAGTGAGATCGA
Source organism: Sequoia sempervirens (assembly GCA_007258455.2). Classification (NCBI taxonomy): domain Eukaryota; kingdom Viridiplantae; phylum Streptophyta; class Pinopsida; order Cupressales; family Cupressaceae; genus Sequoia; species Sequoia sempervirens. The sequence goes on from VDFB02270651.1 coordinate 511,575,544, forward strand.
GTCCCCACTGTGAAAAGGGCCATGGTGTGATATTCGGGTGAAGCTCTTGAGCTAGAGCATGGATGAGGTCCCCATGCTGCTGACATTGTAAACACCTTTTAGCATGATCATGTGCTTCTCTTTCCATTGTGGGCCAATAATACCCCATCCTCAGTAGTTTCTTGGCAATGGTCATTCCACTTGAGTGTGAACCACAAATACTGTTATGAACCTCGGTGAGAGCGGTTAATGCCTCCTCAACATTTAGACAACATAGCAAGGTACCTTCTATGCTTCTACGGTATAACGTATCACCTAGGATGACAAATCTGGATGCCTTTTTGATAAAGGTTCATTTTAGGTTCGATGGTAGGTCAGTGGGTATGACTGCTATGCGAAGATATGTATAGATGTCATGATACCAAGGATCACCAGGACCAATGATTTCACACACATATTCTGATTCTGGTACCTCAAATGTGGGGATGAGAAGCTGCTCAATCAGAAATTCATATTTCAGCACATTATGAGGGGTGTCTAATAGAGACCCAATTGTGGCCATGGTGTCTGCTACTCTGTTGTTGGTTCTTGGAATCTTCTCAAATGTTATGTCAATAAAGGATTATTTTAGAGTCTCCACCAATTTCTTGTATGGAGTGAGCTTGTCATCCTTAGTCTAATATTCATTATTGACCTGATTTATGATCAACTAAGAGTCCCCATACACCTTGAGAGCTATGATATTCCATTGTACTACTATCTTGAGACCTATAGTCAAAGCCTCATATTCTGCTATGTTGTTAGTGCAAGGAAATGCCAATTTATATGACTTTGGTATGCAGTCACCTTGTGGAGTGATGAAGAAGATACCGGCTCTTGATCCATGTTGTGTATATGAACCATCGAAGTATAGTTTCCAATGGTCAGATACATTGAGGTTAAAGATGGATTCATCTGGGAATTCTGAGACAAGAGGATTTTCAGAGTAAATAGGCGCTTCTGCTAGTTGATCTACAATAACTTGTCCCTTAATGGCTTTCCACTCTACATACTCGATGTCATACTTTGATAATATCATCACCCATTTTTCCATTCTGCCCATGAGCATTGCCTTGGATAAGAGATACTTGAGGGGATCAATTTTGGTGATGAGCTTGATCTTGTGTGCCAACATGTAATGTCTAAATTTTTGGGATGCAAACACTACTGCGAGGCAAGATTTTTTGATGAATGAGTAATTTAGCTCATGACCGACCATTGTTCTGCTGATATAGTAAATGGCCCTCTCCATTCTGTTTTCATCATGTTGAGCCAAGAGAGCTCCAAGGGCTACTACTGTTGCTGACACATATAAGATCAATGGCTTCTTTGGGATGGGTGGCATTAAGACTGGTGGTGTCAGTAGATATTCCTTGATTTTGTTAAATGCTTCTTCACATTTTTCATCCCATTTGTACACTACCCCCTTGTGGAGTAGGTGAGAGTATGGATTCTGCTTATCTGCCAGTTGTGCTATGAATCGTCGGATGGGTTGAAGTTGGCCTTGGAGGCCTCTCAGTTGTTTTAATGTCTTTGGTGCTTCCATCTCGAGGATTACTTTTACTTTTGCTGGATCCACCTCAATACCCCTCATGGAGACTATGTATCCTAGTAGTTTACCTGATTGTACGTTGAAGACACACTTCTTGGGATTCAATCTAACTTTGTATTCCTCCAGTTTGTCAAAGATAGCACTTAAAGTTGCTATATGATCTTGTCTTTTTCTGGATTTTGCTAGGATGTCATCAACATAGTCCTCCATCGTCTTGTGAATCATATCATGGAATATTAGTGTCATGGCCCTTTGATAGGTTGCACTTGCGTTCTTTAGGCCAAATGGCATCATGTTCCAGTAGTAAGTCCCCCATGGACAAGTGAAGGACATCTTGTGTTGATCTTCTTTTGCTATCATGATCTGGTTGTATCTTGAAAATCCATCCATTAGCAATAGCATCTCATGCCCCGCTGTCATGTCTACTATCATGTCGATGTTGGGAAGTGGGAAATCATCCTTGGGACATGCTTTGTTCAAATCTCTAAAATATGTATAGATTTTGATGGCTCCGTCAGGTTTTGAAATGGGTACCAAATTGGACACCCATTCTGGATAATCAATTGGTCGGATAAATCCCGCATCTAACAACTTTTTGAGCTCCATTTTGACCAATAAGGCTATTTGAGGATGCATTTTTCAGAGCTTTTGTTTGATCAGCTTTGCTTCTGGATACACAACTAAGTGATGAACCATAGTCTTTGGATCAAGCCCTGGCATGTTAGCATAACTCCATGTGAATTTTATTTGCCTTTCCCTTAAGAATGCTGCTAGGAGTTCTTACTCTTCTGATAATAGTGTTTCCACATAGAATGTGATAAGTAGGGTCTCCTCTATTCCTAGGTTGACAGGATTGCACTTTTCAGCCAAGAATGTTGACATCTCCTGATGAATAGATCTTAAGGGAAGATTGAATCCTTCATCCTCGGGTGCCTCAAGGAGGTTTTCACCATTGGATGAGTCCTTTCTTTTTACTATTTTCTTGTCAGAGAGTGCCACAGTGTAGTTTTCACTCAAGGACTTGGATATGATTCTTAGTTTTTCACTTTTACGACTAAAGGATTCAATTGTTTCCCCATAATAGGCATGTGTGTCCAACTCCATTATAAACCCTACCTTGTGATCTCCATCTGGAATGTTATCCCTCAATCCCATGAATTCTGAGAGTGCCTCATCATTTTTGAATGTATCGAGAACTGGTGGTCCTCATTGGTCATGGTTGATCAATTGGGGGTAGACTAAGCGGATCTCATGATTCGGATGATCAGTTTTGAAGGAGAGGGTGCTAATCATACACAAGGTGGTATCTTCAAATAACCTAGGTAGATTAGATATGGGATCTTCGTCATCGCTACTAATATAGGATTCTGTTATGAAATTATGTGTGTCTCTACCTGTGACTATTGGTGAGTGTACTTGTATTAACACTGGCTATGGAGGGACATTAAATGCTCTAACTAGAGGACTTCAGCCACGTATGGTTATTCTCAGAGGGGTACATCCAAGGCCAAGATTTATTATTGGTCACATCTCTGGCATGATAGGTATTATGAGCCCATTGTCATTTTGTCCCAGTCTTTGATTTCTTTCGTAGCCCATTGCGAGCATCATTTGTAGGCCCCTGCTTCTTTTGTCCATTGGTAATTCAGGTGTCAGTCTTTCATCTTGATACAACATGTGAGATGGATCTGCTTCAATAGTCTCATGGCCAAGGTCTTCCCATCTTGTGAATTTGGGGTAGTTTTCAAGATAGATTTGTGATGTGGAAGCTTGATTTTCTTGTGGGCGTCCCCATGATCTAGGAGATTGTGGTAACTCTCCTATCACAAAAGCATTGTTAGGGAGTTTGTAGCTTCCACAACCATCCTCTTGGATGATGAGCTTGATATCAGAGATGGTGGGGATGGTGGGGATGGCGGGTGTCTCTATCGCAAAAGTGGACGTGAGAGTGGTGGGGTCAATATATGGTGTGGATGGGCCCTCATCATTCTTTGGCACTTGGGGGATTTTGTAATACTTAACTTCAAGATTTTTGTAATATGAAAATGGTTCAGGATCTTTGTGGACGGTAACCTCTTGTCCATTATGTGTAAATTTCACACATTGGTGGAAGGTTGATCCTACGACTTTCATTGCAAGGATCCATGGGCATCCCAGGAGGATATTATATGGAAATTCGAGGTCCAAAACCTGACAGGTAGTTTCCATGAGCATTGGCCCTACTTGAATAAGGAGTTTAATCATGCCCTGAGACACTCTTTCTTGGTCATCGTATGCTTTGATTATGATGACCTTTCCTTTGTTGATGGAATCTTTTGATATGTTCAACTACTTGATGAGGCTAAGAGAACATATGTTCAAACCTGCACCTCCATCCACCAAGACCCTTTTGATTTTTTTCTTGTTGACAATGGCTTCCAAATGAAGTGCATGATTTTGAGATGGTTTGGCGGGGAAATCTTGGTCAGATAATGTGAGGAGATTATGTGGCATGATATTTTTGACCATAGTTTGCAATTGGTCCGCATCGGGATCTGCGGGGATAGTGGATGAGGCTAATGCTTCCTCCAGAATATTTTTATGCGTTGATGAGATTTTTAACAACTCCATGATGGAGATGTGTGTTGGAATTCTCTTGAGTTGTTCTACAACATTGTAGCTATGTGGAATGGCTCTAGATGAAGGGACTCTATTTGGTTGGGATGATCCTGCAATGGTGACTTTGTCGCCTCGTGTGGTGACTCCACAATCTTTGGCATGCACGCCCTTTATGGTGATGACCACGCAGTCTTCATTTAGGGAGGAAACGACTATTTCATACACATGATTTACACTACCCTTCCCTTTATCATTTTTATTCCCTTTGTTGCCATGATTTGGCATCAGATTCATGTAGATTTTAAGATCCTGATTTCCCGTGGGTTGTTCCATGTTTATGATTTTCTTGTCGATAAGATCTTGGATGATATTTTTGAGTCTCATGCAGTTGTTCGTGGTGTGACCTTTGATTTTGTGAAATTCACAAAGTTGATTATCATTGTACTAAGGAGGTTTGACACCGGGTTCTTGGTAGTTCTCGAATGTAGGAGGTTTGATAAGTTTTTCATCAATCAATTTTTTCATTATGTCCTCCAATGGTTCTCCCAAAATGGCGTATTTGCATTTTGGATAAATTTTGCACTAGGGTGGTCCTCTTTGATCATTGAGGTTATTGATGGTAGGGTTGTTGTTGGCTTGGTATGTGGTGTGATGAGTGTTTTGGCGTTGATTTTGGATTTGCGGTGTTGGTGTATGTTGGCATGGACCAGTCATGACCGCCTTGGCATCAACAACACCATCGTTAGTAATGTTCTTGTTTCTTGCCCATGTTTGAGGTTTATCATTGTAATTTGATGGTGGGAAATTATTTTTTTGTTTGTGATATGACGTTGATTCAGTGGGTTGGGTCGCAAGGGCTCTTTCGATGCATAGCGCCTTGGAGATCAATTGTTCATATGTAGTGATACCCTAAACCTTGAGATGGAATGCTAAGCGGCTTTCAAGGTTGGTGATGATTGTGCAGACTTGTTGTTCTTCAGGCATGGTCCACTTACTCTGATTGGCGTTAGATCACCATCATTGAAGAAATGAAGCGAAAGATTCATTCTTTCCTTGTTTTAGAGCATATAGTTCTTCGAGACTGACATCCATTGCAATGTTACATGCGTAGTTCATAATGAATGCATCTCTTATTTCTTGGAATGTTCTAATGCCTAAAGGTAAGTGAGAGAACCATTCTATAGCGGGACCTACCAAGCTTCTAGGGAATAGCCGCATCAGATAAGTATTGTCATATGCGACTTCCATACAATGAACCTGAAATTCCTTGATGTGATCTTCAAGGTTTCCCATCCCTCGATATTTGTCAAATTTAGGGATCTCAAATCCCTTGGGGAATGGTTTCATCTCTAAGCTCCTATCAAATGGATAGGGACACAAGTTGCTTGGTGGTTTGGTTGTTCGCCTTGACTGGAGGTCAAGCACTTGTTGCGATAGCAACCTGAGTTGTGTTGTTACATCACTTTGTGGATCAGGGGGTGGGATGAATGTGTTGTGGGGTGTTTCGATTGTTGATGGATTGGTCAGTGCATTGTTCAATGGTATATGTATGTTCTGGCAGGTGAGGTAGGCTTCTACCTGCTTTTGAATGAATGATGCCTGTTGTTGATCCTGCTATTGTTGTGCTAGTATTTGTGCTTGTTGTTGCACTTGTTGTTGTTCCAACAACGCTTGTTGTTGTGCTTGTTGTTGTTCCCACAATGCTTGTTGTTGGGCTACCATTTCTGCTACTTCTTATTGGTCTTGGTATTGCTTTAGTGCTTGCTGATATGCTTGCATTTGTGCTGCTTGTGTAAGAAGTTGTGCCTGATATTGAGCTTGTGCTTGAGCTTGCGCTTGTGCTTGTGCTTGTGCTTGTGCGGCTTGTTGCTATAATAGAACTTGTGCTTGAGTAGTCCTTTGTGCTTGTAATGCTTGTGTAGCTTAGGTGGCTTCTTGTTGTTGTAATAATGCTTGAGCTTTTTGTGCTTGTTGTGCTTGTTGCACTTGTAATGCGGCTTGTGCAGCTTGAGCATTTTGTGCAGCTTGAGTAGCCTATTGGGCAGCTAGATGTACGGCTTTTTATTTCTTCACTTGTTGGTATCCTCTTTGGAAAGCAGCCTACAATGCTACGTCAAATTGGTTTGATGTGGTGAGCATTGGTGGTGGTGGATTTGGAATGGTGGTGGATGATGATGTGTTGATGTTTTGGGTGTTGGATAGTGCTATTGATGTGATTGGCCCTTGGGAGACCATGCTTTGTGATGTTAAAGGGATGTTTGATGTTGTTGCCATTGCTTGTGTGTTCGTCATTTGTGATATCAATGACAAATTTTGAGCGTTCGGTGTGATGCTTTGATTGATGGTTGGGATAGCGGTTTGATTGATACTTGGTGGAGGGGGAATCCCTAAACCAAGAAGTGGTTTGAATGATAATGGCAGTGGTGGAAGTGGTGGAAATGTGAGTTGTTGTGAGAATGTTGTGGTGTTGAATATGCCCCCTGGTCTGAACATATCTCCCTCTTGTGAATTTGTGAGAAGAGGTGTTTGTGGTGCTTCGTGAAAAGATGTTGATGATGGATCGTGATGGAATGTGAGAGGAACATTTTTGTGCAATTGATTTTCAGGTATGTTTTGTTCCAAGGTGATGTTTGCGTCCATTTTTTGATTATTAACAAGGGATATGATTGAAGAGCATTAAGGAATGTGCTTCCCTTGTTGTCATTGGGTTGTGTTGGAGCAAACAATGTTGTGATTTGTGGAATGTTTTGCATGATTTTTTGGGATGGAGGTGTAGATGAAATGGGGATGGTAGATGAGATGGGAGGAAATGATGTATCTACTATAGTACTCACATCAAAATCTGAAGGCAACTTGGTCCCTTGTTTTGCTAGTTCAAGCATGTATAATGAAGGGTTGAGTCTCATCATGATGTTGATGATTCTATGTTTGTCTAGATTTTTGAGCATTTCCGTCATTTCCTTGCGAGACATTCCAAAGGTAAGGTCCTCCCCTTGATTTTATTCTTGCATATTTTGGGATGATGAGAGGGTCAATGGATTGCTTGATTCTGCTGGATTCATTTCTACATTTGTTTGGCTAAGATCGCTTGAAGCGGGTGTTTCTTTGTTGGCTTCCATACTCTTCTTGTATTGAGATCTAGTTTGAACCATAAAACAAGGATCAATCTTCAAGAATATGGGAGATGAATCTCTTGATTCTTTGGATTGTTCGTTACCTTATGCTCCAAAGTATAAATTTTTAGGATGCCTTGAGGATCAAAGGGTGGTGATATGATAGTGATGTTAGAAATGGATGATATGGATGTTTTGGCTTTTGATAAATCTTGAATGAGACACTAGGCTTTTAGGACTTGTGGATTTTGAGATTTGAGATTTTGTCCTTGATTTTGATTTGCTTTTGATTTGGATTTTGAACAAAAAGATCCTAAGATGTTGGATGATGATCTAAGGGATAGCTTTGTTCAAAGGATGATAATTTGAATATGTGTGAGGAGAAGGATGCATCTACCCACACCTATTCAAACAAAGTGATTATTTCACTAAGCATATGGAGAAGGATTCATCTACATATACTAAGCTAGATGAGATGATTTTGATAACTTTGACTAAGTATATGCAAAAGGATGCATCTACACATTCCTAGCCAAAGGTGTTTTGATAAATGTTCTCAAAGATTTTGTCTCAATGATATTGATGGATTTGATTTTTCCATAAAGCCTAGTAGCAAGGATGATTTTTCAAGATTTTCGCAAAAGGTGATGATGAGATGGATTTTGTTTTGATGTTTTGATGGATGGATGAAAAGGATTTTGATTTGTTTTGATCCTAAGATGAACCTAAAAAGATACACTTTGTTTGTTTAGACATAGGTATTGAAGAGCATGCAAATGCTTCCTAATGACTTTTGTAACCAAGAAATGATTTCATTTGAACATTCATTTTCGGATTTCCAATCAATGATTTGTGCTTTGGGATTTGGAGTCTTCAACACATATGAAAGTTCATTTTTCTTAGCTTTGCTTAATGTCTTTATTTTACCAAAAATCACTTTCTTCAATTAGGTTTTCAAACTAAGATGTCCAATGTCTTAATTTCTTCAAACCCCACAAGATATGTTATGTGGAAATTTAATGAACTTAAGGCAAGGGTTTTCCTATTGTTTACTTTAAGAAGACAAATTGAGATATAATCCAATGCTTAGAAACCTCTAAGGATGTGAATCCCAAGGGAAAGCAATAACATATGGATTGAGTCAATTGTATTTGTCTTCAACAGAGTTTGAAGTTTGGATGATGTTAGGTGTTTGTTTTCATGATGTTTTCGATCAAGCAATGCATTTTGTAACCCAAGAATAAGTACAATCCTTTGGATGTGTAAGACAATATTTTTTGGATTCCCACTTGGACAAGTCTAGCTACGCCTATCTCTAGTGAATGGTTAAATGCTTGACCCCACTAGCTCCCCTCCACGACACTCACTTATACGGGGCAGCCAAGCATCAACACCCATGAAACTCCCATGGCATGCTTTCCATTTCTACTAGAAGACCATAAAAGTGTGGGGTGGCTTTAGAACGACCGTTCTTGCACCAACAAATAGATTAAAGATTTTGAAAAATTCTAGCACATGGGTTTTAGTAAGGACTTTCCGTTCGTGGAGATTGACCCATACGGCAAGAGTCCCCTTTCAATCCATCTTGTCAGAATCAACCACGTGATATTTGTGTTTCGTCCAATATCCACATTTATATTCTGACTGGAAATACTCTTGGCTTTAGAGTGTTATCGGTTGAGTCATTCCCTTAGGTGAGTACTTTTTCCCCAAGGCAGGCCCTCTAGGATAAACAAAAGCGAATGAAGAACAATATTCGTAACTCGATCAAACTTTTTATGCAACAAAGAGAGAGAATATACGCAACAAATCCCCCACTCACACTTGCACAAGATTTTTTTCAATTTTAAGCCCAAATAAAAGTGTGGAGGTGATTGCTTTATCTCATCCCAAAGTCATGAAAAAGGCCTTTTGATTCTCAAGATTGCTATAAAGCGCGAGAGAAGTGCATACATCCTTTTTCAATGGCTTTAGTCTAAGTAAGCCCTCACAAAAAAAAAAGCTACAATTGTTCTTTTTATATCCTCAAAGCAATATGTGAGTTCATTTTAGAGCACCAAAAAGACAAGTGATAAAAATTTGTTCAATTTGTTAATCCCATAAACAAAATCTAATAAGTTGTTGATCCTATTGTTCGTTTTAACCTTTGCAAGAAATAGAATTGAAAGGTACTTTTTAAGCCCAAATGAACACTAGTATTCTAAGAACGAAGATGACAAATTCTTGAAGAAGTGTTAAACAAACACTTAAGTGTTAAAAACACTTTGATTGGAAAAAATATCATCACCATGTTCCTCTTTTCTTAGTTTTTGATTTCCAACCTACCAAGAAGAAAAACAGTTAGATTCTGGAAAAGCACAAAAGTTAAAAACTAGAAAATAGGAGATAAACAAATCATAAATAAAAACACGTGCTAAAAATTAATTTCTCCCTTTTTTACTGTCTTCCAGCATCACAACTCGTGAAGGTGTAGCTATTTTTTTCTCTCAACGATGCTCTTACTGCGCCGCTTACCAGTCAAGGGCACTCTGTGTCGTGACAGAGAGCATGATTGCATTACTATTTCACCCAGCATCGCAGTTTCTACCAGTGTTAGAGTTTAGGATTTTTTTGAAACTTCTACAGATTAGCGAGTCCAGTGGCGGAGTTTGAAATTTGAATTTTTTTTGGCAGGATGAGTCCAGCAGTGCTAAAATAGCGATGCTGATGAGCCCGCATTGGACTTTCCTGTGTGTCAAGAAAATGCGAAAAAATTTCAAAGAAAAGTTAGAAATAATGATGTCAAGCCCTCCTTCTAGTGCCAAATGTGAGAACCCTTTTCCTAATACCTGTAAAACAACATGAATAAATGAGTTAGACAAATAATTACAAGCTAAAAGAAGGATTCCCCATGAAATCCATTTACAACTCAAACTAGGAACGAAAATAATGAAGAACATAAAGAAAATGATAAAAACTAGATTTAATCCTAATTTAAATAGCAAACACTTGATCCCATGGGGGAATTGGTGCCAATTTGATGTGAGAATTGGCCCTTTCCCAATCCCTATGATGAAATCTTGATGTGTTGAAGATGATGTTGATCCACTTTGACAAAAGATGAGAACTCCAAGCCAAATCTGCAAAAAGCCTAGCTAAGAATTCGAATGATGGATGGAAATGGCTAAGTATTTTAGCATGGTAACTTTGCTTAGATTGTGGATGGATAAAATGAAGGATGAGCTCTTCATTTATAGAATTTCAAGATGGATGAATGCCCAAATTTGAGCAATGTGGGACTAACATTCATCCAATGATATGGTGCCACTTGTCAAGCTATGAATGGATGATGGATGTGCAAGATTTGGGGTTTGTGCCAATAAATGTCAATATTTGAAATTCAAATTTGTTGAAATGACATGCAAGAGGGAAGGGAAAATGCAATAAATGCCACTTGGCTCAAAGAAAAGGACATGTAAGAGGTTTTAAATTCCTTGTTGGATGTACATGTTGACTTAAATTTTTGAATTCAAATTGAGAGAATATTCCAAAAGATGCCTTGTGAGGAAAATAGAGATTTAATAAATGAATTAAATCTATTTTCATGTTCAACTTGCATTATCTAGAGGATGTGACATGAGATGAGGTTAAATTAATGAAGGGTTTAATTAATTTACTAGGAGATTAGATGATGTGACTTATTTGACTTAGATTTATGGATTTATTTAAATCAGATAAGAGAGGAATATGATAAGAGGCTAATTAAATAAAGATTTTGATTTATTTAATTAAAAGGGATGGTGTTAGATTAAATCAAATAAGGTTTTAATTTATTTAATTTAATGGATAGACTTTAGAGATTTAATCAAATAAATTTATTATTTAATTAAATAGGGATAATTAGATCAGATGGATTGATTTAATTAACAAGAGAAATGACTTGATTCAGATAAAGTGATTTATTTAACCAAGAGAGGATATTGATGAATTTAATCAGATAAGTGAATTTGATTACATGGTTAGACCGAGGAATGATTTAGGAAGAAACGATGTTAGTAAGTCTGGATAGGATGAATGATGTCAATCAGTATATTTTCAATGTCTACACAAATAAAACATAAGATAAAATTTCATTCCTTGAAATATTTTCAAATAAAAATGATTAACACAAAATGGATACCATTCTAGAGCATAATATAAAGAAGGTTTAAATATGGCTTCTCCTACTATTAATGAAACATATAAGTAACATTTACAAATCTGGCAAGATTACTAGTGTACAAAAAACCCATGTCTTCAAATTATCTCCATCTATGCTAAGAAAATATGGAAGATACATCACCTCCCCTTCCTGGCGAACTGTAGAAAATGTCTTACTTAAGAAAAACCCTAAATTGCTTCTTCCTAACCTTTTCTACTACCTTCTAAATCTTCTTCCTCCTTCTTAACCCTAAAATTTTTTAATAATAACCACCATGACCTGTCTCTAACCTATCTCTCCCTCTTCTAGCTCTTCTAACTCTTCTAACTCTAAAGAGGTAGCAACAAAAGAGGAAAAACACCATATTTATAAAAAAAAATGCATCAGATGCGTCAGCCCTCATTTAGGGTTTACAATGAGTCAGTTATAGAAGAAGTCAGCTCTAAAGGAGTCTGAAACAAATTCAAATGTGCATTAAATGCATACACTCCATCAATGTCAGTGAAGGATCTCCCACAGGTATGGTCCCCTACAACACTACAAGATTGTTACAACCACCATCATTAACTTGTAGCCCTCATCCTTGACCTTGAGATTCCCTTGTAGAGTTTCCTTGAATGTTCTAAATCATTGTCATTAATGTTGATCTACTTTTTCCAGTAGACGTCTCATCTGTCATTAAGACTCACGGCTTCTTCCTCTTAGGTTTTCCTCTTTGTCTAGAAATTTCTGTAGGTTGACTCCCTTGAGAAGCAACATCAGACATTCCCTTTTTTTAGCCCTACAAAACAATGCCCTCATTAGTCCTCTAAAAGCATAGAAAATACCATTCTTCATCTTACCTTTCATACCCTCCCCTTTCTCATACTTAACAAAACTTAACTCTCGAAGAGGCAGAACCAAATCAGAACTAGGAACAACACTTACCTTTAAAACTAGTGGGATGGGAACCAAAATTAAATTAGAACCAAGACCAGAGTTGGAACGGGGACAAAACACAAGACTATTCGTTAACTTTAAATTCTTTGCACCATTTTGGCTCTGACCTCGCAAGAAAACAAGTATGCAAAAACCAAGACTCAACCAACTGACCAAGCGATTGGAACCGGAACTGGAGTTGGAATGAAAACTAAACCCATAAATGACCAACATCTCCAAGTTCAACCCACATTCTGGTTTTGTGTCCGCAAAAGCAAAGAAACCTTGGGACTCATAGTAGGGTAGGGGCGGAGTCAGAACTAAATGAGGAAATAGAACTTGGCAAAAAATATAGATCCCAAATCCCTTCCGAACCTAGCCCTGCAAAAGAGACCAAACACAAGCAACAAAAATGAACGCAATGGGCAAAACTAGAACCAAAACCAAAACCTATCAGGGTGGAAGTGGAACAAAAACCTGACCCTAAAAATTTTCCAAGTTACAAGTTTAGTTTCCATCCTAACTCTGCCTCCAACAACACATAAAGAGATGACAAGGAAAGAGACGAGAGAAAGAAAAATAAGGGAAGAAAACACTCCATGACAAAATGCAAGGATAAAAATGAAAAGCAAATGCAACAGGCAGAACTAGAACTAGGACTGGAACAAAAACTAGAACTTGTAACAACTTCCAAAGTTCAATTTTGGTCCGCATTCCGCGTCTGCCAGAACAACAAAGAAAAATGCCCAAGGAAGAAAGAAAACTCCCAAGGCACAAGACACAAAACCAAAGGAAAATAAAAATAGAAAGGGGAAACCCATTTTAATCAAGTTTAAAAAATGGGGTGGTTATGCAAGGCATAACAGTAATGATGCATGGTTAATTGACTTAGGTGTGTCTTTCCATATGAAATTTAATAGAGATTGGTTTTTTGAATATGAAGAATTTGATGGAGGTAAGGTGTAATTGAGTGATGATTCTCATTCAGACATTGTTGGTCATGGTAAAGTTAAAATCAAGTTTCCTAATGGTAGAACTAAAAGGATTAATGGTGTTTTGCATATCCCTGGATTAGCTTGAAATTTGTTATCTTTAATAAAACTAATAATTGCAGGTGTATAGATAGTATTTTTTGATGTAGGATGTAAGATGGTTAGAGGTACAATGGTGATTTCTAGAGGTGTTGGATATTGCATGTTGTATAAGCTTTTTGCTTGCACTGTTGAGTGCAATAGTACTTTTGTGAAAAGCAAGTCTATGAAAAAAGTGAGGGTCTCACCTTCAGTAGATGGTCATGGCTTTTGGGTACCCAAGGGTGATCTTTCTTCTAAAACAAAGTTACTTCTAGAGAAAACTATGTTATGGCACTAGATACCTGACCACATTGGAGAAAAGGGTCTAAGGACCTTGAAAAATTAAAACCTTGTTGAAGGTTTGATTGTAATTTTGAATACAATTTTTGTGAGCATTACATTTATGGAAAACAAAAAGGTGTTTAGTTTTACTCAAGTTCTCATAAATCTTGTGGTGTATTGGATCTTAATCATTATGATGTGTTTGGTCCTGTAGATGTTCCTTTGATTGGTAAATCCACATATTATGTTTTATATATTGATGATTATAGTAGGACATGGGTATATTTTCTAAAGAGTAAATCTGAAGATTTTACTCAATTTAAATAATTTAAACCAATGGTTGAGTTATAGACTAGACAAAAAATAAAATGTTTGAGGACTGATAATGGCGGTGAATTTTTCTCTAATGATTTTGATAGATTTTTTAAATATTATGGTATTATTATACAAAAGACAACTCTATATTCTCTACACTAAAATGGAGTTGCAAAAACAATGAACATGACACTGATAGAGAAGGATAGGTGTATGTTGAGTGGTGTTGGCCTAGAACAAAGGTTTTGGTTTGAATTTGTTGTCACTACATGTTACCTAATTAACATGTCTCCTACATTATCTCTCGTTGATTAAATTCCTATAGAGGCATGGTCGGGTCAAAAGCCCTCATTAATAAATCTTAGAGTTTTTGGTTCGAGGCATATGCACATGTACCAAAGAAGAAGTGAACAAAGTTGGATAACAAGGCTATGAAATGTATCTTCATCGGATATAGTTATTGTGTGAAAGGATACAAGCTTTGGGAACCTGTTGCAAAAAAGGTAATATATAATAGAAGTTTTATTTTTAGAGAAACTAAGCCTTCTTATGTTACATTGTAGAAAAAAAAAAAAGTAAATAGGAAGATGTGATTCAATTTCCTTATGCACTTGAGAAAGTTGAATCAAGGCCCAAGGATAGACAAGAAGTTGAGAAGAGTTCATCTAGCTCTGGATCTTTTGAAGAGGAGGATGAATCTCCAACTCAACTTGTTCGTAGGTCTACAAGGAATAGACAACCACCTGAAAGGTATACACTTGATGATTGGAGATTTATTTTTTCTTTGAATACTAACATGGATGAATCTAAATCTATGGAAGAGGCATTAGGTATGAATGATGTAGAATATTTGAAGATTGCTATGGATGAAGAAATGAAATCTTTGAAAAAGAATGATACATGGGATCTTGTACCATTTCCTGAAGGACAAAAACCTATTGGTTTGAAATGGGTGTTCAAGAAAATTTTTGGTTCATATGGAGGTATTGAGAAGTACAAAGCAAGGTTGGTTGCAAAAGGTTACTCTCAATTTGAGGGTGTTGATTATGATGAGATATTCTCTCCTATTGCAAAAATGGCATCCATTAGATTTTTGTTTTCTATTGTCGTTTATGATTTAGAGGTTGAGCAAATGGATGTGAAAACTACTTTCCTTCATGGTGACTTGGAGGACATTTATATGACACAACCAGAGCACTACATGGTGAAAGGTAAAAGTAAATTGATTTACAAATTGAAGAAATATTTGTATGGCTTAAAACAAAGTCCTAGGATGTGGTACCATAAATTTGATACATACGTGTTGAGTTTTGGATTTGAGCATTCTAAATTAGATCATTGTGTTTATTATAAAACTGATGGTTATCATTTCCTGTTTATTTCATTATATTTTTATGATATGTTATTTATTGGAAAAGGGAAAGGTATGATTTCATAACTGAAATCTCAACTTGCTGCTAAATTTGAAATGAAAGATCTTGGTGTACCTAGGCACAATATTGGGATGGAAATTAAAAGAGATAGAGTGAACAAAAAGCTATATCTTGGTCAAAGTAAGTATGCCAATTTGATTTTACATAGATTTAACATGTAGGATTGTAGACCATTGTGTGTTCCCCTTTTAGTTGGAACAAATTTATCTATTTCAGATTTCCCAACATCTCCATCAGAGATGGAAGACACGAGAAGAGTGCCTTACCAAAGTGCAATTGGAAGTTTGATGTATGTTATGGTTTGTACTAGACCAAAGATTTCCCATGCAGTGGGATTTCTTTCTAGATATATGTGTAATCTTGGTATAGTTCATTGGGATGCAGTTAAAAGAGTCTTCAAATATTTGTGTGGTACCTCAGATTATTCCTTGTGTTATCATAGTAATGTGACTGAAGATGATATTTCCCTTGATATTCATGGTTATGTGGATTCAGACTAGGTAGGTGATATTAATAGAAGATGATCCATCAATGCTTATATGTTTACATTATTCAGTGGTGCAATCAGTTTGATGAATAAGCAACAGGTTGTGGTTGCTTTGTTCACTACTGAAGCAGAGTATATGACAACTACTCATGCTTGTAAATAATTCATTTGGCTTAAAATACTGTGTTCAGATATTGGAATAAAACAAGGTACAATGAAAATTTATTGTGATAGTCAGAGTGTGATATGTCTAGCCAAGAACCCAACATTTCATTCTAGGACCAAGCACATTGATGTACAATATCATTTTGTTTGAGATATGGTCGAAGATGGAAAGTTTAAGTTGGTTAAGATAGAGACTTTGATGAATGTTGTTGATTCTTTAACTAAGCCTGTGAGCATAGAGAAGTTCAAATATTATGGGCCTTTCAGCCCCTAGTAGTTAAGAGACAATATTTACTCCCTCTCGTTGCTCTTGCAAGGTGTTCAAAAAGTGGGATATTTTTTTGGAAAAATGTGTCTCAACCTTGAAATTATATAAATGATAGGACATATATATGAATATATATATATATATATTTCCTAGTTACATGGTCGATAGGTATAATATACAATGGCATCATGGAGGAGGAGTGGGATATGTGTAAACAATTTTTTGTTGACTTTTTCAAGAAACTACTAAAATGTCTGACATACATTAGATAAATGATACATTGTAAATATAGACCATTAATTGTTAGGTTTTAGATATAATGCTGGATATATTTTAGGCCTGTCTTGGCCTAGAATGTAACTCTATTTTATGAGGGTGTTTTATTACGACTACAATAGGGAGATAGTGATGTATTTTGAGATTCTGATAACATTTGTGTTGTCTCTTGATTTATGAGTGATGATACTCCAATGAGAAGCTTGCTTTGTAAGCATATTTTAATCTTTGTGATTTATTGAATAATATATTGGGTAGCTTTTGGAGTGTGGGGTTTTTCTCCTACAAGGGTTTTCCCCACATAAATTAGTGTGTCATGGTATGCACGATATTTATATTTATTTATTTTTAAGTTTTTGTAACTTTTTAAGATTTGCAATTTTTTTTCATTATTCTCCTCTCATGATTAGTGTAGGAAGTTGTTCCACTACCTTAGCTTCCTTACAATACTATTGTATTGATTGTCCTTCTATTATTATTTTGAGGATAATGTGTGGAGGTAGGTCAAAGACTAATCTGATCACTTTCTTTGTACTAGGTTGTAAGCTTCTACAGTAACTAGTATGAATTCTAAGCACTGGATTGGCACTGGAAAATAAGCAACATGTTCCAACCATAAATCAGTGTAATTTCATAGAATTGTACCTAGGGGAAATTCCACTTTCTTGCACTTTTTCCTAGCATTTATGACACCTTAGAGAATTAATGATGAAAATGCCATGAGTTAGAATTTCACAATTTTGACCCCATGTGGACTAGTGGTAGAGCAAAGAATCCTAGCAACACATTTCCCAAAAATCTAGGCCTTGGACACCTGCATGGCACATGGACGTCTATGTAGCACGCTAGTGTCCTAGTAGTTTTCCAAGTTTGAAATGGGGAATCTTGAATCTTAACTCTCTTGACATGTGTCCTAGCAGTTAAAATTTAGATGTAACAACTCTTTGCTACCCTTGCATGAAACAAAAATCCATCTTTTTCTCTCATTTTGGGGTTCAATCCATTAATTCAAGCTCTCTCTACACTTTCACTCTTGAGTCCTCTTCATTCTTGATAGCAACACTCTCACAAGCAAAGCCATGCCAAACTGAGGTTCTTCTAATAGCTACATCTCTCAAAAAACCACTCAATGGCATTTTTATGTGCTCTAGAGAGGGTCTATGCCCATGGGTAATGATCTCTCTCTTACTTTCCTTTCCTACTTGTTCATTTTCTATTTCGTGGTGTAGGTTCTACTCCTGAAGCAAGTTTCGCTTTCACCACATGCTTTGTTTACTTCATTTACACTCCTTTCCAACTTAGCTATCTGTAGAGGTGGGAACACCAAAATGGGGGTCTAACTGAGGAAAAACCCTATAAATTCCCAACCTTTCTCCAAGTTCTTCTCTGTGTAGGTTGTAAAATGGAACTTGGAGTGAAGACTCGAAAGTCTGATTGTAGGTAAGTTTTCTCCAAGTTCTCCTTGTACTTTGTCCTAAGTTTCTTCTTTTTGGTTAATTATCATGTTGAAAAGACCTTAGATCTGAGCTAAGAGGTGAAGCTTTATTCTAATCACCTTAGCACTTAAGCTTTATGTTGCTTAGGAAGCCAATGCACCCTTTGGATGACAAAATGCCATGTTGATGTCCTAAATCCACACTGATGTCTTTTGGCCTAGAAATTCTTTGTTAGAGGTGAAAATCCAAAGGTTCCACTTTCTCAGGATCTAAATTATTCCTCTTGAAGCACAATTTGAGTATATTTTATTTTCCATTTCTTCATTTTATTTGTGCTGAGGTGGATAAGGGAAGTTCATTCCCTAGTGATCTCTTGAGAATGAAGAGACTCATGTGAAGTGAATCCCTCTTATCTCACATTTTGGCGAACCCAATGTGAAGGACGTGTTGTATGTTGTGGTTGTGTTGTTGATATGTGGTTGTCACTAATGTCAACACTATTAGCATTAGTGCATTTGAAGTTGTATATGTTGAGGATATTGAGAAAATTGTAATAAATGAGTTGTAGGTTGTCAGTGGTAAAGTGAGGTTCTGTCTGTTGGTGAGTTCTGTATGTTGTTGTGTGTATCTAGTTTATCCAGGTTGAGTTTTAGAGATCCATGTGAAGATTTGATCAAGTTATGAAGATTTAAATTTTGATATTTTTTATGTTGCTTCAGTTGGTGTTTCTGATTGAAGATTATGTGATTCTAGTTAGTTCAGTTGTTGTGGATGCTTCTTTGATGTTTCATAATGTTTGTGGATGTTTCTATATCATGCTCTATCTTTTTTACATGTTCGCATTGATCATTGTGCTCGAGTGGATGGTGATTTTCTCTTGCATGTTCATGTTTTTCTTGTTCTAGGCTAATAGGGTGTTGAAGCATGTTGTGAATCTTCGAGGAGAAATTAATTGAAGTGTTTTTGTGTTGGAATTGTTGATTTGGGTCTTCACTATGTTGTGGCCAACCTTGGTTGATTTGTATTAAAAATTATCTATTGTTTTGGGCTTACAATTTGTATTCATTTTATTATTTCTTTGTGGCTGACTTGTAGTGAATGTAATTTCATGTTGGGATATATAAGAGAAATTGTTTATTCGAATTGAAGTGTGCAAGGGTGTGCTTTTGTGTGTGTGTGCAAATATTTTTCAAATTATTCAAAGGTAGAGAAGAGTTTGAAGAAAAGTGAAGAAGTGTTCATGTGCTTAACCGAAACTGTAATCAGGCAATACCAGATGCTATTTTCTTAGTTCAAAATTCGGATGGTTGTAATCCAAATCTTTCTGTAAGATAGTGTGTCTTCTTTTGTAATTGAGCAGTGAGCTCTAGGCAGTGTGCTTGAATGCATGTGCATTCCCCATTTATTCTTTTTATACTTTTAATAGGTTATAATCTTGTGGATTGACCTCCACTGTGGTTTTTCCCCTAACAGGGTTTCTTGTAAAAATCTTGGTGTGTTTCTGATGTGTTGTTGATTCATGCTTTCATTGATATAGATCAAATCTGAGAATAAGGATTAATAAGTTTAATAAGTTTGAAATTCGGTGAAAACTGATTCACCCCTCTCTCAGTTGTCTGCCCTTGTGTTGCCAACAATTGGTATTAGAGCCATAGGTGTTAGGTTTGAATCCCCTTGGGTAACATTGAGAGGGAGTTTGTTGGAAAATGGTCAGCACTTCCCTCAAGATTTGTGACATGGAATAACCACCTCCCATGGATCTGTTAACTTTGATAGTTGTATCAAACATTAACAAGTTGATCTTTTGATGCAATTGCAACTATGGGACCAATAGGATGTTGGATCTATTTTTACAATGTTTTCATGTTTATGATAATACCTTCTCTAAGGAATATTTCAATATGATGGATGACACTCTAGATGAATTCTTAGAAGCACCCTCCCCTATTTGTAAATCTCCTGACCAAACTTCCTCTTTGCCAGCTGAGGAGTCAGTAAATATAGTTGTGGTCTCTGTGTTCCCTTCAAGCCCTAAGAAACCCATCATTTATGTGACCCCGACTAACTCATCTTCTAGGGAGGATGGTTTTGTGTATGGGATTTCATGTCGTAGTGATTCATCAGGTATATATTCAAGGTTAGTGAAAGATACATACTCCCCTTCCTATAATGTTCTTGGGCACACATATAATACAAGAAGAAAAAAAAAGAACTTGGATCAACAACCCTTTTTTCCTACATCTCAATCCACTCAAGTTCCTACTTACTTACCGCCTTCTCAACCAAGTCTTCCCTCAGTACCTAAACCTACGATCAAAGCACCAGGTGATTATGATCTTGTCGAGAAACTTTGTGTTACTCTAGCTAAGATCTTACTTTGGGGTTTTCTTCAAACCATTTTGGTTTATCAAGAGATGTTTTAGGAAGATTTGCAAAAGATTCGCTTACCTACCTTTTCTAGGCCTATGGATGTTAATGCATTGTTATATCATATTCAAGTGGATTCTTTGAACATCATGTTCCATCCACAAGAACTCCTGCCTCTAGATGTGTAGAAGCAAGTGGATCCATTGATGATTATAATTAATCTTAACAATATTAGTATTAGGCACTCTTGTTGACATCGGCTCAACTCTCAACATTTGTGGTATTGACCTATTACCTAACATTAAATTTGATTCATCTTCTTTAGCGCCTTCTTCCTTGTACATTTGTGGGTTTGATAACACTGGTCGTGAAGCTCTAAGTATGATAATACTGCCTTTGCAATTGGGCTTCGTTACCTTACCTACGTTAGTTTATGTCATGCCTGGTCCCTTGCCTTATAATCTTGTCTTGGGGAGACCTTGGATTCATGCTATGGGTGTTGTGACCTCTACTCTACATTGATCCTTAAAGTTTTTTGCAAATAATCAGGTGGTCATGGTTAAAGCTGATTTAGAAATCATTCACCTTTGTGAGCTAGCGGTTGTTGATTGGGCTTTAGTCATATCCACTGTTAAGAATTGTATTCCATCCTTAAATTCCAATGCTATGGCATGTTCTTCATTGATAACCTCTATGGAAGTTGTCCCCAGAGCGAGTGTTGTTGAAAATAAGCCACCTAAAGTAAAAGATCCTAAATCTTCCCTATCTTCCCCTCCTTCCTCTCAGTAAAATTCTTTCTTTGGTGATGATTGGGGCTCCTTAGAATTCTCTGAATTATTTATCGTAGAGAACAAGGTCAACCCCTCTTTCATAGAATTTTTGGGTGCCTCCAATGTAAATATGGACCATGCTCCCATTAAGGAAGAGAAGTGTGACCCTACAAAGGAGACCACTCCTTCCTCTACTAAGGAGAGTAATCCCACTCCTACAAAGGAGGATAATTTTTGTGAACCTAGTGAAGAAGGTGAGGGAACCCCCATATAGACATTCAACATTAATTGGTGGAATGAAACACTCTACATAGAACCACCACCTCCTGAAGTTTTGCAAACTCGCTATGGTTTTGGATATGAACTAGCTTCTCAGTATGGTTATGGGAAAAAAATCCTAGGGAATATCAATCAAGGAATTCAAGTCCCTATTCAGTTTAAGCTATGAAAGAACTATCTAGGTTTGGGTTTCTCTATTGAACAATCTAAGCAGAAACCTTGGTGGAGTGTTAATATGATTTCAGCCAAACCCTTGAGTTTGGTCCATCTCAAATTGATAGAGACCAAGGGGCAGGCTGAGAAAATCCATTTAGAAGTCTTCTCTTCAGATGAAGTGCTTGAGGAATTCCTAGGTGCCTACTCCCCTTTTCCTCCCTTCTATCACAAGAGATGATTCATGTATCACCTACATAAACAAGTGTACTTTGAAGAATCTATCTTGAGTGTTGATGAGGAAAAACCTCTATCCAATGTAGGTGATGATGTCCCAATATCGCACCCTAAAGATCATAGTTCTCTCCTTAAAGGATATATTACTGAAATCTCTATGGATCCCAAGTCTCCTGAAAAAGTGATTAAGATTGGGAAGTGTCTTTCTTCAGAAGAAGCAGACGAACATTTCAATCTCTTACATTCTCATCCTAATATATTTACTTGGACATGCAAGGATATGCCTAGTATTGATGAGTCTACAGTGGTTCATAATATCATCCTATGTCTCGATGCTAAACCAGTCAAGCAAAAAATTCGAAAGATCAATCCTAGGGTGGTGTTGATGATTAAGACTTAGATAGAGAAGCTATTAAAAGTAGGATTTATTCATCCAATTGACTACTCCCCTAGGATCTTGAATATAGTTCCTGTTAGTAAACCTGATAGCCATATTCAAAAATTTATTGACTTTCATGATCTTAATAAGGCTTCTCTTAATGATGATTCTTCATTGCCTAATATAGATATGATTATAGATTCGACTATAGGGCATGCATTATTATCTTTTATGGATGGCTTCTCGGGTTACAATTAGATCCATATTAACCTAAAAGATCAGTAAAAGACAACCTTCACTACCCCCTGGGGTACCTTCTGCTATGTGGTCATGGCTTTTGGATTAAATAATGCGGGGGAAACTTACCAACATCTTAGAATATTATGTTGATGACATCTTTGTGAAATCTATAACTCATCAAGATCATGTAAATAACCTTCATCTTATCTTTGAAAGGCTTTAACTCTATAAGATGAGACCCAATCCCCATAAGTGTATCTTTAGTGTAGACATCGACAATCTTTTGGGGTTCATAATTTCTATTCATGGAATTGAGGTCAACACAAATAAAATTGATGCCATTATTAACATGCCTTCACCTAGAAATATCACTGAGTTACAAATTCTACAAGGGAAAATTGAGGTAATTTGTAGATTTATATCTCAATTGGTTGATCATACCCTTCCTTTCACTCATTTATTGAAGAAAGATGTTCGCTTCATATGGGATGAAGAGTGCCAGAAAGCTTTTGATTCAATAAAAACCTATTTGGCCAATCCTCCTGTATTGATGTTGGCTATGCAAGATAGACCCTTTTTTCTTTACATAGCAGTGCCACCATATTCATTGGTAGCTTTGTTGGCTCATTATGATGATGTCGGGAAAGAGAGAGTGTTCTACTACATTATCCATGTCTTAGTTGAATATGAAACTCATTATTCCTCCATGGAGAAATAATGCCTCACTCTTTTCTTTGTTACACAGAAGTTGAGGCACTATATTCTTCATGTTAAAACACATGTCATTGTAAAGACTAACCTTTTAAAGCATTTGTTCTCTAGTGCTAACCTTGTTGGGAGGTTAGCGAAGTGGGTTATGTTGCTTTCTAAGTTTGATATAAAGTTCATAACTCAGAAGTAAAAAAAAGGTCAAGTGGTTGTTGATCAATTGGCAGATGCTCCCTCATCTTGTTCCTTCTCGGGGTTAGAATTATTCCCTGATGAGAATATTTTCACGATTAATTATGAACTTGAATGGAAGATGTATTTAAATGGATCAAGGTGTCAAACTAGTTTTGGAGTGGGTGTGGTTTTGTTATCCCCCAAAGGAAAACCAATCCCTTTATCCTTTCGATTAGATTTTCCCTACACCAATAACATTGCTAAGTACGAAGTTCTCATTGTAGGCTTGTGTGCTATGATTGCACTTAAGATAAAACATCTCTACATACTAGGTGATTTTGAGCTTATTGTGAATTAGATTACAGGAACCTATCAAGATAAACAAGATAATTTGTCTCGATATTGAGACCCTGCCTTCTCCTTGCTTAATCGGTTCTCTTCTTTTACAAGACAACATCCCTTGAAGGGGGAATAGAAATTTCGATGCCATGAAAAGCATGACTTCCTTGGTACCTTTAGAAGAGGATACAAAAGAATACCACTTCATGGTTTGGGTCCTATGAACCTCGGTAGTTTCTGATCAACCTGAATCCAAGGCCTTTGTGTGTGCTCACATAGATACAAGAGAATGGTTCTCTAATATCTATAACTACTTAAAGACTGGAAACTTTCCCAATGATGCAACAAAGAATGATCGCACTTGTATACGAAAGCATTTTGTGTGTTATGTCATTTTATTCGATGTTCTCTATTGAAAATCTTATAAGGACTTACTTGTACGATGCCTCACTAAAGCAGAAATACCCCTCACCCTTAAAGAAGCGCATTCAAGCTCTCGGGGTGGACACTTTGGAGGTAAATCCTTGGTAAGGAAACTGATACAAATGGGGTACTGTTAGAAAACAATGGAACAAGATTCCTTTGATTTCGTTAAAAAGTTCCTTCAATGTCAACAACACAGTTGTCTTATTCATGCACCTACACAAGAGTTACAAAATCAGACCTCTCCTTGGCCATTCACAAAATGGGGGTTGGATATTATCAGAAAAATATCACCTCCTTCAAATTACTTCATGAAATGGGTCGAGTATATTCCACTTTGATCCATGAACATTGAAGCTATCTGCAACTTTCTTTTGAACAATATTATTTCTCGTTTTGGAGTGCCTACTACACTTGTTTCTAAAAATGGTATGCCATTCAAGAATAAGGAAGTAAAGCAATTCTTAGAGAAATTTCACATTCAACATTGATTTTCTATGCCCTACTATCCACAATCTAATGGCCAAGCAAAAGCATCTAACAAGACTCTTGAGCTCATTATTCATAAAATAGTTAATAAACACGGTAAGGATTCACATGTTCAATTAACATATACTTTGTGGGCCTATCACACTAGTGTTCATACAATGATGGGAACAATGCCTTACAACCTCGTGTATGGAACCAAAGCTATCATTCCTTTAGAGTTGGAGATTTTGTCTCTACAGGTTTCCCTTAAAGGGTTAATTGATGATGAATCTTATCAAGCTAATCATTTGCATCAGCTAGAGATGCCGATGAGCACTGATTACAGGCCCTCAGTCATCTTAAATCTTATCAATTATCATTATCAAGACAATATAACCAAAATTTACTCCCTAAAACCTTTAAGCTGGGTGACCTAGTTCTTTACGAGAATCAAAGAAATGTGAATGCACCGCCTGATCAAAGAGGGAAATTTAGTCCTAACTAGTTAGGCCCTTACATTGTTTCCTTTGTGTATGGTTCTGGTGTCTATGGATTATCAGCTATGGATAGAATGCCTCTAAAAGAGCTCATTAATTGAATGCATCTTCATCGATACTATGTGTGATGTCCCATGTGTCATGTCTATGGTGTTCTCTCATTAAAAGGGTAGTAGCATTGTGTATGTTGACATTGTTCATTAACACATTATGAAATTTTTTTAGTGTTATGATACGACCATGTGTGTGTGTGTGAACAATATACATACATGTGTCTTACTATACTATGCATGCATGCATCACATTACTTCTTTTAAGGTAATTAGATCATCATTGTATTTAATTAACATACAACCATGTGTGTTTATTAAATCATATCAACATCTAATGTAAACATACATTCATATGAGCATGTAATTTCCATAGCATCAACATACATTAAATTAAAAAGAATGTACATCAAGATATATAATGCTATGATATCAAAACTAGTATATATATATACACATATATGTGTGTGTGTGTGTGTACGTATCAAATTTCATGTACATGTATCAGGGCACTACTATAAAAAATGAGTGGCTACTAAATATATGTCTATATCGAGGATCTACAAATATATATGTGTATGTATCTCTCACTACAAAAATGATACACCATCAACATCGGTAGGCGCTCTCAGAGCCACCAAGGTCACTGCCACTATAATCATAGGTGCTAGTGGTGCCGATGAGAAGGGGGTAGCCAATGGTGGGTCTAACCTCTTCTATTTCCTTGGCCTTTGTGGTGTTAGCTCCTCCTCTTGTGGCCTCTCCTCCTCCTCACTCACCTACTACCACCATCTCCATTTTTCTTATGGGCCTAAATCTCCTATGAGGGCTTCCTCGCTGAAGACTGGCCATGGATGGTGCCTATCCCACCACCACCCAAAATCTATAGCAACCCTGACATTATCTATTGGTGCTATGGAAAACAGATCATAATCAAACTTGTCATCATCCAAGGGCACAAAATTGGTGATGGTGGGATGGGAATGATCCCTAGGTTTGGATGCACTCCTGTAAGCCCTAGTATATGTAGGGGAATCTAGAGGAATTGTCTGTACACGACCATGTTGTCACATAACCCAACTCTAGTAGTATGGTACAATGATATAATCATGATGAACTATGAGAAAATGGTCCCACTATAGGTTCCTCAAGGACCTTCCATCATGCACCCACCTGAAGTAATGGTGGGGTCGTCATCTCACCTGCTTAGGTGTAAGAGTGTCAAACTGTAACTGCCAAAACTATAAGTCTCTATACCTCCATTGTCCTAGCATATCATACTAGTGGGCCATGGGGATGTGATATGGCCATCATTGGGGAAAACCAACTGGCCTTGTGCACATTATGTGGGTGAAAGCCTAAACCTACAAAAGTGTGCACATAGTAAGGATACAGTACTCATAATGAATATATTGACCCAACTCCTAGTATAGGTGCACTAATACACTGTTCCCCCAGGAAAAAAACTTTCATATGATCTATCATCTCTCTAATAGTGTGGAAGAGGCCCCCATGTAGGTGAGAACCTCACCCATCTATCATGATCTAGAATGCAATGGTCATGACCATCACTCAACATATTAGTATTGCAGTGGTCTAAGCCTGGTCATACCAATGTGTATAGATGTGGCCCATTTTGTTGCCACTGTCCATCCATCCCAAGTAGTAAAGGACTCCCTCTGTTTGCTCCCATGTTGATTGGGTGTCATCAAAGGCCACACGCCACCCGTAGATGGGTAGTATGAGGATCTGATATACATCCTCCAAGGTGATAGTCATCTCCCCAGTAGGTAACTGGAAAGATGATATGGTGGCATCCCACCACTCCATCAGTATTGTAAGCATTCTCTCATGATAGTGCATCTCTGGCATGGTAAATGCATGCCAGAGATCAACCTGCTCCATGTGTGTGACCTCATCCATAATGAGATGGTCCCTCTGATCATGAACTAGTCAGTAATCTCACCCTCTGGGATGCTTATGAATCTCTAGATACTCCTACAAAAGTGAAAAAAATTCTAAGTCAAAACATAGAATCTTAGTTTGAAAAAAAAAAAACTTTAAGACTTATGTGTGTCACATAGACATATGCATGCCACACATACGTCTTGGTTCGCCATGGATTCCCCAAGGATGACAATGCATCTTTGAGGCCTAGTGTAGGATTGGGACAATAACACAACCTAGATGACAATGCACATTTTGGATGGAAGCACCCAAGATGGATGCCTGTGCAACTTGACGAGG
Organism: Sequoia sempervirens; assembly: GCA_007258455.2. NCBI lineage: Eukaryota > Viridiplantae > Streptophyta > Pinopsida > Cupressales > Cupressaceae > Sequoia > Sequoia sempervirens. Next base: position 511,602,989 of record VDFB02270651.1, read on the forward strand.
AAAGAAATGATAAAAAAGAGCTTATATTCATGAAAAATGAGGTTTATAGACCTACTTGGTCCATCTCGTGACCCTCGGCAATGTCGTCCCATAGTTGCTCTAGTGTAGGCACTTCTTACTCCCTCCTGCTCGACATTTTGTTGAAATTTATTTCACAAAAGTCAACAATTTGCTCATAGTCAATAGTGAAAATGACCTTTTTAGGGGACCACCTAGGTATATATAGCCCCCCCAAGGCCCATTTTCCCTAGAGTTTGTGGCTCCCCGGTTTCTCCTAAATTTACTCCACCAAGTTGGAGGAAAAATCAGGAGGGGGAATATAGTCACCTCTTGATCATATTTTTCTTTTGAATCAATGAATTTTTCTTGACTATTCTTCTCACCATGATAGCTTCTCCCGATTTTTGAAGTTGACCTAAAATTTGAGTTTTGCAAGTTAAAATTTTGTGCAATTTTTCATAATCGCTTTGTCACTGCTTGTCGAGCTCGGTTGCTGGGGGCACCTTTAGTACCAGTTAGCTCGACCTCAGTTGCCACTAAGGCCCCTTCTCTTGGCACACAAATCTATAAAATTTAAATTTGAGATGAAATTTTTCTTCTTTACTAAAGTGGGGAAAAAATCTAATCTCATAGAACTGCACATTCTTGCACTTTTTCCTCACATTTATGACACCTTAGAGCATTAATGACAAAAATCCCATGAGTTGAAATTTCATAATTTTGACTCCATGTGGAATAGTGGTAGAGAAACAAAAGCCTAACAACATGTTTCCTAAAAATATAGGCCTTGGGCACCTACGCAGTGCACAAACATCTACATGGTGCGCTAGTGTCTTGGCAGTTTTTTGAGTTTGAAATGGGGAATCTTGAATATTGAATCTCTTGATATGTGTCCTAGCAGTTAGAATTAAGATTTAACTACTATTTGTCATCCTTGCATACAAAAATAAGCCCTCTTTTTCTCTCATTTGGGGGTTCAAGCCATTCAGTAAAGCTCTCTCTACACTTTCACTCTTGAGTTCTCTTCATTCTTGATAGCAATACTGTCACAAGCAAAGCCATGCTGGACTGAGGTCCTTCCAACAACTAAAACTCTCAAACAAGCACTCAACAATGCATCTATGCACTCCAGAGAGGGTCTAGGCCCATGGTTAATGCTCTCTCTCTCTTACTTCCCTTTCCTACTTGTTCATTTGCTATTCCATGGTGTAGGTTCTACTCTTGAAGCGGGTTTTTTCTTTCACCATAATTTACTTCATTTACACTCCTTTCCAACTTGACTATCTGTCGAACTGGGAACACCAAAATGGGGATCTGACTAAGGAAAACCCCTATATAGCCCCAACCTTTCCCCTCATTCTTTTGTGTGTACGTTGTAAAGTGTAGCTTGGAGTGAAGACTCAAATGTCCAGTTGTAGGTAAGTTTTCTCCAAGTTCTCTTTGTACTTTTTCCTAAGTTCCCACATTTTGGTTAATTATTTTGTTTAGAAGACCTTAGATTTGAGCTAGGAAGTGAAGCTTTGTTCTACCTTCCTAAGCATCTAAGCTTTTTTTTTTCTTAGGACGCTAGCACACCATTTAGATGATAGTGTGCTACACTAGCATCTTGATCCACATTGACATCTTTTGGCTGAGAGCTTCTCTGTCAGAGGTAGAAATCTAGAGGTTCCACTTTCTCAAGATCTAAAGTATTCCTCCTCAAACCACAATCTGAGTATATTTTCTTTTCCATTTCTTCATTTTGTTTTTACTGAGGTGGATAAGGGCAGTTCATTCCCTAGTGATCTCTTGAGAACAAAGAGGCTTGTGTGTAGCGAATCCCTCTTATCTCACAATTAGCTATCTTTTGAGCCCTAAGAGTAGCCTTTGGTGAAAATGTATCATCGATGAAGGCTTGAAAATTTATTTGTATGAGATTTATGCTAGTTATCTTCATAACTTCTAAATGAAACTTTGATACTACTTGGGACTCCTCAAAATTTATATTTCATAGTGAGGGGAAGTTGCTCTAGTCTTAATCTTTTTTCTTTCTTCTCTTTCCAAACCTCCTCAGTCTCAATATCTCCCTCTGAATCTTACATTTAGTAAACCTAAGAAACACATAGTCATCCATTAGAGAGAGACATATTGTAAAAACTTTATCTACCTTAAAATCTTGTGAAATTCCTAGGCCCCATTGCAAGGTTATTTTAAAACAAGAAATTTATCATACTTTAGGAGTTAGGTTCAGGATAGAACTTTGGATTTGGAAATTTAACACTAAGTTCAATCAAAATTGGAAGTATCAATCAAACCTAATAATAAAAAGCCATGGGGAATTTGGATCAGGATAGAACTTAGAACCTATACCATATTGTGAGGACCTTGTTGGGTCATGGGATCCCGAAGGAACATAGGGTTGCAAATATCAGGATTGGAATTGAACCCCTAAACATGGGTTTGAATGAGGATTTTTTTAGATCATGGAATCCTAACAAAACCCAAAGCAATCACAAATCAAGATCAAGATAGAATCCAAAAAATTTCCACAATACCAAAAGCCAATCAGGTTTTTGGATCTCATAAGGATGCCATATAGGTTTCAGGGTCAAGGAAGAACATTGAACATGATCCTTTGAGGTAAGTTTGATTAGACCCGAGGACTTCGAAGAAACCCCTAGGTAGTCAAGACTTGGCCAAATTTTGAGTTTTTGTAAACTGGGTTTGGGATTGAACCAAAGAAAAGCCCTCAAATCAAAGGTAGGTGTGGGGTAAGAACATTGAGTAGTTTTGAAATCTTCAAAATCTAAATAGTTGAACGATACTACATACAAACCCTAGCCAGGCTAGGGCATGGTAGGAATGAAAAAACTTGTGGACCAAAAGAGACAAAATCCATTAAGGAGACAAACCTTGACATGACACCAACACACACACACACACAAAGAAATAGAGCCCAAATGGGTGAGGAGAGAAAAGAAGAACAAATGAAGAAAAAAAAATCAAACATGCAAAAAGAAGACACAATGATGCAAAGAAGAAAGCACAAGCAAAACTAGCAAAAAAAAGATGAAAAAACAAATGAGAAAATTGTTGACCCCTTTGAAATTAGTTTTGGCATTGATGTCAAGTGTTGTTTTGGCATTGATTTCAAGTGTGGTTTTGGCATTTACACTATTGGAATTCATTGAAGGGATTATGAGACAACATTATGACATTCACTGCATATGGAAGACATGGTCAGTTTGGTTTGGCATACATTCAGGTGACATATTTGGCAATATGGCATTGGTATGACATTTGGTATGGTATGGTGATATCGGCCAGTAATATTATTATATGGATTTCTAGTGATATTTATCATATCTTGCAAGGTTTTAGACAATCATTTTATCTTTGATGAGATGTTGATATATTATCATATCTTTGAGAAGATATCAATATATTGTCAAAGTCAATTCTATGTTAATGATCTCTTTGACCATGGGCATAACATTATTACACTTTACTTGGAATAGTTGGGATTGGAATCATATGATTATAAGGTCATAAGAAGTTTTTCACTTTGTACATTATTCTTATTATCTACAAAGGCAATGCGATTGTTTTGATGACTATCGACATTATATGGAATTTCACAAGTTCTTTTTTTTATCAATGATTATATTATGCTTTGTTTTTACATAGTTGGTGTGAACCCAAACCCTAGACCTGCACAAACATAGAAAACACACGCATAATTAGATCCATATGCAAGTTAGAACTAAGATTCCCCATGGAATTCATCTACAATCCTCAAAAGAGGAAGGAAAATGAAGAACAAAACAAGAAAAGCAATGAAATCCTATTTAAACATGTAAAATCTCAATCCCATGGGGGAATTGATGCCAATTAGATGTGGAAATTGGCCCTTTCCTAACTCCTTTGCTAGCTTGATAATCTTGATGAAGATTGATCCACTTGGTGATGAAGAATAATGTGATTCCTTGATAAAATCTGCAATAACTTAGCTATGATAATGGAAAATGCTATGGAAATGGATGAAATTTCTCTAAATGTGAAGATAGTGACTTTTCTCTAAGTTGTGGATCCAAAATGAGAAGGAAAACTTTCTATTTATAGAAATAAAAGATAGAGAAATGAGAAAAATGAAGCAATATGGGATCATTCAACATCCAATGGGGAAGTGACACTTATCAAGATGTGAATGGAGGAAGCTTGATCACATTTTGATGAATGTGCACAATAAAAGATATTAGGTGGAATTTCAAATTTGTGAAATAACTTGTTGGAGGGAGAAAGGAATGAATTAAATGCCATTTGGCTCAATGCACAAGGACATGTAAGAGGAAATGAATGCCTTGTTGGAAGGAAAAATCCATTTGGAGGGATTTTCAAACTTGGAGGAATATTCCCTTTTTGATGCCATTTTGAAAGTAATTAGGGAATTAATAAATCAAAGAAATGATTTATTGGTCCAAGTTGCAAAATCTAGAGGATTCAGGTGATTAGGACTAAATTAATTAGGATTTAATTGATTTAATAGGGGATTTAGATGACATGACAATTTGATTTAGATTTTTGGATTGATTTAAGTCAAAGTTGAGAAGAATATGATTTAGATTTAATTAAATAAAATATTTGGATTTATTTAATTCAAGAGGGGTGATGTTAGATTAAATCAAATAAGGTTTAGTTTATTTAATTTAATAAGAAGACTTTAGGACTTAATTAAATAAAATGAATTATTTAAATAAATAGAGATGTAGGGTTAATTAAATCAGATTAATTAATTGAATTAACATGAATTTGACAACTTAATTAAATAAAACTAATTTATTCAATTAAGGGATGAAAGGTGATGATTAGCTAAGAAAATGATTCAAGAAAAAATGATGTTAGGAAATCTGGATCAAGTGTGTCGGTATATTTTCCATGTCTAAATTTTTCCCCTCCTTGAAGCAAAGTACTTGCTGCATTGGTTCAAAGAATAAACATGTCTTGATCAAAAGTCAAAAAAATTTCAATTTTCAAAATTGCCCCACTACTGCCCCGATGAGAAGAAACATGCCGATATACTACCTCCCTTGAGAGTTCAAACAAAATTTTTGATTTTTGGGTGATCTCGCGAAAAAGAGGACAAGGTGCCTGACGGGTCCATAAAGGCTCCAGGATGCCAAAAATGCACAAAAACATGACAAAATGATGCAAAATGGCCCACAATTGGGCAAAAACAGGATTGGGGGTCCAAAACCCTAGCTAGATAGCTAAATGGGGTCAAAAAACCCTATTTTCAAGCTTAAATAGGCCTTGGGGGGCCACTTCTAGTTCATTTGTGTTGTGCAGTTTTCACACACACGCCCCGCTGAAAGCAGGGACCCTCTTTCGTTTTGGTTTTTGTTTCTTAGCCCTTTCTTTTTTAGGTTTTGTCTTATTTAGGCATGTGCTTTAAAGTTTATTTTGATTGCCTAAGTGTTTCCCCAGGTTATTCATTGAAAATCCTAAGTTCTAGATCAAGTTTTGGGTTCTTACCCTGATTCGGGATTTTCCACCCTTGTCGATTTTTTCTGGATCCTGCTTCGATTCTAGCTGGACCCTGTTGTTCACGGATTTTCAGTTTTTGCGGATTTTCGTGTGGGCCAGATTTTTTTGGATTCCGCCCTGCCGTCAGCTTCCCAGGTTTCCTGAAAGTCTTGTCGATTGCATTAATGGTTTTGTATGCGCTTTGAAGGTTGGATTTTACTTGATTTCTGAGATCTTTTGTGCCATTATGCTCACTATTTGATATTGTCTGAGTTGAGAACTGCATCCTTAGAGTTTTTTCTTTGGGCTATTGGCTTCGTTTTGGGATATTCAGGTGAACTGTGGATTGTAGTGATGGTTTCTTGTGCATTCTTGCGTCTATTCTTTCTGGACCCCGTTCCCTTCACGTTTGTTGATTCCCGAATCGATTTCCACTTTATAATGGTATGTGTCTGATTACTTTGCTTTGAATTGAATTATGAATGGTGCGTTGGTATTATGAAAGTCTGTGGGATTTGAATTCCTACGTATTTGATTATTTCATGCTAGGGTTGTTCAGTATTGCATATTTTTTCATCTCCCAGGCGAGCTTTGAGCTAATTGGTCTATTTTCATTTCGATGAATCTTTCCTAAGAGTAATTAGTAAACCCTAGTGATGACTTAACAGTTGAAACAACTAAATTCTGAACTTGCATGTGCACTAATGGCGGATGAGTAGGGTTTTAGACCTAGGGTAGTGCCATATCAGGTGATTTCATTTTAAAACGAGCTTGAAACACAAGGAAAATCTATGAAAGGTCCATCCCTGACTGGTCCTGAGTTAAACCTTTTGAAATTCTGCATTGGTTCAGTGTTTGGATGAAATCAGGACTCTCCATCCCTTCAAAAATTTCTTCACTGTGACCCTTCAAAATTGGGGAGATGTCATACCAATCACCCTATAGTTCACCTAAGAGGTCTTCCTAAGTTCATATTAGATCGCCGTGACAATGTCATTTCTCACACCGATAGGGTCTCCTGTGTCAGTCAGTGAGACATAGAGGATTCACCGAGACCTCACCCCATAAGAAAATCTCTCATCGACATACACTTTCATATTCGCTTTCGGCAAGACAAGCCCTAGTCGGAAAGAGGTCATAGCGGGCTCCATTGGTCTTACCTATACCCACTTGCTTCGCTAAGACATCCATCCTTCAGCGAGACCTTTCACCGAACACATTTCTCTTTCGTCGAGCTCTATTCTTTTCAGTTGCTGAGATCCTACCAAGTTGGTAAGAACTTTCGGTGAGCTCACAGCTCTTGCCAAGGTGTTCACTTCCGGCGAGACTACTGGCGGTCACCAAGACCTTATGGCGACCCCTTCCTTTCTTGGCAAGCTCAGATCTTCTTTCGCTGAGACCACATATCATTGGCAAGAGGTTATGAAGATGGAACTTCATATTGCCGAAAAAATGCGCTATTGGTGAGACCTCTAGTCGAATTCAAACCAAGCCCTAGTTGGCAGGACATCACAACTTTACTGAGACATCATATCGAAAACTTTAGTTTGGCTGAAGTGTTTACTTGGACCTCGAAAGTCGGTGAAACATGAAGCATTCGCCAAGACCTTACCCCGACTACCCATTGATCATATTGATATTGTTTTCTATATCATCGTTCGGCGAGACATTACACCAGAAACACTAAGTCTTAGCGAAACCCATTCTAATGACATCTTTCAGCGTGACCTCCCAGAAGTCGCCAAGACTTCTCGACGAAATGACTGACTCTTGCCAAAGCCTTCGCTCCAGAATCTCCATTGGTCTGGAATTTTTACTTAATCGTGGATGTCCGTCAGGTCCAGATTTCTTCGAAATCCACTGTCTCCCAAATTTCCCAAAAATCCTCTTTGGCTCATTCTTCGCAGGAATCCATCTCTAGTGGATTTTCCCGAAAGTGGATGAAATGTAAAGGAATATGGAATAGCATGATGCGTTAGTGATTTTCAATACATTTTATGATTTATTCATGCTATCTTATGATTTCCCATGTGGTTTATTGAAAAAAAATGATCAGGTTTAATGGTTAAGTAGGTTTTTCTTGGATATTCCATTGGAATCCGAGCAGTCTGGAATTTCCCAAAATTCCTCTCTGGCCTAGATTTCGTGGATGGTCTTGAAACCCAATTTTTTTTGTGATCATTTCATATGAGATTTAATAACACCTTGACCGTATGAGATGCAATCGAATAGTGTTTTGATGGATTAACATGACTCTTTCCTATGGTTTTTACTATGATTTTCATGTTGGGTGTAGGTTGAACCAAGCAAGGTAGCAGCTGGGTCTTCATTGTCTGATGTAGAGAGGATTAAGCTAGACATTAAGATCAAGGTCCCTGAGAGTAAGATCACTTTTGTCTGGTCAGAAGTCACTGATACAAATGTTAGCCTCTGGGACTATCAGGAATTTAAAGCAAGGATGGCAGCTAAGGATCATCCTTTGGTGACTAGAAGGATGATGGAATCGATATTGTCACATGTTGCTGGTTTCCCTTCTATGGTGCAATGCTATGTGTTGCTCCTTGAGTGCGCTAGGCACTATGATCAGGACACACAGAGGATAATTGGTCCTCAAGGGAGAGTTGTTACAAATCTCAACCCAGTCTCCATTGCCCAAACATTTGATATTCCAGACAGATCCCATGTGGTAGGATTCACCATTGAGGCAGCTCAGGAGTTCTAGGATGAACAAATAGTGAAATCACAATAGTTTATCAATCATTGGCTAGAGAAGCCCAAGTCTCACTATTCCAAGCTACCCAAGCAGTTGTTCCGAGTAAAATTCAAGAAGGAATACTATGATGCCATCACCTTTCTTAGCAGGGTGGTTGGATTGAAGAGTGCGGGTACATTTGAGAATTGGATGTGGCATGTCATTGTGAGGATGGAGCAAGAAAAGATTAATTACCATTGGGTAGGGGTCATCAGCCAAGTAATTCATAAACAATTGTCCAATGTGTTGCAAACAAAGACCTTCACAATGACCTCATATTTGGTCTATGCACTTGCAAGATTCCATCCCTACAGAGGATTGGATACAAAGGGAATTTTTGGATAGGATATCATCTATGAAGTTTTCCCTCAGTTGTATTTAGGAAGCTTGGACTATAGGAGGGAAAATGATGCATTTACCATGTATATCACTAGAATGCTTCAGGAGGCAGAGCATGTCAGAATTTTAGACCAAGCTAAAGAACTTATCAAGAAATATGGAGCATGGTTTATTCAGTTCCCAACCTTCTCCTACATTCGGATTGATGGCTGCCAAAGGGCTCCATACATACTTCCAAGGTATCCCACCGATCACATTATATTGCTAGAAGTGACTAGGTAGATCTGTGACTTTGATGCCATTGTCAAGAAGGACAAGCATAAGACTGGTTTTGGTGGAGATTTCCCACTAAGGATTGGCATTGGAGAGGTTTGTCCTTCCATTGGTTCCACCCAGGCTTTAGAAGAAGAATTGAGTGCTCTTGGCTTGTCTTTCCACTCCGAAAGATCTAGATTTGACATCATAGGAGAGGCTCAAAAGAAGGCCAGTAGAGAATATAGCCATAACGTAAATTTGGAGGACTACTAGGCCAACTGCAGTGATGAATTTGAGGTCAGAAAGAAGAAATTCTCCCTGCTTCCAATAGAGTTAGCTCGATTGGATAATGTGAAGGCAGTTCTTGATCAGTTGGAGGATGATGGGAACTTGATCCAGGATCATGCTTATGAGGCCATAAAGGATAGACCAATTGGTGATGTGGATTGGTTAGAGGAGGAAAAGATGGAATTGAAGCAACTAGTGGATCTAGTTCTCAAATTCACTAGGATGTGGCTAAAACATAAGATATGGGAGTTGGAAAATAATGGTGTACAATGCACCTATACGTTAATGGGAGATTTGGATCCCCACTCCACCTCTAAAGAATCCACTGAGTAGGATCCTAAGGGAAAGGGTAAGTTGGATTCCCCACTCAAAATCAAGATTAAAGGTGTACAAGAAACAAAGGTCCAGGAAGCAGAAAAATAGAGGAAGCCAAAGGCTACGAAGAGGACAAGGACTAAGAAGTCTGAGTAGAAAGAGACTAAAAAATAGAATCTTGAGGCTGGTGATCCTATGCCCAAAAGAAGAAGAATTATAAAATTGTCAGAGAAGGCTAGCTCCAAGGCTGGGGAGGAAAAATCTACTCAACTAGTGGTAAATGTTGAAAGTTCAAGAGAGAAGGCCAAAGTATATACAAGGAGGCCTAGGACTCCTTCTCCTAGGGATAGGGTGCCTAGAGCTAATCTCCCTCTCGTGATTTCTCATGAGGAGCGGCATGATGATGTGCCTCCCGCTCATGAAGCTAAAAGAAAACCAAGTCAGTCAGGCGATGCTGAAGACCACCCAGATGCTGAAGAAGTAGAGTTTCATGAATGTGATCTCCATAGTGCAGAGGTAGAAATTGAGAAGATAATGCAATCCCCTATGGTTTCACATGTAGATTCTCCTATTAGAATTAAAGCAGTTGAATCTCCTCCAAAGGAAGTAGATACAGTGAAAGATCTGTCACATGAACAAGAGGAGGAACATGTTGAAGAGGAAGAAAGTAAGATAGATGAAACTCCTAATAAACAAAATTTGAATGAGGAGGAACCTAGGGGTCAACAAGAACAGGAAAAATAGGCTAAAGTAAAATTGGGGCCCATTGTCTCGGAGTGGCTGGATAGGGAAATAAAAAGGAAACAGGTAGTAGTGGATGAGAGTCCACTGAATTGGGATGCACTGCTAGCCAAAATTGGAAAAGATAAAGGTAAGAAGAAGGCTAGGGTGATCTCAAGGATTGAAAGAGATGAAGCTCATGATTGGGTTGTTCATATTGTCACCCCTACTCGAGATAAAAATAGAGATGACTTGGTTGGAAAGGACTACAATATTTAGATTTTCAACCTAGGACCTCCATTAGTCGAGCAGGACATTGAAGATTAAAATGGTTCTAGTGCAGTTATTGTGGGTAGATTAAGGGCGGAAATGAAGACCAAGCAGGAGCTGAGGAAAGAAAATGAAAATCTCAAGAAATTCTTGGAGGAATTAATGAAGCCCTTGCAATCCATTAATCTTTCTTCTGCTGCTACAAATCCTCTACCCAAAGAGACCATCACCAAGCTAGAAAAGATGAAAGCTTCCACCCTGGCCACTACGAATTGGTTGAAAGGGGTACAAGTAAAGGGTGATGAAGGTATTAAGGAAATCCTATCAATAGGAAAGGATGCTATCATGGAAATTGAGCGGTTGAAGCCTGTGTTGGCGCAAGACAAGGAAGATACGGATCTCCTTCTACAGAAAATGAGAACTCTAATGGAATACACCCAGGATAGATTGGTGAGTGATGGAATCCTTCCTTCTTCTAGAGCTTCTAAACCAGGGGAGTGGTATGAGGCATTGTAGATCAAGCAGAAGGTGTTGAAGAAGATTTACAAACAAAGGAAGCAGATTGATGATACCCTAGCTAGTGTCTACAATGGATCCATTTCCTTCTTTGAGATTATGATGGGAAGAAGGAAGATCGCGCCCAAGTACTTGAGCCTGGAGCAATTGAGGAAGTGGTGGTATGATTTCTATGCACCACTTGATGATAGGTCCATTTCTGAGCACCAGTTGGATGATGCAACTACCTACCTTGCAATTATTGATAAGTACCTAATGTATAAGGTAGATTGGGATAAGTCAGTCAAACGGTCAAGAGAAGAGATTTTGTCCATTGAGAATCGAGTTAGGGTTTTTCCTTTGCCACCTGTGGCTGACCTGGATTGGGCATTCTTGAAAGTACATGAAGAGCCAGATCAGAATAGGGATAATAGGGAAGGGATCTAATGATAGGCTACGATGCGATTTGTGCTTCCTTATTATCTTCTCGTACATTAGTCTGAACTACATGGTAGATACCAGGCTGACTTGGATGGAATGTGCATTTAATGCTTATTTGACCAATCATGGTTTTCTCTTAGTTGAGTTGTTGTGCCATTAATGCTGTGAGGTTCTTGCTGAGCTGACGGGTTTTCTGGGGGGATTCTATATATTGGGCATGTCGCCTCATTTGTAAAGGGAGAAGGTTAGAATTTGTAATCAGAATATAGAGATTGATATAGAGTAGAGCTAGTTAGAAGTGAGTTAAGTAGTTAGTAGCAAGTTAGCAAGTACGTATTCTCAAGGAAATGTTGTAACATAAAATTGGAATTGTTGCTACAGTGGATAATTTGAATACAAGAAATGACATTGTGATTTGATGCCATACTTGTTTTCTCTTGTCTTGCATGGTTCTTGTTATTCCATCTTTAAAATTTCTTTGAGAAGGTTAATAGTTAGGTTAGATTTGTTTCGATAATGTTTGTGATTCAATACTTGAATGTTGCAATAATCCTTCAGTCCATACTTTTCACAACCAACTGATTGTTAGTTGCTTTGCAAAGATATCTTGGACTTCATATTTCAGTGTGCTTAGTTCGATTGTGAGGATTTGTTCATTTCAACTATAATAAGGTTGTTGAATGACTATTCATAATCTGAAAATATTAACACCTTAGAAGATTGCACTATTTTCTGTGAGATTACAGATTTATCTGGGATGAGTAGAGATTAGTTTTGAGGGATTGGTCCATTTTGAGTGTTGGTTATTTTCATTGTTAATCTTAGTTTTAGTATTAAGTTTAGAAATCTCTTTGAAACCATTTTCTTTTCTATTTCTTCGATTACTGGGTTAAATCTAGGACTGAAGCATCATCAGGTTGTTAGATATGATAAAATTGATTCAAAATTTTGCTTCTAGTAAGGTCCCATTGTGATTACTAGCATTTTCACATTTATCACTGAGTTGTTTATGCACTGTCAAGACCTAACATTAGAGACCTTGGGGTTATATTTTGAGGCTTTCTGATAGAGAATTACCTTTCAAGAGAGATAGGATATCATATTATGTCTGGGTTGTTGCTATGTAGAAAACACAATCAATAGGAACTAGCGCTAGAGGGAGGGCCGAATAAGCAAGCTGGATCAATTTTTGAACACCATCTCTCCTGAGAGATTTAGAAGAAGAACAAGATATGCTCTAGGTGAGGAAGAGTTTCAGGAATTACCAGACCCTACTAGGTCAAGAAGGACCAAAAGAATGGGAGAATCATCATCATCATCATCCCATCCACCTCCCACATCTCCATCATCCCCATCTTCATCAGGTTCATCTAAGTCTGAGGGCATTCCCAGTTCACAACCTCGGCTAGTCATAAATCAGCCATTACCACCTCCACCTCCACCAATGGCTTTTCTGGCAACCAACCCATCTCCCCTAAGTTTTGTTGTTTACAATGTCATGCCCAAAAACCTTGAACACTTTTGGTCAAAATTCCATATCAATGATCCAAATAGAACCGCTGAGGAACACATCAGGATCTTTCAGACTGGCCTTAAAGATAGAGGGATAAACCATGAGGATGTAGCATGTAGACTATTTCCTTATTCACTAGGGGAAGATGCATTTTATTGGTAAAACCATTTACCTGATGGATCTATCCAACATTGGGCTGAATTAGAGGCTGCCTTCTTGTAGAAGTTTTGAATCCCCATTAGTTCCAATGAACTTTACCATTAGTTCACTAACGTGAAGAGGGAGGTCAATGAGCCTATAGGATCTTTCAACAACAGATTTCATCATGCTTATACCAGATTATAGACCCCTTATGTTGTCGATGAACCCACCACCTTAGAAGTTTATTATGAAGGACTTGATAGTTTGACAGCTACCTTTATGAAGTGGAGTAATAACCCCCCTGAGAGTTTACTAGATGCATATGCAGAGGTTGTGAAAGTTAGCACTAATCTAAGACAATATCTGTCTGGGCCTTTACCCTCATTAGGACCCGTTACTCACAATGGACAAGTTCCAACTCTCAATCAAGCTTTTGTGAACCATACTCCGATCATGAATCAGGTACCCCAGTTGCCTCTAGTCCCTCACCCAGGACCTTCCGTAGGACAAGTTTTATCCACAATTAGTTATCCTCAGCAAAAGGTTAATCAACCCCTACACATCCAACCTCAGGCTAGTTATCCTTCATACCTGCAAAATTCTGAAGTCTTGAACCAATCACTAAATGCCAATGCTACAGTAGGGTATTCCCAGAATAATGTGAATCAACCTTCATACAATAATCCTGACAAGGAAAGACTATATGAATTTTTTGAATAAATAAAGAAGTTGAATATGGAGGTGACGTACTTGAGGAATTAGAACAGTCAGTTGCAAGCTACTCAGAGAAATTTGTAGTCCAATCAGAATAGAGAGAATTTGCAAGAACAAAAATTTGATAGAGGACAACATCAGGACCGAGGATACAATAATGATAGAGGATACAACAACGATAGAGGATACAACCAAGATAGAGGATTTAACAATGACAGGGGATATAATAATGACAAAAGACAAAATTATGATAAAGGACAATCATCAGGTCAGAACTTTGATAGAGGATGAGGTGGTGGACAAGGATTTGAAAGAAGGCAGCAATCAAGACATAACAGGACTTGGAACATAGGTCCCAACAATGGAGAAGTTCCCACCCCACTGGATCAACTAGTTAATCAACCTATCAATCAGTCTGCTAGTCAGTCGGTTAATCAAGAGAAGCCTCCTAGCGGTGTATATCTACCTGAGGCTGCTTTATCAGGGTGGTGTAGGCTCCACAAGACTAGTCACCATTTCGAGTTGGACTATCAAGAGTTCCAAACAATAGCCTCAATATTTTAGTATGAAGCGGATAACAATGCGAGCGGTTAGGAAATTGTACCCTCTATTCCTTATGATTCGCCATTGTTAGTATTAAACCATGCTTCTTTTCTACAAAGTGAGGAGAATGTACCTAAAGAAGAATCTGACCAATTGGAGGACAAGGCAGACCAGGTGTGCAATGGAGATGAAATGACACAATTATTTGATAAGGATCAAGTGAATGATAATGGTCCCAGAGATGAAGAAGAAGCTTACATTGAAGAAGTGCAGACCTTCCAGAGACCTGTCAAGAAGTATGACTTGAGAGAGTTGCCACACAGGAACCCACAGGCTGGAGGCCCCTTTACTACTTCCATTCCACTGAATAATTTCAACACACCTCTAGAACCTAATGCTAGTAACAATCCATCACTACCTCAGGTGTCCAAGCAATATTTGTCTCAAGATCCAGGACATGTTGATGTACCAAAAGGAATAAATGCTTCTACAAATAAAGAAAAGATGGTGGAATACCTGAAGGAGACTCCTACCGATTTAAATGAAGAACAATTGGCCACGTATGTTGCTTAAGAACTTCAAAAACTGAAGGTAAATCTATCTACATTCAAGTTATTAAGAGTTCCATCCATTAGAAATGCAGTTTTGGGAGCTTATAATGCTAGTTCCATGACAAAAGATAGATTAGTTAGCAAGAATGACAACAGAATATTCAGTTCTCAGTCAGTAGGAAGACAAAACCAGACTCATGTCCCAGTCCATATGCCCCTTGGAGATGTTGGGAAAGAAAATGACAAATCTCAAGTTGCTCAAGTAGATACCCCCTTAACTCTATTTTAAGGGAAGACAGATACTCCTGCATTCCTGATTTCTGTCTAAATATTTGGTAAGAATCTGCATAATTATCTACTAGATTCTGGTGCTTCAACCAATGTTATGCCTTTTGGTGTATGCCGAGCTATGGGAATTATTCCTGCTAACTCACAAAAGAAAGTCATACAATTGGATAGGACTGAAGTCAATGTGGTAGGAGAGTTAAATATGATTCATATGCAGATCGCTTATGATCTTAGAATTCAACAGGTTATCAATATATAGGTAGCTGACATACCTGACGCTTATGTCCTAATCCTAGGAAGAGACTTTACCAAGGCCTTGAATGGATATGTCTCGACTGACCATTCCCATATGTGGCTTCCTTGGAAGGGAGTGCCAAACCAAATTAGAATTGAAAGAGAACCCAGAATGAAGTATATGATTACAGAATATCAGAAAACCTCTACTAAAATTCTGGTATCAGAAGTAAGCATAGGTAACTATATGCTTGTTGCTCCTCTTAAGGAGCTAGATATGGAGGAAGTTCTTATGTTTCACATGGCACCTGTTGGCCTTATAGTAGAATCCAGTGGTACCGAAGTCCTGGTCAAACCAGCTAAAGATGATAGTGGTCTGGAAGATAGTCAGCTGGATTTGCTAAATAATTTTCAAGAGTTCATTTGAAAGTGCATTAAAGATCAAGTTTAGTTGGGAAGAAGAATGAACTTTGGAGAGTTACTCTTACCCAATTGGTATAGGGTGCAAAATGCTGCTCATTCAGAATTAGATTGTTGCTTATGCCAGGCTGCAGTGGAACAAATACAGAAGCATATCAACCCCACTCCTACAGTTAAAATTGATAATATAGATGTCCAAGAAGATCCCAAAAGGGAAAGAGTAATGCCTTCTAAAGAGCCATCCAATAGTAATAGTGTAGTGAAAAGGTAGGGGATTCTACAGTTGCTAGGTGGTGGACTTTGAGATTCGATGGGTTCAAATCAAAGAATGGAGCTGGGGCAAGTTTCGAGCTAATTAGCCCAAGAGGTAAGACATTTTTTTCTGCTCATAGACTTCAATTCCACTGTAGGAATAATGTGACTGAATATGAGGCCCTGATCCATGGATTATTAATGGAATTGAGGAAGAGGGTTAAGATCTTGCAATTTTTTGGAGATTCTGAGTTAGTAGTCAAGAAAGTTAGGAGACAATACTCATGTCGTGACCAGAAAATGACTAACTATAGACACAGAGTGTGGGACCTCATTGAAGGATTTGATGCCTTCAACATTTAGTTGATTCCATGGAATAAGAACCAAACAGCTGATTCCCTTGCTCAGGTGGAAAGTACCTTGCAGCCCCTATCTCTTTTGGGACTAAAGAAGTTTACTATGGAACTAACCCCGGTACCATCAGTACTCGATAATATCACAAACTTCTAGGTATTTGAAGATGACAAGCATATCTTAGATTTTATTACTAGTACTGATGTCTTCGCTTCTCAAATCATTGATGAAACTGAACATCAAGAAGCTGAGATGGACTTGGAAGGGGTAATTAACTTGAAGACCAACACAATTCCCAAGGGAATGGTGCAACTGGAGAGGATCTTTGATCTTGACAAGATTAGAGATCAGGATCAAGACACTAGGAAAGAGTCCATTAGTGGACAATGTGACAAATACAATGTGGGATCTCAGGAGGATGTCAAAAATGTTTTTATTGGCAAAGTGTGCACTCCAGAAGAAAAACAAGGAATTATTGATGCATTACATTGATATCCAGATGTGATATCCTGGAGTTATGAAGACTTAAATACTTATGATACAACAATCATAACCCATACTATTCCTCTCAATCTAGGAGTGAAGCCTTTCAGACAGAGGCAAAGGCCTATCAATGCTTTGCTGGAACCCATAATATAGAAAGAAGTGCAGAAATTGTTGTCTGCAAGGATAATATTTCCAGTCGGGCACTCTACTTGGGTTGCAAACTTGGTTTTGGTATGGAAGAAAAATGGTGAAAGCAAACTGTGTGTAGATTTCAAGAACCTAAACAGGGCATCAGAAAAGGATAATTATCCGGTACCCTCACTAGATGAAGTACTATAGATTGTTAACGAATCTCAGTTGATGTCTTTTCTGGATGGTTATTCAGGGTATAACCAGGTCATGGTGTAGTATGAAGATAGGCACAAGACTAATTTCACCACCAAGTGGGGTACTTTTTCCTATAGAAGGATGCCTTTTGGCTTAATTAATACTGGAGTAACATTCCAATGAGCTATGGACATTTCCTTTAAAGACATAATTGGTAAGTGCATCATCATTTATATGGATGATCTAATAGTATTTTCCAAGAAAAGAGGTGATCATATCTCAAATCTATGCAAAGTTTTTTAGAAATGTAGGGAGTTTGGGATATCCCTCAACCCAAAGAAATGCATCTTTGGAGTAGCAGAAGGTAAATTTTTGGGGAATGTTCTCTCTGAAAAGGGAATTTCCATTGATCCGGAACTCATAGAAGCCATTCTTAAGATTCCACCACCAACCAATAAAAAGGAAATGAAATCATTCTTTGGCAAGATCAACTTTGTAAGGAAGTTCATCACTGGGTTCATAGAAATAATTAAGCCACTAAACGCAATGTTAAAGCAGGAGGCCAAAGTTGAATGGAATGCGGAAGCAAAAGAAGCGTTTGCAGAGATAAAGAGGGCTATTACTGAAGCTCCTGTTTTGGTAAGTCCAGACTATGCTAAAGCATTCTATATATATTCATTTGTCTTTGATCATTCCTGTGCTGCTATGTTAACCCAAAAGTTGGATCAAGGAAATGAGCATCCCATAGTGTTCATGAGTGCACCATTGAAGGATGCATAACTGAAATACCCAAGTGTGGAAAAGAAAGCTTATTCCTTAGTCAGGGCTATAAAGAATTTTAGGCATTATATCCTTAGAAACAAAATCTTTGCAATAGTTCTTGATCCTGCAGTTAAGTTGTTATTAATGTAGAATGAGCTGGGGTAACACAAAGCCAAATGGATAACCATGTTACAAGAATATGATATTGAGATTCAGCCCATGAAGTTTGTAAGAGGACAAGGACTTACACAGACACTAGTAGAGACAGGCCCTGACCTTATAGCTCAGAGTTATAATTTAGAGGATGTTTCTCCAGGAGAGTGGTATGATGACACTATTCATTACCTCCTAACCCAGAGATGTCCTGATCATCTCAATTCAATACAAAGAAGAGAATTACACTTAAAGAGTGATAGTTTCATGTTGAAAGGAGTTGTCCTGTATAAGAAAAATCATGAGGGTGTTTATTTGAGGTGCCTAGGAAAGACAAAATCTACAAGAGTGATGTTGGAGTTTCATGATAGATATGGTACAAGCCATAGATCAGCACCTTCTATAGTGAACCAGATTCTGAGAGATGGTTACTATAGGCCTACACTACTCAAAGATACACACAACCATGTTAGGACATGCCATGTGTGCCAAACTGCAATAGCCAGGGAGAAGTATGTCGCTCTTCCGCTCCAGCCAGTTTTTGAGGTAAAATATTTTGCACAATGGGGAATGGACTTCATTGGCCTCATCAATCCACCCTCCTCTATTGGACACAGGTATATTCTTACCATTATTGATTATTTTACATGATGGACTGAAGCTCTTGCATGCAAGTAGTGTACTTCTGAGGTAGTGATTAGCTTCCTTGAATCTGGTATTCTTAGTCATTTTGGATGCCCCATGTCTTTAGTTTGTGATAATGGTCCTGCATTTTCATCGTTGAAGTTTTTTAACTGGGCTTTTGACCATGGGATTATAATTAAATTTTCATCCAACTATTACCCTCAGGGTAATGGATTAGCTAAGTCATCCAACAAAAATCTCCTGACTGTTATCTGCAAATTGTTGGAAAGAAATCCGAAGGATTGGCATACCCAACTTAGATTTTCTCTTTGGGTAGATCGCACAAGACATAAAGCTTCCATAGGGATATCCCCGTACCATCTGGTTTATGGATTAGAACCTATGTTTCCCATACAATTGAAAATTCCTACCCTTCAGTTCATTAATGAATATTATGATGAGGGAGATAAACGTGAGGCTAGACTTGCTGAATTATTACACCTTGAGGAAAAGAGAGATGAAGCCCTGGAAAACTTTGCTAAACACCAAGGGGTAGTCAAGAGATGGTTTGATAAAAAAGCCAAGGTAAAATATTTTAGGATTTTTGACTTGGTTCTTTACTGGGATAAAGCCCATGAACGTAAGGGAGAGAATGGAAAATTTGATGAACTTTGGCTTGGCCCTTACCAGATCTCAAAAATTCTTGGAGATAATGCTTCCCGTTTGAAAACTCTCACTAGAGAAAATATCCCACTGCCTGTCAATGGACAGTATTTGAAGCATCATTTCTAGTCTTGAGTTGTTTTCATCTCTCGTCTTGTATATAGTTAGATTAGGTTTTGCTTTTGGTTTACTTTTGGTTTTTTTTTGGTTTGTTTTGTTTTGCTCTACTCTTGTTTTGGGGGTTTCTCTGTTTTTGCCTGGATGTGTTGCACTTGCATGGAAAATCTATCTTCTCTGGAATTGTTCTAAGTATTTCTTTGGGTGAACTTTAGTCTTGCATCTTGAAAGGATGGTTGAAATCTCCACTATTGCCAACAGTCTTAATGTCAAATCTATACAAGATTGATTACTATTTTGATTTGAATTTGAAGTATACTAAAAATTTGATATCTATCATATATCTTAAGAATCCAGATGTCACTATAGGAATCCTTGTGAAGTCTTGTCAAGTGAAAAATCCTATTTCTGCTTTAGCGCCATTGTGGTTCTCAACCTTGAGTGTGAGCTTCATTGTTCACAAGTTGAAATGAAAGAGACATACATTGAATATCAAGAGAAAGAAAAACAAAATATTGAAAATCAAAAGAATAAATTCAACTTATCAGGAGTGCTTGAATATCTCTACCGAGGCTATGGACGCTTGGCTGGTAGTAGAGCTATGTTCAGGAGAATCACAACAATAACCTCGTCAAGGCTATGGATGCCTAACTGGCAGCGAGGCTCTATCCAATTTTCTTTTGAAGTTAGAATCCTTACGTAGCCTGACTTGACTAAACTTGGTTTCTGTAGTAACTTAAGGAGGGAAATGAACTCATGCGCACACACTTGGATTTTTAGTTTATGGAGGGTTTGATCTATCCTTTGGTTCTAATTCTTTAAATCTTTGCATTCTGACTTATTTTTTTGATGGTGAGATTGAAACTAGAGATTCTGGGTTCTCGATTCCTGTTCGTCATCAAATGCTCTGGAGCATTTTCCCAGTAGAATTCACCATTTGTTGTGCAGTTTTCGCACATGCCCTACTAAAAGCAGGGACCCTCTTTCATTTTGGTTTTGGTTTCTTGGCCCTTTCTTTTTGAGGTTTTGTCTTAGTTAGGAATGTGCTTTAAAGTTTATTTTGATTGCCTAAGTGTTTCCCTAGGTTATTTATTAAAAATCCTAAGTTTTGGATCAAGTTTTAGGTTTTTACCCTGATTCGAGATTTTCCACCCTAGTCGGATTTTCCTGAATCCTGCTTGGATTCTAGCTGGACCCTGTTGTTTAGGGATTTTTGGTTTTCGTGGATTTCTACGTGGGCCAGATTTTTTTGGATTCTTCCTTGTCGTCGGCTTCCCGAGTTTCCTGACTGTCTTGTCGATTGCATTAATGGCTTCGTACGCGCTTTGAAGGCTGGATTTTACTTGATTTCTGAGATCTTTTATGCCATTATGCTCACTACTTTCCATTGTCTAAGTTGAGAACTGCATCCTTAGAGTTTGTTCTTTGGGTTGTTGGCTTCGTTTTGGGATATTTGGGCAAACTGTGGATTGTAGTGATGGTTTCTTGTGCATTCCTACATCTATTCATTTTGGACCCCGTTCCCTTCATGTTTGCTGATTCTCGGATCGATTTCCACTTTATAATGGTATTTGTCTGATTAATTTGCTTTGAATTGAATTATGAATGGCGTGTTGGTATTATGAAAGTCTGTGGGATTTGAATTCCTACATATTTGATTATTTCATGCTAGGGTTGTTCAGTATTGCATCTTTTGTCATCTCCAAGGAAAGTTTTGAGCTCATTGGTCTATTTGCATTTTGATGAATCTTGCCTGAGAGTAATTAGTAAACCCTAGTGATGACTTAACAGTTGAAACAACTAAATTCTAAACTTTCTTGTGCGCTACTAGTGGATGAGTAGGGTTTTAGACCTAGGGTAGTGCCATATTAGGTGATTTCCTCTTAAAACGAGCCTGAAACACAAGGAAAATCTATGAAAGGTCCATCCCTGACTGGTCCTGAGTTAAACCTTTTGAAATTCTACATTGGTTCAGTGTCTAGATGAAATCGGGACTCTCTATCCCTTCCAAAACTTCTTTGTTGTGACCCTTCAAAATCGAGGAGATGTCATACCGATCACCTTGTAGTTCGCCTAAGAGGTCTTCCTAAGTTCATATTGGATCGCCATGACAATGTCATTTCTCACACCGATAGGGTCTCTTGTGTCAGTCGGTGAGACATAGAGGATTCACCGAGACCTCACCTCGTAAGAAAATCTCTCACCGACATACACTTTCATATTCACTTTTGGCAAGACAAGCCCTAGTCAGCAAGAGGTCATAGCGGGCTCCATTGGTCTTACCGATACCCATTTGCTTCGCTGAGACATCCATTCTTTAGAGAGACCTTTCACCGAGTACATTTCACTTTCGTCGAGCTCTGTTCTTTTCAGTCGTTGAGACCCTGCCAAGTCAGTAAGACCTTTTGGAAAGCTCATAGCTCTTGCCGAGGCCTTTGCTTTCGGCAAGACTACCGGCGGTCACCAAGACCTTATGGTGACCCCTTCCTTTCTTGGCAAGCTCAAATCTTCTTTCATTGAGAGTACATATCGTTGACAAAATGTTATGCAAATGGAACTTCATATCGCCGAAACAATGCGCTATCGGCAAGACCTTTGGCCGAATCCAAACCAAGCCCTAGTTGGTAGGACATCGCAACTTCATTGAGACTCATATCAAAAACTTTAGTCTAGCCGAAGTGTTTGTTTGGACCCCAAAAATTGGTGAAACATGAAGCATTCACTAAGACCTTACCTTGACTACCCTTTGATCATATCGATATTGTTTGCTATATCGCTGTTCAGCGAGACATTACACCGGAACCACTAAGTCTTAGCGAAACCCATTCTGATGACATCTTTCGGCGTGACCTCCTGGAAGTTGCCAAGACTTCTCATTGAAATGACTGACTCTTGTTGAAGCCTTCGCTCTGGAATCTCCATTGGTCTGGAATTTTTCCTTAACTGTGGATGTTCATCAGGTCCAAATTTCTCCAAAATCCGTCGTATCCCAGATTTCCCAAAAATCCTCTTTGCCTCGTTCTTCACAGGAATCCGTCTCTGGCAGATTTTCTTGAAAGTGGATGAAATGTAAAGGAATATGGAATAGCATGATGTGTTAGTGATTTTCAATACATTTTATGATTTATTCATGCTATCTTATGATCTCCCATGTGGTTTATTGATAAAAAAATGATCAGGTTTAATGGTTAAGTAGGTGTTTCTTGGTTATTCCATTGGAATCTGAGCGGTCTGGAATTTCCCAAAATTCCTCTATGGCCTAGATTCTGTGGATGGTCTTGAAACCCAAAATTTGTTGTGATCATTTCATATGAGATTTAATAACACCTTGACTATATGAGATGCATTCTAATAGTGTTTTGATGGATTAACATGACTCTTTCCTATGGGTTTTACTGTGATTTTCATGTTGAGTGCAGGCTGAACCAAGCAAGGCAGCACCTGGGTCTTCATTGTCTAATGCAAAGAGGATTAAGCTGGACATTAAGAGAAAGGTCCCTGAGGGTAAGATCACTTTTGTCTGGTCAGAAGTCACTGATACAAATGTTGGCCTCTGGGACTATGAGGAATTTAAAGCAAGGATGGCAGCTAAGGATCCTCCTTTGGTGACTAGAATGATGATGGAATCGAGATTGTCACATGTTGTTGGCTTCCCTTCTACGGTGCAATGCTATGAGTTGGTCCTTGAGTGCACCAGGCACTATGATTAGGATGCACAGAGGATAATTGGTCCTCAAGGGAGAGTTGTTGCAAATCTCAACCCATTCTCCATTGCCCAAACATTTGATATGCCAGACAGATCTTATGTGGTAGGATTCACCATTGAGGCAACTCAGGGGTTCTACAATGAACAAAAGGTGAAATCACAACAATTTATCAATCCTTGGCTGGAGAAGCCCAAGTCTCACTATTCCAAGTACCCAAGTAGCTATTCTGAGCAAAATTCAAGAAGGAATACTATGATGCCATCACCATTCTTAGCAGGGTGGTTGGATTGAAGAGTGTGGGTAGATTTGAGAATTGGATGTGCCATGTCATTCTGAGGATGGAGCAAGAAAAGATTAATTACCATTGGGTAGGGGTCATCAGCCAAGTAATTCATAAACAATTTTCCAATGTGTTGCAAACAAAGACCTTCACAATGACCTCATATTTGGTCTATGCACTTGCAAGATTCCATCCCTATAGAGGATTGGATACAAAGGGAATTTTTAGACAGGATATCATCTATGAAGTTTTCCCTCAATTGTATTTGGGAAGCTTAGACTATAGGAGGGAAAATGATGCATTTACCTTATATATCACTATAATGCTTCAGGAGGCAAAGCATGTCAGGACTTCAGACTAGGCTAAATAACTTATCAAGAAATATGGAGCATGGTTTATTCAGTTCCCAACCTTCTCCTACATTCGGATTGATGGCTGCCAAAGCGCTCCATATAGACTTCTAATGTATCCCACAGATCACATTATATTGTTGGAAGTGACTAGGAAGATCTATGACTTTGATGCCATTGTCAAGAAGGACAAGCATAAGACTGGTTCTGGTGGAGATTTCCCACTAAGGATTGGCACTGGAGAGGTTTTTCCTTCCATTGGTTCCGCCCAGGCTTCAGAAGAAGAATTGAGTGCTCTCGGCTTGTCTTTCCACTCTAAAAGATCCATATTTGACATCATAGGAGAGGCTCAAAAGAAGGCCAGTAGAGAATATAGCCATAAGGTAAATTTGGAGGACTACTGGGCCAACTGCAGTGATGAATTTGAGGTCCGAAAGAAGAAATTCTCCCGGCTTCCAGTAGAGTCAGTTTGATTGTATAATGTGAAGGAAGTTCCTGATCAATTGGAGGACGATGGGAACTTGATTGGTTAGAGGAGGAAAAGATTAAATGTAAGCAACTAGTGGATCTAGCTCTCAAATTCACTAGGATGTGGCTAAAACATAAGCTATGGGAGTTGGAAAATGATGGTGTACAATGCACCTATACGTTAATGGGAGATTTGGATCCCCACTCCACCTCTAAAGAATCCACTGAGCAAGATCCTAAGGCCAAGGGTAAGTTGGATTCCCCACTCAAAATCAAGATTAAAGGTGTACAAGAAATAGAGGTCCAGGAAGCAGAAAAATAGAGGAAGCCAAAGGCTAAGAAGAGGACAAGGACTAAGAAGTATGAGCAGAAATAGACTGAAAAATAGAATCCTAAGGCTAGTGATCATGTGCCCAAAAGAAGAAGAATTATAAAATTGTCAAAGAAGGCTAGCTCCAAGGCTGGGGAGGAAGAAGTTACTCTACTAGTGGTAAATATTGAAAGTTCGGGAGAGAAGGAAAAATTATATACAAGGAGGTATAGGACTCCTCTTAGGGATAGTGTGCCTAGAGTTGATCTCCCTCCATTGATTTCTCATGAGGAGAGGCATGATGATGTGCCTCCCACTCACGAAGCTGAAAGCAAACCAAGTCAGTCAGGGGATGCTAAAGACCACCCAAATACTAAAGAAGTAGAGTTTCATGAAGGTGATCTCCATTGTGCAGAGGAAGAAATTGAGAAGATAATGTAGTCCCCTATGGTTGCACATGCAAATTCTCCTATTAGAACTGAAGCAGTTGAATCGCCTCCAAAGGAAGTAGATACAGTGAAAGATCTGTCACCTGAACAAGAGGAGGAACATGTTGAAGAGGAAGAAAGTAAGATAGATGAAACTCCTGATAAACAAAATTTGAATGAGGAGGAACCTAGGGGTCAACAAGAAGAGGAAAAATAAGCTGAAGTGCAATTGGTGCCCGCTGTCTTGGAGTGGCTGGATAGGGAAATAAAAAAGGAAACAGGTAGTAGTGGAGGATAGTCCATCGAATTGGGATGCACTGCTAGCCAAAATTGGAAAAGATAAAGCTAAGAAGAAGGCTAGGGTGATCTCAAGGATTGAAAGAGATGAAGCTCATGATAGAGTTGTTAATATTTCCACCCCTACTCTAGATAAAAATAGGGATGACTGGGTTGGAAAGGACTACAATATTTAGACTTTCAACCTAGGACCTGCATCAGTCGAGTAGGACATTAAATATTATGAGGGTTCTAGTGCAGTTATTGTGGGTAGATTGAGGGAGGAAATGAAAACCAAGCAGGAGCTGAGGAAAGAAAATGAAAATCTCAGGAAATGCTTGGAGGAATTAATGAAGCCCTTGCAATCCATTAATCCTTCTTCCTCTACTACAAATCCTCTACCTCAAGAGACCATCAACAAGCTAGAAAAGATGAAAGCTTCCACCCTGGCCACTACGAATTGGTTGAAAGGGGTAAAATTAAAGGGTGATGAAGGTATTAAGGAAATCCTGTCAACAGGAAAGGATGCTATTATGGAAATTGAGCAATTGAAGGCTGTGTTGGTGCAAGACAAGGAAGATACAGATCTTCTTCTATAGAAAACCAGAACTATAATGGAATACACCAGGGATAGATTGGTGAGTGACGGAATCCTTCCTTCTTCTAGAGCTATTGAACCATGGGAGTGGTATGAGGCATTGCAGATCAGGCAAAAGGTTTTGAAGAAGATTTACAAACAAAGGAAGCAGATTGATGATACCCTAGCCGATGTCTACAATGGATCCATTGCCTTCTTTGAGATTATGACGGGAAGAAGGAAGTTCACACCCAAGTACTTGAGCCTGGAGCAATTGAGGAAGTGGTGGCATGATTTCTTTGCACCACTTGATGATGGGACCATTTCTGAGCACTAGTTGGATGATGCAGCTACCTACCTTGCAGTTATTGATAAGTACTTAACATATAAGATAGATTGGGATAAGTCAGTCAAACAGTCAATAGAAGAGATTGCGTCCATTGAGAATCAAGTTAGGGTTTTTCTTTTGCCACCTATGGCAAACCTGGATGGGGCGTTCTTGAAAGTACATGAAGAGACAGATCAGAACAAGGATAATAGGGAAGGGAGCTAAAGATAGGCTGCGGCGCGATTTGTGCTTCCCTATTATCTTCCCGCGCATTGGTGCAAACTGCATGGTGGATCCCAAGCCGACTTGGTTGGAATGTGCATTTAATGCTTATTTGACCAATCATGGTTTTCTCTTGGCCAAGTTGTTGTGCCATTAATGCTGCAAGGTTCTTGCTAAGCTGACAGGTTTTCTGGGGGGATTCTATATATTGGGCATGTCGCCTCATTTGTAAAGGGAGAAGGTTAGAATTTGTAATCAGAATATAGAGATTGATCTAGAGTAGAGCTAGTTAGAAGTGAGTTAAGTAGTTAGTAGCAAGTTAGCAAGTAGGTATTCTCAAGCAAATGTTGTAACAAAAAACTAGAATTGTTGCTACAGTGGATAATTTGAATACAAGGAATAACATTGTGATTTGGTGCTATACTTGTTTTCTCTTGTCTTGCATGGTTCTTGTTATTCCATCTTTAAAATTGCTTTGAGCAGGTTAATATTTAGGTTAGATTTGATTCGATAATGTTTGTGATTCAATACTTGAATGTTGCAGTAATCCTTTAGTCCATACTTTTCGCAACCAACTAATTGTTAGTTGCTTTGCAAAGTTAGCCTGGACTTCATATTTCAATGTGCTTAGTTCGATTGTGAGGGTTTGTTCATTTCAACTGTAATAGGGTTGTTGAATGAGTGTTCATAATTTGAAAATCTTAACACCTCAGAAGATTGCACTGTTTTCTATGAGATTGTAGATTTATTTGTGTCGAGTAGAGATCAGTTTTGAGGGATTGGTCCATTTCAAGTGTTGGCTATTTTCATTATTAATCTTAGTTTTAGTATTAAGTTTAGAAATCTCTTTAAAACCCTTGTCTTTTCTATTTCTTCGATTATTGGGTTAAATATAGGACTGAAGCATCATCAGGTTGTTAGATCTGATAAAATTGATTTAGAATTTTTCTTGTAGTAAGGTCCCATTGTGATTACCACCATTTTCACATTTATCACTGAGTTGTTTATGCACTATCAAGACCTGACATTAGAGACCTTGGGGTTATCTCTTGAGGCTTGCCGATAGAGATTTACCTTTCAAGAGAGATAGGATATCATATTTTGTCTGGGTTGTTGCTATGTAGAAAACACAATCAACAATTTGCACACATAGCCTTTTGAGATTCTACAATTTTGAGCTCTGACCCCTTCAAGAGATGGTGCAATGAACACTTTCGCGAAACATTTTGGATCAAGTACGATTGTACGAGAGGCTGCCTAACACTGGACCACTGGTGAGTCAACTTGAGTTGACCTCATTTTTTTATTTTCATGTGCATTTATTAGCTTAGGAAGTTATGTTTAGTCCAACGGTCCAATATAGCACCACTTAAAACTTTGTTTCATTGCTGCACAACCTCAAACTGCATTGCAGTCATGAATAGCGATGTCGCATCAGAGTTTGGAGTTAGGGTTCTGTGAAGACTAAAATCTGCTTTGAACAAAGACTGAAAGATATGGGTTAAATTTGTCAGTTTTTGAACAAGCGAGATGAAAGCCCTCCCTATGAAATTATTGAGTAAATATAAAGGAAATAATAATATTATCACAATAATCTAAAATCATAAGCAATATAATCATGAAATGTATTCCTAAATTACTTCAAACATTCATCTCATAGGGGGATTGGTGTCACATGTGCTAGTGACCCTTTCCCAATCCCTTTAGATAAGCTAAATGTTGCAAATGATGAAGATGGTGTGGACAAAATCATTTCTCAAACCAAGAGAGTGACTTTGCATAAAGATTGTGGAGGATTTGCTTGAGGATAAAGCTTCTCATTTAAAGATTTTCAAAATGCTAAGTGTTGAAAATGGACCAATGTGGGACTAAAGATCAAGCCAATGACAAGAGGACACTTGTCAAGTGGTGATTGGTTGATGTATGTGCAAGATTTGGGAAGAGTTCCCATGAGAGGGAAAATTTGAATTCAAATTTTCCAATAAATGCTAAGTCTGACCTTGGAAGGGGACATGTAAGAGGCATGTAAGGCCTCAAATGCTCTGATGTATAGGTCCACTTGGGGGGAGATTCAAACTTGGAGAATAATCTCCCTTTATGCCAAGTTGAAAATAAAGATTTTGATAAATCAATTAAATGCAATTTCATGTGCAAGTGGCCAAATCTAGAGAATGCAAGTGGGATGAAATTAGCATTAGATTTAATCAGGATTAATTAGCTAGGATGATGATTAGGCTGATTTGACCAATTTTGACTTGATTTAGGGATTTAAATCAAATCAAAGGGAGATGAATGATGATCTGAGATTTAATTAAATAAATGATTGATTTATTTAATCAAAGAGATGATGATAGGATCAAGTTTGATTTATTTGATTTAAGTTGATAAATTTACCCTAATGAATGGATGAGTGTGATTTTGATCAAATGCATAATGCTAATTTTGCATGTCTATAGGTTCAAACTCCAAACTGAACTGCATGTGAGAACTGCGCCGCGATGGGCCACTCTAAAATTTAGGTTTTTAGGCTCAAACTGAGTCATGCTTTAAACTTCGTTGTAGCGACAGAGTTTGAGAGTTTAGGGATCCTAGCAGTGTAGTTTGGAACTTTCAAACTATGCCACACCCGCAAATAGTGACACATATGTTGTTTTAGGCACGCCGAGGAAAATCAGGATCATGAGTTTTTGTTAAACTTAATGTGATGACTTTCGTAATGCAGGACGAGGCAGAGATTCTTCATTCACATGAGCACAGATCCTCCATGCTTAGTAGATTGATTGGCATGCATGAGTGACTTCAAGAGCACTTTGGGGTGATTGGCCTCTGGTACATTGCATATGCACCACCAGTGAGGACTCATTTGGGCATGATGATAGCACTAGCAGAGCGATGGCACAATGAGACATCCTCTTTCCACTTCCCCACAGGTGAGGCCATAGTGACACTAGAGGATGTGTGGCATATACTTCAATTTCCCATCCATGGAGAGCATGTTATTTATGATGTGGATGTTGGGAGGGATGTATGCTATGATGTGATGGGCGTTGATGAGATCATCTTTTCAGAGGGCTAGATTGAGATAGAGCGCTACAGGCTCATTATGTCTCCTTTTCACTTGGTCATAGCAACCATCATTTCGGGTCTCATTACACCAAATCGGTGAGCTTGATATTTCAATCCTGGATGGGGGCTCACTTGGGAGTAGATGGTCCAATGGCAGGTATGCTTTGCTTGGGGGCTAGTACTACTGGCTTCTTTGTATCAAGATTTGCATGTGTTTGCATATAGTGATGATAGAGCCATTAGGGCCAGAGTCACACTTCTCCACATTTGGGCCTGGGAGCATATCGTTGTGCTTCGTCTGAGAGTTGTAGCTATTGATATGGAGCCAGATGATCTAGTTGTCTAGAGGTAATGGGGAGGAGTTTCATTTACATTCATAGGACAGGTTGAAATTCCTCATTGGAGGATAGTTCTAGATGATATGTGAGTATTCACATGGTGACCATATCTTGGATGGAATGCATGGCATGATGATTCCCAACAACTATTTTTTTCTCAACAGGATAGGTTGATGTAGGGTTGTGAGCACACTATGATTGAGCGATACCTACTTGGTCAAGTACATAGATAGTTCAGAGAGCCTTAGGATAGACCCAATGACTAGTACGTCACAATATTTGCAGCTACTATGAGGGAGTCTTCATAGAGATGATACATTCCAAGTCAGGAGGCCATCGATTCTTTCAGAAAGTTGGTGGTGAGGCCTTGGCCATATGATCAGGGTTAGGCTGATGCAGGTACTATATAGGCATATAGGGATTGGTTTAGGCAACCTCTTTAGTTGAAAATACAAGGGACACCATCAACACGATGCAAAGCTATAGGTCGAGGGGCAGGACAAGGTTGGGGCTAAGGAGGCCAAGGGGATGCAGATGGAGACTAGGGTTGAGGCAAAGGCGGGCTAGACTAGTAACCAGATTAGGACAGAGCCCAACAAGATCAACAACTAGATCAACAACTGGATTAGAAAAGGTAGGATTAGCCATGGTAGGATTAGGACTAGGGGTGGTAGGACTAGGATAGATAGGTGGACCAACCACCATAGAGAGATCAGGGACCTCCACTATCACTTGATCAAAGGGATGCCCAAATTCAATAGTTACAAGCATAGGTCCTAGGGCTATAAGGATAGGTTGTTGCCTTGAAAACAAAAAAGGACCTACTACGGCTAGAGAGAGACCAGGCTATCCAGCAGAGATAGGCTACAGAGCTTAGGGTAGTGTAGGAGATGGGCCATAGACAATAGCTCAAGAGCATGTCTACCTCCTCGTCCCAGATTTTAGTTTCATTATGTGAATACAGGGAGGTGGTCTGAGAGGATGATTATTATAGAGTCCATTATCATCAGGTCATGCCCAAAGCATCCCGGGTACTAGAATTTTCTCAGTAGATAGGTTACAGACCCCTCAAAGATCATAGAGAGAGAAAGTCCGGTGAGAGAAAGGGTAGCCAATAGGGTTAGCCTATTTTTTGATCAGAGACATGATTCTTTTGTGCCCTATAGGATCATTTTTGATAGCCCCATGGGCATTTGTACTTTATGTATTTGATACACACTTGATCCAGATTTTGTACCATGACAGTATTATTTTGATGATATATATGAGATGCGATGATTCGACTCGATTATGATGTGTCCTATTTCATTTATGCAATGATTCTATCTTATGTGATGTGATGTGATGCTATAGGATGCTATGTGATAATGATGCTTTTATGGATGCACCTCTTTTTCAATATCCTTTCTATGTAATTTTTTGATGATGATGTATGTAAATGTTATGATATGTGAATGCTTAGACTAACAAATCTATATTATGCATTTAAATGGATGATGATGATAAAATGTATGAGATGCAATATTTTCCATTTCTATTATCTTTCTCATGTATTATATGACGATTTATTTATGGATGTTATGATGATGCACGTGATATGTTGTGATGTACTTAATTATGTCTATGAAATGATGTATTTAACAATGATGTAATGATGCGTATAATGATGCATTTATTATGATATGATCCCTATGATGCGATGGATATTAATAATACCTATGTATATGATGTAAATGATATTCCTATATGATTATGCAATTGATGCCTTGATGAGGTATATGATATGAGTTTAATAATGCATATGGGATGGTCTCTTTTATCCTTATGTAATGAATGCACATGTATGGTTTATTATGCAATGATGGAAATGTAATGTATGTGATATTACCAATGCTTTCCATATGATATGTTATGCATTATGTTGATGGTTTATGGATGCAAAATGGATGCAATGGTGATAATGATTTATGAATAATTGTCATGGTACCATGTTAGTGCAAAAAGAAGATAGAAGAAAATAAGAGACTCCAACAAGTCAGGAGATGATGATGGTGATGATGATGATGATTCACTTACCAAGGAGTTGGGATTTTAAAAGGGCCATTTACCTTATGTTTTATAACACACATAGATATGATGCATCAAGGTATAAAGAAACATGATGGCATTGTACCTAGTGTGATGGACTTTGACTTGACAATTAGATAGGGGTATTCCTATTCACACCTAGCATACAAAACCTTATTTAAAATTTAGTTTATATATTCCAAACATCTCAGAACAAAACATAGAAAGGAAATCCTTCCTATGTGGTCAACAAGACATCTAAAACATCCTCCCTACACCCAAACAAAGTACGCATGACCGAGGTTATATTACAAGAATATTGAACAAGCACAATAGATAAAACAGATAATGATCTCATTCCTTTCTCTCTAAATCCCTTCATTTGGGACATCATCAAGAGGTCATCGAAATCAGTGCAATAAGATAATCCAAAAGACAAAGATAAAACAAAAAAACAAGCTAATGTTCTTCAATACCGCTATCCAAGACTAAACTATGGTGATGCCTGATGTTGATGTCCATTGTAGGAAAGATGCATCCTAGGACATGATGATATCAGATGACTGATTGGATGATAGGCTATTGCCACAAAGAGTTGACCAACTTGTTTACGTACTAACCTAGACTTGAGACGGTGATGCTTAAGCTTTCACTTTTAACCTGTTAGACTTGTTTTTGATTATTTCACCCAAGGCTGAGGATGACAATTATTTATTATGAGTGGATGTTTATTGTGGGTGAAAGCAAAATGAGACAGATGGATTTTTTCAAATATTTAGATATTTTTTATGTTTTTGAAATGTTTTGAGGCTATTTTTTTGGTATTTTCAAGATTTTACAAATGTTTTGATTTTCAAAATTTTTGGGGTTTTCTAAGATTTTGACCAAGAGACTAACCTAAAGACCTATCCTAGGGACCTCAGGCATTGATCAACAGATTAGCCTTGCCTACATTTTACACATAGAGACCATATAGTTGGATAGACACATACTTGATTATTGATGAGATATGAACAAATTCATTGTTAGTTAATTATGATGGACTCCTAAAGGACTGACCTAAGTGTCTCGGGGGATGATCAAATATTAACCTTGCCTACGTTCAAAGCTTAGAGATGTGTAGTTAGAAAAGATGACTTGGTTTCTGAATTTTTTGACTTTTTGACCTGTTTTTGGATTTTTTGATTTTCCAATGTTTTGGGTTTTTTGATTTTATGAATGTTTTGGATTTTATGATTTTATGATGTTTTGGATTTTCTAATTTTGGGAAGACTTCAAAAATATACATGAATCTGATCTAATGAGAACATGCCCCCAATGTGAAGCAATAGACTACTTCGATAAAGGAAGGACAAAATGACCTTAAGAATGGGTCGAGTCATATTAGGAGGGATCATGACACAGACACAGGACCAAGCTATGATACAAAAATGGATGGGTGATGGACGAAGATAGATGGATGATGGAATCATGATGGATGAATGATGCAGAACAAACCATGAAGATCCTGGTGGATGGAAAGTTCTTATTTACTCAAGGTGCTTGTTTACCAGGTTTTCACAAAGGTACTTGCCAAAACTGCCACTGAAGTGGTTTTCACTAGAGGATGATTTTTCTCTTTACTATTTTTGTATACACCTAAAAATGGTCTGAATAATCTAATTAATTAAAGACAATTTATTTGATTAAATAACCTTTAATTCTTCTATTATTAAATAAATACATCTTTTAAATTCTTGAATCTTTATTCTATTATTTTGTCTTAATTAAATAAACGAATTTCACTTTGTTTTATTTAATTATCATAATCAAATTCTTCTACTATTAAAAAAATAGAAATATTTATGCATATAGTTCACATATATATTCTACTGATTTATTCTCTCTTAATTAAATAATCAAAACTTCAATAGTTTTTATTTAATTATCATTATCTCTCTTTTATTAAATAAAAAATATCAAAAACATTTGTTTATTTTAATAATTTTTATTTCTTCCTAAATTTGAAACAAATCCAAAACATTCAAATTTATGCACATATTTCTATGGCTAATCATATCTACCTACCAAATTAGATATGATATGTCTAATTTAATTCATCTCAACCTTCACAGGTAAATTTGGAGACAAATTGGAGACAAATTGGAGACAAATTTGTAGGTGAAATTCTTCATCTTCTTCCATTGATTCTTCCTATCAGCTAGCCAAATGTTTTTGTGGGGAGGAACAATCTCCATAATCAGCTTAGGCTTCTGCATCCTTCACCATTCAATTCTTTAGATCAAATCCATACCTTTGCTTTCTTGCTTTCTTGCCCCTTCACAAATTTGTTGTCATGAATCTATAAATACAACCTCTTTCTATAGGAAATGGATCCCAACTTTGTGCAAACTTACTCTACAGAAACATCAATTTAGCAATCAAGCATCTTAGCAATAGTAATCATAGCATTTTAGAATCAATATCATGGCTACATTATAGTTTACTGTAGCTTCTTTTATCAAGTTTCATTTCATTTTAGATTATAGTAGATTCATCATATCATTTAGACATCATCATATAGGATTAGATTATTGTGTTTAGTACCATCTCATTCTCTAGATTGGAATTTTAACAGTCATAATGCTTACCAAAATTTGAGAGCCCCGTGACTTAATAAATCTTTAGAGATAGAGAACAATATGATGCTTTTAGTAGATTCTTGCTTTAAATTAGTTTAAATATTGTTGAATCTTTGATATAATGTCTTATTAAGAAGTTTTTTTTGTTATTTTACTCATTACTTATTCCACACTTATATTTTGGCACCCACCGTGGGCCCCTTAACCCCATATTTAACATCCTTTTTTGAAAGTGTCTATGCAGGCTTCTGACATGTTTCTTTTAGCGTGATCGAGAGATTTTATGACACATCCACCAGATACTTTAGCGCATTCGATGACTATTCTAGTGCATCCATCAAAAAATCCAACACATTCGAAGACTATTCTAGTGCATTTGACTGAACGTCCAGTAGACTGTTCCTCAGACTCACTTTGTTTTAGCACATATGATTATTTATGTAGTGCATCTGATTGATTCTATAGCACATCTAATTGATTTTGTAGAACATATGACCAATTTTGTAGTGCATATGACCTCTGTTCTAGCATATTTTTAATTTTCTATCTGGATTCGGTGTGACCACATCCAGTGGTTTCATTAAAACTTTTGGATTAAAATGAACCAATTCTAGGGTAGTCATCATACATGTCTATTTTGGTTAAAATAAACATCATATCTTTTGTGAAGTAATATCTTCAGATAGAATAGCAAATTGTCATTTGGGCTTTAAAAATTAAACATTGTCTATTGTGATTGTAATATGATAGGCCTATGCTTTCCCCTTAACTAGGTGATCAATATTCCAGACTCATCTTTTGATTTCATGCACTTTATGCTTTGTTAAAACCTTTAGAAGGCCTACCGTAGTGGGAAAAAGTACTCACCCTACAGGAACGACCTGAGTAGGAACAACTAAAGCTAGGTTTTCCAACCCACTATAAAATTAAATTAAATATGGGGAAACCCACATTTTTTAGAAGTGTGCAAGATAACCATTCCCAAAATATTTGTTCTAAAGATTGGGAGGTCTCCTGAAGGAGTTTATCATTTTTCACTCTAAATGGATACCCTATCTACAAACTTTAGTGTAGAATCCAACTGAAGTAAGTTTTGTACATTGTAATACTCATGGTGCAAGGGGAGGGAAGAATCTACCCCCAAGACACTCACCATATAATTTCCAATGACCGTTTGCTCAAGGGATTAAGAAATCTAACTTTGAGTACACACCTGGAAAAGACAAAAACATGAGCGCCCTCTAGGGATTGACACGACTATGTGAGTCGACACAATTTTAAGATGTGGGTTGTTGAGTATTATGATGACCTTTTTGACCTTAAGAGTGAGTTTGTTTGAAGTGTATTCTTTGTCAAATACCAATGGAAATCAAGGAGGATCATGTTTGATTCTTGAACATACACTTATTTTTTAGATTCTAGGAATTAAAAATAACTATTTTACAATTGCTCACTATGTTTT
Organism: Sequoia sempervirens; assembly: GCA_007258455.2. Lineage (NCBI taxonomy): Eukaryota > Viridiplantae > Streptophyta > Pinopsida > Cupressales > Cupressaceae > Sequoia > Sequoia sempervirens. Next base: position 511,639,008 of record VDFB02270651.1, read on the forward strand.
CAAATCATTAATTCAGATAAAGATCATCCAGAAAAATACAAAAATTTTACAAATCAACCTATGAAAATTTATGTTAAGGGATTGGAAATCAACAACATTTGTCAAGAAACCCCTTGCAAAAAGAGTCAAGAAACCAAAGAATCAACTTAGCTACAAATTTTTTTTGGAAAGGAGATGCTTCTTATATCAAAGTAGGAAAATATTGCTTGAACATTGAACTTTCATCCATAGATATCATGAATTTGCTAGAGGGTATACTGATGATTTTTTTTTAGAGTTTTTATATTCACAAGCTTATTTCCAATGAAGAGCTCTTTCACAAAAACATAATCATAGTCAACCCATTCGCCAGTCTTTCATCCCACAACTAGCAATACAATATTCCAACAACCCAAATCAATTGTTATGATAGAGAAAAACTTGGAAACATTAGGCTTTTTAACCATCATTTTTTTTCAAACTTGCTTTCATATGTGAAAGATCATTTTTGAAGGTATCATCCTTTTAGATCATCAAAATTAGAGATTTACCAGTAGGATAGCCTGTCAAAATATCCATGATTAAGAAAATTACACCCAGAAATCATCCTTTTACTGAGAAAAACTAGACAACACTGTGAGCAATCCTAGAATAGTGCATACACAGTCTGTTTTAGCACATACACATAGTATTTTAGTTCATCTATAGTCTATCACCAAAATTTACTAGTGATAGAATTTACCAGTACCTTAGCGTATCCACAGTCTATTTTAGTGCATATATCCTATTTGACAGTGCATTCTCCATATCTTTTAGCACATTCACAATCTATTTCAATGCATCTGCCTTCTGTAATAGTGTATCCACAGAACCAAAAAATAGAGAGCTATTTGAAACTGCTATTAGAATTTTGACATCAAAACTCGAATCTTTGTCAGAACGAAAACATTTCCTTAGTCCAAACAATGTCTTACTTGAAAAAAATAGGATTTTGCAAGTCAAAAATTATCAAATTAAACCAAGATCTTACAACCATAAAGTGCCTAAATCATCAAACACAAAATTATGGATTATTATGTTGAGTTTCTTTATTAGGATTTTTTCATCCTAGAATCACAAAATGAAACAAAATAATCAAATTTTTAACTTATTCACATCAATAGAATTTATCATTATATTCGAATTAAGTTAAAATCCTTGACACTCTTCCAAAAAGATCAAAGTTTAGTGAGAATAACAAACACTTGTATGCCAATTTTGATGAGGTTACAAAGAAAAAAACTTAGAGAAAAGGAAATTGAAACACCAAACACCATGGCTAAAGAAAATCCCTTTCATAGATTCCACCAAAATGATCCAAATGAAATAACTCAAGAGGATATCCAAACAACTCCCAATTTCCATAAATTTATGGAAAAAAATTTAGAATAAGATATGGAAAAATACCTTTTGATGCTAGCTAAACTAGGTACAAAACTTCCAAAGGACTTCGACATCAATTGACTAAAAGAAGCAACTAGAATAGTTGAAACTGGACCACAAAACACACAAAACACAGATCAAGTGGTTTCCCTAACACATCAAATGCAAAACTTGCAACAACAACTTCAAGATATGTAAAAAGGAACCACGAAGAGGTAGTCATTATAGGACATTTTTCCTTATCCTTTTCATCCAAGTGTGGACATGATACCATTTCCTAGACATTGCAAATTCCCAAAATATGACAAGTACAATGATAAAATGGACCCAATTGATCATGTGAGGGAATTTAGAACCATGAGTTTAGAATTTTTGGAAGAAGACACTTATCTAATGAGGTTATTTCCATGGAGCTTAGGAGGTCAATGTATGGAATGGTTTTCTAAACTACAACTAGGAATTCATACTTTTGAAGAACTAGTCAACAGGTTTATCTCATAATTTTCCTTCAATATTCAACATGAGGTAACAATAAAAGACCTTTACAACATGAAACAAAAGAAAGGTGAAACATTCCTCTCATTTCTACAATGATGGAGAAGGTTGTTTGATATATATTCTCATTCTATATCGAAAGAAGAAAAGATGGAACTATTCATTGACAACTTAACTAATGACATGAGCTATAGGCTTGAACTACAATGTCCACCTACATTTGAGAAAGTGATTGAAAATGGGCTCAAGATCGAAGAAGCCTTAGTCAAAAGATGAGTGATAAAACACTACAATGAAGGATCAAACAATACAAATTCCTCAAATCACTATGGAAACAATGATAAACCTAAGTTTTGGAAAAAGAATAGAAATAATGGAAACAATGACACTACAAATGACACACAAAATGTGAAACCAGTGTTTAATTTAAAGGAAACTATGAAAAAAACCAATAAAAAAATGACCAAAACATCAATCAGAATGTCAGTCAAAATAATAATCCAAACAATGGAGAATCTAAGCCACAATCATATCCAAGACCATCAAATCAACGAAGATTCACACCATTGGGACAAACACTAGAATCAACAATGAGAGAACTTATTGCAAATAAACTTATTGCCTTACATGAAGTAAGAAATTGGGAACCAAAAGTAAAAACATCTTGGTGGAATGATGCTAACTATTGTAACTTTCATAAAAACAAAGGACATAAAACAAATGATTGTATGCAATTGAAACATCTAGTACAAGATTTGATTAACAACAAGAAAGTATTCATAGAAGGACCTCAAAAAAATAATGATCATGGTGCATTTAAAAATCCTTTACCAAATTATGAAAAGGGAGAATCTTCTTCTACAAATGGAAAAGGTAAAAATGTAAACTACATTTATGACAACACTATTCATGTATCTCTACAGTTGAGAATAATGATGTTGTTAACAATCAAATTGATAACATTGAAATCAATGACATCATACCCATAAATCTAATCCCATACATGGATACATTTGACAATCAGATCAATGTCATAAAAATTAGGGAAAATCAAGATTATCAACCAATCAATGTAACAAGGGGGCAATCCAAGGTAATATTGAAATGAGTTTCATCTAAAACCATTGCTACCCCTTCACATCAATACAACATCATCGATCAACTATAGAAAATACTAGTACAAATATCAATTTTGGAATTCTTTAAAATATCATCATCTCATAAGGAGGTTTTGGAACAAGCCGTTGTGACCACAATAGTACCCAATAATCTAGACGTTTGTCAATTCCAGGCTATGGTGGGACACTTAACCACACCTCACTTCCTCTCATTTTAAGAACAAGATGATGTGTCACTCACTCATCTGCACAATGTATCCCTTCATATAGATGTCTTAATCCATAAACACTATATTAAATGTGTCCTAATAGATGGTGGAGCTGGTTTAAACATTTTCACTTTAAAATTGATCTGTGCACTAGGTTATTCTGATAATGCTGTTGATGCCAGAAGGAAGATCACAATAAAGGCCTATGACAAAGAAGAGAGATCCTCTAAAGGATTGATTGTATTACCTATTCAAGTGGGACCAATTGTGAAGAATATTTTTTTTCAAGTATTAGACAAAGAGCTCACTTATAACATACTCTTGGGACGTCCTTGGATTCATGAAATGCAAGCAGTACCTTCAACTTATCATCAATGTTTGAAGTTTCTGATCAATGGACAAGAAGTCATTATTTCAACAGATTACAATAATCCTCAAACTTGTAACATGCTTAAAACAACTTAAGACACTTTGGTCCCCCATAATAGGGAAGCAAACACTTCTAGTTCATCCAATGGTGAAAAGAACTAAATTATATATCTAAATGGGTTGAGAAAAAGGACTAGTCAAAATAAACAAGTATTGTTGACTCCACTCCATCAAAAAAAGAAGCTCAACTAGATTATCTATCATAGCAATTCAAGGAAAAGATCCAGTTAAAAGACAAGGGCATGGGAGAGTATTCCATTGAGAAATCTTTATGTTTTTCACAATTGCTGCCATCTCCAAGGACATATGGACAACCATCAACATCAACACAACAATCATCAACACCTACCACAATTTTAGATGATATATTTGTAAAGGAAGAAGAATCTGAAGATAAGGCCATTCTCAATTGGCTCTATAAAGATGAAGAAGCCTCTACATTGGAAAACATTGGCATAAAGATAGATCAATATGGAAAAGGAAAAACAATATTAGAGAAAATGGGACATGAAGGACAAGGATCTATTGGAAAAAGGAAAGAAGGCATTGTGGAACCCATTCAACCTCTCACACTTCATCCAAAAGACAAAACAAGACTAGGTTATATAGGGGAAACAAAAGAAGAAAGCACTCATAGAGTTGTTGAAAGAATCCTTCAAATGCAGGATAGTTCTGAGACAAATTCTAATGAGTATGAGTGGGATTATTTATTAGAAACATCATGCAAGGACATACAAATTGATGTAATCAAAGAGTATGCACCCACATGTGAGGAGGGACAAAGCTCAGGGACTAGACCCCTTGTGTTTGAATCACAAAATATCGATGACTCAAGTGAGGATGGATAGATATCAAGTGAGATAAATGACTTAGAGGGGAGTAATATCATAGACCTCGACATTACCACTAATTTTTTTGACAACATTGCTATCAAAACCTTAATTGTTGTTGACCTTAACCAATCCAATGACTTTCTACCCTTATTACATCCTAAACTTATCGACTGGGAACCAACTGAACCTATCAATGTACTTGTCTTTGTGAATGATGATGCCATCATAAATTTCCTTTGTTGTGACGAACAAAACATAATTTCTAATCATAAATCTCATAAGAACACTTTGAGGTAGGAGGGTGCCAAATCTTCTAGTTGCAAAATTGAAAACATGAATAATGGATCTAATGGTGAAAACCATTACATGGCAACATTAGATATCAAAAAAGTAAAAATAAAGAACGCATCTAATGGTGAAAACCTCTCCGATGCACCAAAGGATGGGAGATTTGACACCCTTCTAGAACATTATCATGAAAGATCATCACTTATAGTGGAGCCTACACAGTCTATCAATATTCGCACAATAGAAAAGGAAAAAAATCTACATTTGGTAACATCTATGACTGAACAAGAAAAGCCAAAATTCATCAAATTATTTAAGGATAGAAGCATTAACTTCTCTTGGTCATACTCTGATATGCCAAGTTTAGATCCAAATATTTTGATGCATATTTATCTCTACCATCTAGGATAAAACCTAAAAAACAAAAATTAAGGAAAATGCATCTGCATATTGCTTTGATGGTAAAGGTCAAGCTGAAAATTTTGTTAGATGTAGGATTCATTAGATCTATTGATTATGCTGAGTGGATTTCTAATATTGTACCTATTTCTAAATCGGATAATAGTATCAGAATATGCAGCGAATTTAGAGATCTCAACAAGGCATGTCCAAAGTATTGGAGCCTAAAATTTCCAACCAAATTTTGCAAAATTGATTCAAGGAAATGAACAAATTCTGATAAATGCTCACTTCAATTTAAAATTAATTCTAATGAAATATCATGGGGAAATGAAATCATTTAAAAAGTTTTTTTTGACTGAGGTGGAATCATCTTGAACCAGGCACTTGCACCCATCGAAGTCATAAATATAAAAAATCCTTTTGAAGGTTACTCAAGATAACCAATTTGAGAAGATAAAGAATTGTTTTTGGCTCAAACAAACAGAAGGATCCATGCATCCACAGTAGTTGTATGTTACTTCCAATTATAAAGAGTTTGGAGAAGAAAATATACAAAACCAAGTATCCATATTCAAAGTATATTATGGAAGTTACTAAATTATTTACTTTGATCTGGAAAGTATCAGAAATAAAGTTTTAGCTTTTCTCCAAATCTTGATAATGCTAAGCAGATGATTACCAATTTAAGATGAATTAGCATTGTTTAATAGTGCTAATAGTCTATTGAATACCAACTGCCACAAATCAATGCTTCTATTGGCCCAAGTTTTGATTTAGTCTTTTACAATCTAATCAAAACTCCAATAATGATAAAAAAAAGGCAGTTCTTTTCAATTGGATTCAGATGATCAAATAGACCCATGCTCAAATCTCATTGTACAAAACATCCATTCTATAAATGAAATAGATTCCAAGGGATTTACAAAAGGAGACATTGCATACATCAAGCACATACAAAGGGCAATTAAAGATTTAAATAAATACAAATAAAAGTTCGTTGGGGTCTAAGTAATTTTTAATGGGAAATATTGAGAGAATTCATGCTAGACAAAGTGGGCGATTTGGAAATATATGATAAAAGACAACAAGTGATGAAAGGGTCACACAATTTGAGGCTCCAATGCTCAAAGGAAAAGTTACAGTGAGAATAGCTAGTAGAATGGTGTCAAGATCTTGGCTCACTACCAATGGAAATCAATTAGTACAAGACAACATCGATATGCTCAAATTTGCATCACACCATAAGAAGTACCACATCCTCAAATATCGCAGGAGTATTTAGCATTGCATCCAAACAAAAGTGATATTCTTGAATTGTTGAATCGAAGAAATTTTTGAGCCCAAAAATAAGACTCATGAATCCTCAACAAGTGAATGATATGAGAGTAGTTGAAATGAATAAAGAGAACAATTTTTTTCTCTAACAAATTTGCGAAAGGAATACCCTGCAAAGCTTCTACGATTACAGTACCAACTGTAGAGAAAGAGGGAAAGAAATTAAAAGGGGGCAGTTTTAGAATAATTTGTGTTGACAGGGGATGCTTACAATACCTTAGAATACCAACCATCATCAGGAGGAGATTAAAAAATTGTGATACAATATAAAATAATTGTGGAGGATATCCAGTGGAATGTGGTATTTTTGTGAGCCATTCACATAAAATAATGTTAAGAGACTACTTACTACGAGCCATTGAGGAAAAACAATTTAAAACTACATATATGAAGACATTTGGTGGCTTTGTGAACCAATGAAGACTTATACGGTGCAAGATCATACAAAACATATTTTCTTGGGAAATTTTTAAAGGATTGTGGAGATTCTTAAAAGATTGAAATCGGTTGCAAACAATATGTTGTTGATATGAAAAGACACTTGCGATGACCGAATAATACCATCTATATGGAGTGACAAGATGAGGGAATGAGCCTTTGAAATTTCCTCCATGTACTGTCCATCAAAACAATAGTTTTTTTTTCGGTAGATCTTTAAATGTTTGTGGTGCAAAGATTGATGAGCATGTTGAGGTATTCGTCCTTCTATGAGTAGTTGTTGGGGGCTTTTGAAATTATTCACAGACAGGGATTATGATAAAGAAGTATGAATTCAGGGAAGGATGTGCACTGCTCTTTATCAAGAAGGCTTGGATTGAGTTGATCCTTGAAGAAATTACTAGGATTTTGTGAAGTATACTGTTGGATAAGCTTGACCCTAAACATAAAATTATCACAAAAGCTACTCAACAAGTTCATAGAAATCCAAAGCGGCTTTGTGAAAAATCTTGAAAGACCAGAGAGAAGTAATAAAATCCCATGCGCTTGGAAATATTTAGTCATAGTGATCACGATTTTTCCAAGTGAGGTATGGTAACCGAGAATGTGAAGCCAAAACAAAAATCCTAAACTTGTCGGCAAGACATGTACTGTCGATATGAGTTTTTTAGTCTCTCTGATAGAGCAAGTTACGCTGATGAGGAGTTCTTGGGGAGAGTCTTACAGAAAACCAAAAGATGGGCTTCATTGGAGAGAGATGTGTGAGATCGGTGGGGATAAAGAAAATCTCTTCGATGCACTATGTCACCCCGATACATGATTTCATATGATCAAAAGTGGAAGAAAAAGAATAAATAAAATGTGATTATAATAGAAAACAATATGATTTTAAAATATAACTTCACATTTTCACCAAGGAGGATATAAGATGGGAAATTAATTTACCCAATGAATATTTTATGTGAAAGTGCATCAAATTAAGGATAGGACATTTTTTTGCAGGAAAGAGAGTTAAAATCAAAAGTATTACCAAATAATTTATTTTTACGAGGCAAATGCAAAGGGAGTTAAAAGGGGTAATTATTTTACTGAAGAACGTATTGAAGATATGTACATGTAAAAAGTGAAGTGATGGTTTTTGATAGAGGATAATCACTGAAATTATTTTTTTGTGAAGATAAAAGATGGAGATTAAAGATAAAATATTTAATTTTTCATAGGAAACTAATTAAATATTTTATTTAGCAGAGAATAATTAAAAGAAGAGCTACACGGAAATGAAAAGTTGCACCAGATGGGTGTCGTGAAAGGATGAACCCTAAAATAATGTATATATGCAAAGTGAAATTGTATAAAAAAAGGGATTAGATTTAGGAGAAATAAGTAGGTTAGGTAGTTGTATAGGGTGAACTGTTGCTGAAATAAATATCATGTTGTACATTGTAAAATCTTTTAAAATTATGTAATGGAGAAGAATGCATAAATTTGGTGATCCAATTATGGTGTCAATTGTTTGTTGAATTTATTTGAAAATATTATTTGGTTGTCTCCAAGGTTGTCACTTCTTGATTATTTAAATTGAAATATCAAGGATATTCTTCAATTTATCAAAGCACACTTGCTGCTCTTGTGTGGTTCAGTTAATTGGTTCCTACAAGACAGGATTAAATCCTTCTAATTAATCATAGTAATTTGGAAAAGGAAATTTGGGTTATTAAGAAGAATTTGATAGTTACACTCTTTCCTGTATATAAGAGTTATAAACATAAAAGTTCCAAACAATTTGAATTGTATCCAGAAATAGGACACATATATTATTTACCTCTTGACTCCATTAGCCCAACAGAAGTAGGCACTGGTCACACCATCCACATCTTAGAATTCTATAAAATATTTGTTCAAAAACATTCACATCTCAAGTTTAATATTAGGAGTAGGAGTAGTTTGTAATATTTTATCTATTACATTTGTGCCATCTTAATAGATCCATCAAATCAATCAAGTCACATCATTTAAGTCTGCTTCATTCTTATAGCTATACCCACCTAGGTCTAGCAGCACCTAGAGAGAAGAAGGTCTAAACCATTTGGCCTTGTCTATTACCCTAAAATGTACCAAGAGTTTGGCAACCTCTTGAGGTATTTTACCTACATTTTTTAGAGCTAACACAAAGGACAATTTTCCTTTGCCAAAAATTAACATTATTGTCGACTTAACAACAAGACATGTCATGTTATCACTAATGGATGGGTTCTCAGGGTATAACCAAATCAACATAGCACCTGAAGATCAGTAGAAAACAACATTCATATGTCCATGTGGAACATTTTGCTGGAATGTCATGCCCTTTGGGTTGAAAAATGTAGGTGCAACATATTAGCGTGCAATGACCACTATTTTTCATGACATGATGCATACTTTTATGGAAGATTACATGGATGATATATTACCAAAATCATATACTAGAGAAGGACATTTGGAGATTTTGGGAAAAATATTTACATGGCTAGAGAAGTTTAATATCAGATTAAATCCTAAGAAATGTGTGTTTGGGGTTACATCAACAAAGATCCTAGGACACATAGTGTCAGAAAAGGTTATCGAGGTGGATCCTACTAAGCTCAAGGCTATAATAAAAATTCTGCCACTGAAGAACATCAGTCAACTATGATCTCTATAGGGCAGTCTACAATCAATCAGGATATTTATTTCCCAATCAACAAACCAAAGTCATGCATTTAATCACTTGCTACATAAGAATGTCTCTTTCAAATGGGATGAAGGATGTGAAAAAAATTTCAAAAAAATAAACCAATATCTGATTTCACCTCCCATATTGATGCCACCTATAGAAGAGAGACCATTTTTACTATACATTGCAACAACAAACATTTCTTTAGGAGCTCTATTAGCACAAGAAGATCCTGAGGGAAGGGAGCGAGCTATCTATTATATCCGTAGGACTCTGAATGGTTATGAAATAAATTACACTTTCATCAAGAAAGCTTGTTTGGTAGTGGTATTTGCTACCCAATAGTTATGACACTATATGTTGACCAACACAGTCAGACTCATAGCAAAGATTGATCCCTTAAAATATTTACTAAGCAAAGCAGCCCTAACTGGGAGACTAGCCAAGTGGGTCATGATCTTAAGTGAATTTGATATCTAGTATGTGGATAGGAGAGCCAACAAAGGTCAAGTGATTGTTGATCAGTTAGCTAAAGCTCCATTACTAGATTATTGTCCAATGAACATTGAGTTTCCTGATGCAGACATTCTTATCATAACAACATAACAATGGAGGCTTTTTTTTTATGGGTCATACACACAATGTGGGTTTGGTGTGGGAATTTTGTTTGTTACACCTCAAGGACATACCATCCCAAGGTCATATAGACTCATGTTTCCATGTACAAATAATGTAGCCAAGTATGAGGCACTAATTATTAGCATCAAAGTGGCAGTTGAATGGAAGATAATAGAACTACAAGTATATGGAGTCTCACAACTAGTCATCTATTAGGTAAATGATGAATATCAAACAAAAGATGAGAATTTGATGCCATTTAAGAAGATGATAGATGATCTCAAAAAGTACTTTGTGGATATCAAGTTTGAACAGATCCTAAGGGAATAAAAAAAAGTTTTTGATGCTATGGTGATGATTGCTTCTCTCTTACAGTTGCCAAAAAAGGGAGTTCGTTATGAGTTTATGGTGGAACAAGTGTCTAACCTTGCTTATGATGATCCCAATTCTCAAACCATATGCCAATTAGTTGATGTTAAATCTTCCATTTATGGAAATACTTACGCTTACCTAAAGGACAATATACTTCCTCCTGATCTTTCCATAAACTAGAAACACAACTTCATTCACCAATCTACATGACATATATTAATTGTTGACATACTTTACCATCGAGGTCTAGATGGTACTCTTCTTCAATGTCTGGAACATAATGAATTTGAGATAGCTTTACATGAGGTTCATGAAGGTATTTGTGGAACTCATTCAAGTAGACTAACCCTAGTAAAGAAACTCCTTTGTTTGGGGTATTACTGGCTAAACATGGAGGAATCTTTTTAGTTTGTTAAGAAGTGCAAAAAATGTCAAATACATGTTAATCTAATACATGCACTTGTGCACGAATTGCAACCATTCACTTCAACATGGCCTTTTTGTCAGTGGAGACTAGATCTAGTAGGAAATATTAATCTGTCTTCATCCAATGGACACAAATTTATAATCACAACAACATAATACTTTACAAAATGGATAAAAGTGGTCCCCTTAACAATAATCACTGGGAAGTAGATATCTTCTTTCATACTGAACTACCTCATCTTTAGGTATGGAATTCCTTAATCCATTGTCACAGACAATGGTTGAAATTTTAAGAATTAGGATGTGCAGGAACTGTGTGAGAAGTTTCATATCCAACATCATTTCTCAACACCATACTATACTCAAGGAAATGGCCAGGCAGAGTGGTGCAGGGGCACCTAAAAACATGTAATTGCAAAGTGCATTCTATGAGGGTTAGTCTAGGAATTAGTGATAGTATGAGTAATTTTTATGTTAAATAAGGTATTTGAGACTATTACTGATGTAATTAGGGGTCTTTGATTTTATTTAGTTCAAAAAATGCAAAATGTTGCATAAAAATGTACTTATTGTCAACAAATTGCTAAAAGTGCAAAACTAGGCAATTAGGGGTCTAATTGGTAAAAAGTTGGTTTCCAATGTCCAACTAATTAAAATTCGAGTTGGAGGATGTTTGTAAGGGTGGTTAGATGTTAAATAAGCCTCTCATGGTTGAGGCATGGTTGTTGAATCATTTTTTTTGAAGTTATAATGAAAAAAAGGCTGCTTTCTGGAAATTTTTGTGTGTAAATTTACTGCTAAAATGTGTGGTACGACCATTGTACGACCTATAAAGGCTCAACCCTGGTATGGTTGGAAAGAGGAGAGAGTCAGCTTTCATTTGAAAGTGGTTTGGTGAATTTTCATTAAGTTTAGAGGGTTTTATTGACGTTTTACTGAAACTGCCTTGTTTTGGTGTAAATTGGTGATTTGAGAGTATTAAAATGAGTTTTTAGGGCATTCCACCTACTGTAGCAATTGTAACTCAGTGGAATGGCCCCATTTGTTGTAAAATATATTTCCAAATTATTTGAAGGTCAGAGGAAGTGTGTTTGTGGGTTTTGGGTGTTGCCCTAGGTTGAATTTGGGTGATTTTCCTTGTGAAAGTGAGGAACTAAATGATGGTTTATAAGTTTTCTGGAAGAAATAACCTATGTGATGAAGTTTAAAGCTTTTGCAGGCATAATTATGCATGTTTGAATAGGTGGCAGAGTCTGGAAAGGTCTGGAGGTATGATTTACAATAAACCCTCCTTTTGAAGGCCTAGAATCAAGGGTTTTAGGCTGTGCTATGTTGGGAGAGTGATTTCTAGAAACTATTGGTGGATTTAGTAGTTTTTGGGCATTTTAATTGCTGCCCCAAGGTTTCATAAATTTTGGTGGAGTTTAAAGGGTACTTTCTTTGTAAAAGTGGGCTAATCCACTAGCTGTTTCCATGGCAAGAGTATTGGATCTTTGAGTTTGTCCAAAAGAGTTGATATTGGTTTTCCTGTATGTTTTATAACTTGAAAAAGGGTATCTTAATCATCCTTGATTTTGTTAGGTGTTTTGGAAAATGTTGGTGAAAATGCCTAAACTTGGTTTGCACTAAAACTGGGGTTTAGGAGTGAAATTGGGAAATTGTGCTTCTGATGATTGTGGAACTTGGAAGGCTGGTTGAATTACTTTATGTGATCATTTTAATCTTTCTAGATACTTCTTGAAGGCAGGTTTCCAAGTTGATTAAGGTTGAGCCTCCGGACTCTGCATCAGAGTGGTATCAGAGCGAGGAAGTAGATCTCTTAAAGATTGAAGGAGAAAGGACATCATGGCTACCAGAGGTTTGAATGAGAAGGAGAAATAGATGAGGAATGCAATTTTCAAGACTAGGTGCAAGTGCAAAGGTAAGATATGCAAGGTTATGGTTGATTCAAGTAGTTTGGATAATTTGGTAGCCCTTGAAATGGTTGAAAAATTGAACTTAGAAAGGTTCCCACATGATTCACCTTATTATGTTTCATTGATGAATGATGAGAATACATTTTTGGTTAAAGAGCAATCATGGGTTGAATTTGAAATAGGTGGATATAAAGACAAAATATTATGTGATATTGTACCATTGCACTCTTGTCATCTAATGTTTGGAAAACCATGGTGTTGGGAAAGATTTGCTGTGTACTATGACAGGGAAAATAATTACCAGATTAAAAAGGATGGAAGGATTTATGTTTTGACCTCATTGGTGGAAGATGGCCAAGACAAGAGAACAAGGGTGATATTGCAGGAAAGACACAAGTTCTTAGGATATAAAGTAGACAAAGAAAAGGATGAGGAAATAGGGCATAGCATAGTTGCAATGGAGAAGGAAAAACACCATGAAGCAGCATTAGGAAGGACAGTAGAGATTGAAGACAGAAGAGAGACAAGGGAAGTGGAGGTCACACAAGAAATGACCTTAAAGGAGCAAGGTAAGCTTGAGGATTGTGTTAAAGATAAAAGACAGCAAGAAGTTTGTTCATTGCAGGTTAATGGTGTTCTAGGGCAGACAACTATGAAAAACACAGTGGTGCAAGAAGCTGAGACAGAGTATTGCAAGCAGAAGGCACTTGGGGCAGATATCTCTCAAAGAGAAGAGAATAAGAATGAAGGTATTGAAAGATTCAAGAGTGAAGAGGAATTGAGGATGCAAGGTAGGCTTGAGAGTTGTGTGGAAGGCAAAGAGCAGGTAAAATTTTGTTCATTAAAGTTTGAAAATGATGTAGGGCAGACATCCATGAAAGATACAGGGATAGGTGAGATTGAGGCTGAGTTTTGTGATAATAAAGTTATTGGGATAGAGAGCTTAGAGAGGGAAAGAGATGTGAGTGCAAGTGATTTGCAGGGATGGAAAAGCAAAGGCATTGAGGATAGTATATGCTATCCATTGAGTGGACAAGAGCACAAGGTGCAGCAGATATGGGTAAGAGGAAAAGGTGAAAATGCTGATGACAGTGAAGGCTTGAAGACTGAGAATGTTAAAGGGGAAAGAAGAGATGCAGATGAGACAAGTGGGGAAAGTGGAGAAATCCATGAAAGGCTTGAAAATTATGACAAGATCATCATTGTGGCAGTGGAGTGTCCCTTGACAGTAAGAGTAAGTGATGAAAAGACAGGGATTGTAAACACAGTGGGCTGTGTGACAGAGGTTTTGGAAACTGAGAAAGAGAAGAATGAGGAAGTGACTAAAAAGAAAAGCAATGAGAGGAATGAAAGAAGTCTTGGAAGGCTTGAAGATGATGAGCAGGTTGTAGAAGTCAGGAAAAAGACAGTCAGCTATGAAGATTGGCAGAAAACAGTGAAGGAGACTATGGAAGAGTTTGGAGAGTTTAGAAGAGTTGAGCAGAGGTTGGTCACCATGAGAGGTGAAGGATATTTGGAAAAGGTTTTGCAGAGAATTGCAATAAGGACAGAGGCTAAGATTGAGAGGTTGAAGGTGATAGGCCAAGGAATGGCTAAGAGAAGACAGTGTGTGTGGACTCCAATTGAGTTGGAGAAGAGAGGAAAATCTGAGATTGGGACAGTGAGTTGTCCTTGGTTGCTGAGTTTAGCAATTAAGATATTGTGTGCTATTGAGATAAAGGATCCAAGCATGATTCATTTGAATGCAGGTGTGAAGTGGAAGAGTAAGAGGCTAAGAGTGAAGGGAATCATTGGTTATCTCCCTGATTTTTTCATTTCTCTGACAGAGGACAGACCAAGGGTTAAAATGAAAGTGGAAGGACACAGTGAAGGTTATGTTGCAAAGAGTGAAGTTGAAGGGCAAGGCTATATGTCTAATTGGCTCATGGAAGAGCATGTGACAGGGACACTAATGCATGGTTGTTTCAGTTTGTGTACTAAATTTTTGTTTGCAGGTATCAATGAAGACAAAATGCAGCAAGAAGATCCCATTGAGCAGGATCAAATATGGCAAGGTAAAGTCAAGGAAAAACATGAAGGGTACAAAGTGCCTTGGAGGAAGATTTCCATGCAAGTGACTTGGAGCAGGTTTGAAGGGATTGTCCAAAAGGTTGGAGTAGTCCTATGGAGTGATTTATGGGGCATAAATTTTTTCTACCCAGGGAGTATGGTGCAGGGGCACCTAAAAACATGTAATTGCAAAGTGCATTCTATGAGGGTTAGTCTAGGAATTAGTGATAGTATGAGTAATTTTTATGTTAAATAAGGTTTTTGAGACTATTACTGATGTAATTAGGGGTCTTTGATTTTATTTAGTTCAAAAAATGCAAAAGGTTGCATAAAAATGTACTTATTGTCAACAAATTGCTAAAAGTGCAAAACTAGGCAATTAGGGGTCTAATTGGTAAAAAGTTGGTTTCCAATGTCCAACTAATTAAAATTCGAGTTGGAGGATGTTTGTAAGGGTGGTTAGATGTTAAATAAGCCTCTCATGGTCGAGGCATGGTTGTTGAATCATTTTTTTTTAAGTTATAATGAAAAAAAGGCTGCTTTCTGGAAATTTCTGTGTGTAAATTTACTGCTAAATCATGTGGTACGACCATTGTACGACCTGTACAGGATCAACCCTGGTATGGTTGGAAAGAGGAGAGAGTCAGCTTTCATTTGAAAGTGGTTTGGTGAATTTTCATTAAGTTTAGAGGGTTTTATTGACGTTTTACTGAAACTGCCTTGTTTTGGTGTAAATTGGTGATTTGAGAGTATTAAAATGAGTTTTTAGGGCATTCCACCTACTGTAGAAATTGTAACTCGGTGGAATGGCCCCATTTGTTGTAAAATATATTTCCAAATTATTTGAAGGTCAGAGGAAGTGTGTTTGTGGGTTTTGGGTGTTGCCCTAGGTTGAATTTGGGTGATTTTCCTTATGAAAGTGAGGAACTAAATGATGGTTTATAAGTTTTCTGGAAGAAATAACCTATGTGATGAAGTTTAAAGCTTGTGTAGGCATAATTATGCGTGTTTGAACAGGTGGCAGAGTCTGGAAAGGTCTGGAGGTATGATTTACAATAAACCCTCCTTTTGAAGGCCTAGAATCAAGGGTTTTAGGCTGTGCTATGTTGGAAGAGTGATTTCTAGAAACTATTGGTGGATTTAGTAGTTTTTGGGCATTTTAATTGCTGCCCCAAGGTTTCATAAATTTTGGTGGAGTTTAAAGGGTACTTTCTTTGTAAAAGTGGGCTAATCCACTAGCCGTTTCCATGGCAAGAGTATTGGATCTTTGAGTTTTTCCAAAAGAGTTGATATTGGTTTTCCTGTATGTTTTATAACTTGAAAAAGGGTATCTTAATCATCCTTGAGTTTGTTAGGTGTTTTGGAAAATGTTGGTGAAAATGCCTAAACTTGGTTTGCACTAAAACTGGGGTTTAGGAGTGAAATTGGGAAATTGTGCTTCTGATGATTGTGGAACTTGGAAGGCTGGTTGAATTACTTTATGTGATCATTTTAATCTTTCTAGATACTTCTTGAAGGCAGGTTTCCAAGTTGATTAAGGTTGAGCCTCCAGACTCTGCATCACAGAGGCCTCAAATAAAACTATTCTAAAAATCCTAAAGAAGACTATCAACGATGTTGGATGAGATTGGCACGTTCAATTGAACCCTACTCTTTGGGCATATCAAACAAGCATTAGAAAACCTACAAGAGAAACACCATATGCCTTGGTATATGGATCAGAGGTCGTACTACCCATTGAGGTTGAAATTCCATCACTCCATGTGTCACTAAAAGGAATTGTTCTACATGAGGATTATAGAGTGTCTAGACTTCAAGAGCCAGAACTGTTGGATGAACATCATCAACAAGTTGTGAACCATTTGAAGGCATATCAACAGAGAATGTCTATAAGCTACAATCACAGGATAAAGTCTAGAGTCTTTCAGGTTGGTGACCTGGTCCTAAAGGAAAACCCTAGAAATCAATAAGACAAATAAAAGAAAGGGAATTTTGAACCTCACTGGCTAGGTCCCTTTGTAATCATACCAATCTATGGATCTAGAGCCTATCGGTTGTCTACACCTGAAGGGGATATGTTTGATGAACCTATCAACAATATCCATCTTAGAAATTTTTATACCTGAATCACCTAGTGCACAGTTCAAGGCTATAGAAAAAAGGTTGCCTTGATGAAAACCTAGAAAATAGGCATCTTGGTGACAAAAAATACAAAAAAATCAAAAAAGAGAAAATACAAAAAAAATCAGAAAAGAGAAAATACAAAAAAAAATAGAAAAGAGAAAATACAAAAAAATTATAAAATCTAAAAAAAGTGCAATAAAAACACGTAGTGAAAACCTAAAAACAGGCACTACTTGTGATTTAAACCAACTATTTCCATCTATTAGATGTATGACTCTGTCATTCACTTTTGCCATCATCTTTCCACCTATCATTTGAGAAGAGAAACATCATGTCCATATCATGGAAAAGTGGTCGTGTCACACCCTAGCTCAGGGGAAAAATCCTGAACTCACTAGGGGCAATAAACTTGACCTTAAACAAATAGATAAACCATAGTATGACAATGCAACAAACACAATGATCATTGGAGACTCAACATGGAATATACATCAAATATCAGATCACTTCATAAAATCAACCATCCACATCAAGAAAGTTGAGAACAAACCAATCAAAACAACTCAAAATGGATGATCTAACCTGAATAATGATTGAAATAATTTAAGCAGAGGTTAAATTGTTGTACTTTGATCTTGGTTATCATTTCTTTGGAGCAACTCGATGATGCATTAAACTAGAGAATCTAGGAAGAAGAATGATATTTTTCTTTGCCTATTTTTGTGAAATAATTATTTATTGTGTGAATTGTCATGAGACGTGCTCTAACAAGTATCATTGATGACATTCCAATTCACATAATAAAATGATTGATTCTTGTATGTTTATGCAAGAAATGTTTAGGTCATCTCGGTTTAATCATACCTAGATGCTTGTGTTCACTTGAAATGTCAAAAATCATGAAAGTAGTACTTAGGTCATCATGTTCTAAATTATACCATTGATGCTTGTACTCACTTTCAACATTTTAAAAAGCTCCATGATGATAAAAAGAACAATAAATGGACTCTTGAGATGTCAATGCTTGCATATAGATTTGCATGGTAAATTAGATTGGATTCATGTTAGTTTTAAATTTGCAGAGTATTTGTTACAAAAGATGGTAAGGGATTCAAAAACAATGTTATATTTTCACATAAATGGATTGAGTATACTTGACATTAACAAAAAATCATCATCATCATATAGTTGCATAATCAATTCCATTGCATACATTAGAAAAATTATTATATCATTTCATCATTCAAATATTTGATCATATAATTTTCATTAATCATGTCATTTCTTCATTTGTGCATCACATCATAAAATTGCATGAGAAAACTATAAAAAAAAATCTCTATGAATTTACATTTTTATTCATCAATTTATCATATCATATATCATACATTCGAAGTACCATTATATTGATCATTCATTCATACATTCATTGCATCATATAATTACATTTGAAGTATCAAAAAAATAAAAGTGCATCATATCTCATTTATATCATTACTCATTTAACATTGAATCATAACATCCATAATTATGCATATGGTTACATTATCATGTAATTTAAATATAAATATCATCATACATTTGTTATCCATTATCATCCAACATACATCGATACATCATCACTATTCACATAATCACAATTTTAACATCATAGATAGAACATTATAAATCATAGCATATCATCATGATCATTAAATGCATACATAACAAGTATCATATAGATCATCACATGGCATATCGAATAGGGAAATTAAATACATCCATCATAGAAACCATATAGAACACATATAAATCGATCAATCCACCACATATCATATAGATCTTAAAATCATAATGTCAAGTATACACTGATGTCTGAAATGAAAAGAGATACAACGTCAAAAATGGTTGTGAATAAAAAAACTAGAGTATACGTCATGTCTCATATATATCATGAAATAAAATCATAGAGCTATGTGGTGCTAGCTCTAGGTGGTGTAGGCATCTCTGGGCCAGTACCTCTCCCACTAGATCTACCAGGATCTCTTGGGTCTCTCCATGGAGGCTACGTCACACCAACACTAACAGTCCTGGACTAGCTCCTAACTGATCGAGACTAGGCATAACTAACTCTCTACTCAGAGGGGACAACATCATGGTATTTTCCTCTATAATACTCTACCTCTCTACCCACATGGAGAACCTCTCTCACATAATCAGCCACAAATGTACCATCAACCAATCTTTGCAATCTCTTAGCTGTAATTTGTGCCTACTTTGCAACCTGTCTAGTTGCATCTCTCTCAGCTATCAATGAGGTAGTCTATGCCTGAGCAGCTTCCAACTATCCCTGTACCTAAGCTAGAGTCTGTGAGTGAGCCTGGGTTTGTGTTTGCATTTGGTTCTGTATCAACTGCCCCTATAAGGTCTTCACCTACACCTATAGGCTCACAATTTGCATCTACTACTCTTGGGAAGGTACACCAATTTTTACATGTTGCTTTGTAGGAGCTACTAGTGATCGCCTCTTATGAGGCACCATATAATCCTGCACATCTATGGCTAGACCCAACCCACCTAAACCTGATCCACCTGCATCACCACCTCCTCCATCATCACCACCATCATCATCTCCCTCCTCATCTCCATCCCCCTCATCAACACTACTATCCTCCTTGTCACCATTGCTCTCAATAACAACCTCCTCCTTAGTAGGTAGTGGTACTAGCTTATCAGGAATGGTAATCCATGGAAAGGGATGTAGAGCCAGATACTCTGCATAATCCACTATAACAGGTGCCTTGATAATATCAGGATGAATCTCCCAGACTAAAGGCTGTAGACACTGGTACTTCTGAACGACAACATCATATGAAAGACAGGGTCCCCAATTTGTAGAATCTATCTGATGATGGCCATAATGGGTAACACCCTAGGGCATGCCCTGTACAATACCATACTACCTAAGTACCCTCCTGAACAAAAATCTCTTTAAAACCCAACGATTCTGACCAATCAGTAACATCGACTAAGAGAGATATGGTAATTGGATATCGTCATAATCCTAGTGCTTGCAATCTAGATAGAGGCATCATGTGACAACCTCTACATCATCCAACACTCTCCTCCAATGCTCCAACTTATCTAGTCTAGGCTGAGTAATTCAACTTGTGTAAATATGCACATATGGCCTCATGGTAGGTTGTTGTCTTACCATCACTAGATGTGTAACTGCTCTATGCTCCCACGCCCACACCTATAGTAATGTAACCCCTATAGATAAACTTTGACCTCAAAGGTATACAACTAAATGCAAATCATGATAAAGATGAGCAAGCATACACATACCCCAAGCATATTTGGAACCGTGTACAATCATGCTCTCTGAAACATGGCCCCAACCAATAGAAAGTCCCTTTGACTTGCAATCAAGACAAAGGAACCCTGAAATAAAACCAACAAGTACTGATGGCAAAGTGGAATAGGCATCCACCATCTCATGCCATGGAATCTCGTATCCACAAATCCTATCATCCTGAAATAATATGTGAAGAGTATCAGTCCCACCCTGCTCTAAAGAATCATAAACTACAATGTCAATAACAATGGGAATCCACAAAATCCACTATACATCCTTAGGAGTGACTATCATCTCATTGGTAGGAAGGTGGAAGGCATTATGCTTGCTATGCGATCTCTCTGCTAAGGCTGTCTGGAGACCCTTATTAATCCTAATTTGGGGCATAGATAAAAGAGATGATAAAACACAATGTATATTGACTATAGTATCAGGTTGTGCTTGTTGCGGTATCAAATCAAAAGTTCTAGGGAACCACTCTCCAATCTGCAAGTTTGTCAATAACTCCTATCATCATGAAATATTCAAAGTCAGTACTCTTTGTCAATTCATTTAAACAACAATCAACCTATCAAATCTAAACATCCCTAGAGATATTTTGATCAAATCTCATGAGCAAACATCATTGAACCTCACCTATCATAAGGTCAATCATCAATCTTAAAATTGTACCTCACCTATCATGAGTTCAATTAATCAAATCAACTTCGCCTATCATGAGGTTTATCAATAAAACTATAATTATTCCTCACCTATCATGATGATAATTATCATCAATCAATCATCAGACCTTTCCTATCATGAGGTTGAACATCATCTACTTTATTCAGGTCATCAATCATATCAAATCAACGGCTGACACAATTGAAATTGACAAAATCAAGGAAAAATTTGACAAAATACATCACTCTGACTTGAATGCGCTAAAAAGTGTTTTTATATGCCACAATATTGGATGCGCCATTAAAACATCTCTATGCACTAAAAAAAGTGATCAAAGCGCTATTTCATCATATGCGTCATTTCAAGAGCCAAATGGGCCAATTCAGGCAGTTAATGCCCCAAACCAGCGAATGCAAAGTTTCATAAAGTCAATGCACTATTTCAAGCTATAGATGCACCATTATATTCTATGCTCCACTTTACCCTACGTATGCGCTACACATTTTGACCTATGCGTCATATCATCAAATGTGTTATTTTATTCTACGAATGCACTACAATACCTAATCTATGTGCTGAACTATTGCATGTGCTAAAATAAAAAGTCTATGCACTATTGTGGGCCTTAGATGTGCTAAAAAAATTCAAAAACATTAAATCCAAAATAAATGCATGAAGAATGAAAAACACGCAAAACAAGGAGGTTCAGAGGTACATACCAGAGGTCTGTAAGCAGTCAGGTGGTTATGTCAACAAACGCGCTCGAAACGATGAGTGTGGTAAGGTATTGATATTTTGTTCCAAATTTCTCTCACTCCAAATTTTCAAACTCCAAATGCACAAATGATTCAAACTTACCCCTTTTTAACTTTTTAAAGGTTAATTAAAGGGATTTTGGTGGGATTAATTTATTTTATTTACTAGAGGCTTAATTCAAATTCATCATAGAAGCATCTTTCAAACTGTTTGTCAGGAGATAAATTATTTCAACATAAAATCTTCATCAAATCATCTAAAAATTGAAAAATTCCAAAAAATCAAAAATTCATTAATTTATCTCCCAAGGGGGCATATATCCATCATCACAACAAAATCAACATTTCAGGCATCTTGAAATTATTTTCGTCAGTACTAGCAACAACAGCAAAATTTTCTTTGAAGCAATGCATAAACACATCACTTCAAAGAGGGGAAAAATGTATACACCTAAAAATGGTTTGGATAATCTAATTAATTAAATACGATTTATTTGATTAATTAACCTTTAATTCTTCTACTATTAAATAAGTAAGAATATTTATTTATATAGTTCATCTTTTAAACTCTTCAATATTTATTCTATTATTTCATCTTAATTAAATCAATGAATTTCACTTTGTTTTATTTAATTATCATAATCAAATTCTTCTACTATTGAAAAAATAGAAATATTTATTCATATAGTTCACATCTATATTCTACTGATTTATTCTCTCTTAATTAAATAATCAAAACTTCAATAGTTTTTATTTAATTATCATTTTCTCTCTTTTATTAAATAAACAATATCAAAAACATTTGTTTATTTTAATAATTGTTATTTCTTCCTAAATTTGAAAAAAATCCAAAACATTCAAATTTATGCACATATTTCTATAGCTAATCATATCTACCTACCAAATTAGATATGATATGTCTAATTTAATTCATCTCAACCTTCATGGGTATATTTGGAGACAAATTGGAAGTAAATTTGTTGGTGAACTTCTTCGTCTTCTTCCATTGATTCTTCCTATCATTTGGCCAAATGTTTTTGTGGGGAGGAACAATCTCCATAATTAGCTCAAGATTTTGTGTCCTTCACCATTCAATTCTTCAAATCAAATCTAGAACTTTTCTTTGCTACCCCTTCACAAATTTGTTGTAGTGAATCTATAAATACAACCTCTTTCTATAGGAAATGGATCCCAACTTTGTGCAAACTTACTATGCAAAAACACCAATTGAGCAATCAAGCATCTTAGCAATAGTAATCATAGCATTTTAGAATTAATATCATGGCTACATTATATTTTACTGTAGCTTCTCTTATCAAGTTTCATGTCACTTTAGATTATAGTAGATTCATCATATCATATAGACATCATCATATAGGATTAGATTATTGCATTTAACAACATCTCATTCTCTAGATTGGCATTTTAACAGTCATAATGCTTACCAAAATTTGAGAGCCCTGTGACTTAATAAATCTTTAGAGATAGAGAACAATATGAGGCTTTCAGTAGATTCTTGCTTTAAATTAGTTTAAATATTGTTGAATCTTTGTTATAATGTCTTATTAAGAAGTTTTGTTTGTTATTTTACTCATTACTTATTCCACAGTTACAGTTTTTAATCCTTTTTCTGATTTTTGTGGATTTTTTTCTTTTTTCTGATTTTTTTGTTGTCATCAAGATGTCCGTTTGCCAAGTTTTCATTAGGGTGATTATTTTTTCATGACATTTTTCAATTTTTACACCTTAAAAGATCTAGGTATAAATTTTTTTGAGATGGGAGCTATTAATGGGCTCTTGTAGAGACTTGCCTTCTGGTGTTGATAACTGATATGCCCTTGACTTGTAACTTGCTATGATGACAAATGGTCCCAGACAATTGGGTTCAAATTTTCCTTTGTCATTTGGATTTGGTATGTTCTTCTGATTCTCCTTTATCACAAGTTCTCCTACCTGGAATGTCCGACCCCTGATCTTCTTGTTGTAGCTCGGTTTGAGTCAGTTCTAATACATCTGTAGATGGTTCAAGGCCTCCATTCACCGTTCATCTAGCAATTCTAGCTCATTCAATCTTAGCACCCAATATTCCTCATCTGTGATGAGATTTTGTAGTGATATTATTAGTGATGGGAGCTCGATCTCGATGGGTAATATGGCTTATAATCTATAGAACAAGGAGAAGGGGGTGGCACCTGTGGGTGTGCAGATGCTAGTTTAGTAGGCCCAGAAGGTGGGATTTAGTTGGAGATGCCAATCATGACCAACTTCATTGAATTTTTTCTTGAGGATTTTCATAATGGTCTTGTTTGTAGCCTCAACTTGGTCATTTCCTTAGGGATAATATAGAGTGGAAAAGCGATGTTGGATTTTGATTTGTAGCATTGGTCATGGACATCCTGATTTTTGAATGTTGTCCCATTATCTAAGATAATGTCTTGTGGGACCCCATAACAAAAATTTAAATAGTTCAAGATGAACTTTGATATCTATTTTCCAGTGATGTAAGTCATGGGAATGGCTTCCACCCACTTTGTGAATTACTTAGTGGTGGTAATGATAAAACTGTGGCCACTAGATGAGGTGGGGATGATTTTTCCAATGAGATCAAGCCCCCACTACAAAAAGGGCCAAGGTGTGACAATCAGGTGGAGCTCTTGAGTGGGTGCATGGATGAGGTCTCTATGTTGTTGACATTGTAGACACCTTATGACATAATCATGTGCTTCTCGTTCCATAGTAGGCCAATAATACCTCATCCTCGATAATTTCATGGCCAAGGTCATACTGCTCGAGTGTGAACCACATATGCTATTATGTACCTCAGTTAAGCCAGTCAATGCCTCCTTAGCATTTAAGTAATGTAATAGGTTAATTCAATGCTTCTACAGTAAAGGGCATCTCCTAGGATGAAAAAACAAGATGCTTTCTTGACAAAGGTTTTCTTAAGGATTGAGGTTATGTTGGTTGGGAGGACTCCTATTCTCAGATAAGTGTATATATCATGGTACCAAGGATCACTAGGACCAACAATTTCACACATAAATTCAGACTCGGGTACCTCGAATACAGGCACGAGAAGCTACTCTACTAGGAATTCATGCTTTGGGACATTGTAATGGATGTCCAATAGGAATCCAATTGTTGCCATGGCATCTACCACTCTGTTGTTTGCTCTGGGTATCTGCTTGAATGTGATCTCGATGAAGGATTCGTTAAGACTTTCCACCAATTTCTTGTATGAAGTTAGCTTGTCATCCTTAGTCTGATAATCATCATTCACTTGATTGATTATTAGTTGTGAATCCCAATATACCTTGAGAGCCATGATATGCCACTACACTACTATTCTAAGTCCTATGGTTAGAGCCTCATATTCTATGATATTGCTTGTGTAGGGAAATGCCAATTTGTAGGATTTTGGAATGTAGTCTCCTTCTAGAGTGATGAAAAACTCCTTGGGTCCCGATCGGTGTTGTGTGTAGGAACCATCAAATTACAACTTCTAATGGTCTACTATGCTAAAGTTGAAGATGGATTCATTGGGGAACTCTGAAATTAGTAGTATATTTTCTAAATACATTGGTGCTTCTGCTAGTTGGTCTGCAATGGCTTTCCCTTTGATGGCCTTATGTTCTACGTACTCAATGTCATATTCTGATACGATCATTACCCACTTGGCCATCCTTCCTATGAGCACTGCTTTGGAAAAAAGGTACTTGAGTGGGTTGATCTTAGCAATGAGTTTGATTTTGTGTGCTAACTATAGTGTCTAGACTTCTATGAGGAAAACACCACTGCTAGAAAAGCTTTTTCGAGGAAGGAATAATTTAACTCATGCCCTACCATGGTTCGGCTGATGTAGTAGGCAACCATCTCTATACCATTTTCATCGTGCTAAGCTACGAGAGCACCAAGAGCTACTATTGTTGCTAATATGTAGAGGATTAGAGACTTTTTTAGGATTGGTAGCATAAGCACTAGAGGTGTGAGAAAATACTCTTTGATTTTGTTAAAGGCTTGATCACACTTTTCATCCCACTTGTACGCTACCTCCTTGTGGAGTAGGTGAGAATATAGGATTGATTTGTCTACTAGCTGAGCTATGAACCGACGGATGGACCAGAGCCTTCCTTGCAGGCCTCTCAATTGTTTCAATGTCTTAGGTGCCTCCATCTTGAGGATTTCTTTTACTTTAGTAGGATCTATTTCAATCCCTCTCATGGACATGATGTATCTCAACAGCTTCCCTGATTGTATGTTGAAGATGCACTTCTTTGGATTAAGGTGGACCTTGTATTCCTCAAGTCTATCGAAGATGGCACTTAATGCTGCTATGCTATCCCTTCTCTTTCTTGATTTTTCCAATATGTCATCAACATGATCCTCCACAGTCTTATGGATCATGTCATAAAATATTAATGTCATGGCCCTTTGATACGTTTCTCCAACATTCTTTAGGCTGAATGACATGATGTTCCAACAATATGTCCCCCATGGACAAGTAAAAGTTGTTTTATGTTGATCTTCTTTGGCTATCATGATTTGGTTATACCTAGAGAATCCGTCCATCAATGAAAGCATCTCATGTCCCACAGTCATATCTACAATCATATCAATGTTGGGAAGCAAGAAGTTGTCTTTGGGACATGCCTTGTTCAAGTCTAAAATCTATGCATATATAGATGCCCCCGTCGTGCTTTGAAATAGGTACTAGATTTGATACCCACTTTGGATAGTCGATTGGTCGTATGAACCCTACATCAAGTAACATTTTTAATTAAATTTTAACCAACACTATATGGGGATGCATTTTTCTAAGATTTTTTCTAACGGGCTTTACTTCGGGGTAAAATACTAGATGGTGGACCATAATCTCCAGATCAAGCCCGGGCATGTCGACATAGCTCCATGCAAAGTTGACCTTTATCTCCCTTAAGAAGGAAGCGAGGAACTCCTATTCTTCTGACATCAATTATTCAACATAAAATGTGATATGCAGAGTTTCCTCTATTCCCAAGTTGACTAGGTTGAACTTTTTGGCTAGAACCATTGACATTTCTTGATGTAGAGCGCTGAGACAAAGATTGAATCCTTCATCCTCGAGTGCCTCAAAGAGGTTTTCACCATTGGATACGTCCTTTATTTTTACTATTTTTGGGTCAGAGAATGCCATAGTGCTGTTTTCACTCAAAGGCCTTGTGATTATTCTCAAATATTTGCTTTTGTGACTAATGGATTCAATTGTCTCCCCATAGTAAGCTTGTGTATCCAAAATGATATCAAACCCAACCTTGTCATCTCCATGTGGAACCGTGTCCCATAGCCCCATGAATTTCAAGAGTGCCTCATCATTTTTGAAAGTGTCCAGAATTGGCAGTCCTCGTTGGTTGTAATCAATGAGTTGAGGATAGACTAGGTTTATTTCATGGGTTTGATGGTCGTTGGTCTCAAAGGACAAGGTACTAATCATGAGTAGGGAGGTGTCTTTGAAAAGCATAGGAAAATCAGTTATGGGGTCCTCATCACTACTACACAAATTAGTTATGTCGAAGGTGAAATTGTCTAAAGGCAAACCTATAGATGTAGGTAATTGAAGGGCGGTTGTAGATTGCTAAGGAGTTTTGACCTTCTTAACCAAGGCACCTTTTCCAGGTATGGTCACCTTCAGAGGGGTACATCAAAGACCAAGATTTATCATATGTGTCTCCAACATGAGGGGTACTAGAAGTCTATTTTCCTTTTGTCCAAGCTTTTTGTTTCTATCATAGCCCATGGAAAGCATCATTTGCAAGCCTTTACTACTATCATCCATAGGTAGATCAGTTGTTGGTCTATTGTCTTGGTACAAGAGGTTTTATAGGTCCTCTTCTATTACTTCTTTACCTAGGTCTCCCCAACTCCTAAAGCTAGAGGAGCCTACTGTGAAGGTTTGGGATGAGGAAGTGTTGTGCATTTTTTGCACGCATGCCCCACTGAAGGAAGGGACCCTCTTTTTCTTTTGCTTTTGGTCTTTTGGCCCTTTTATTTTGGGAATTTGCATGTTTAAAATTGCCTTGGCATGTGCTTAATATGTTTATATTTCCTACCTAAGTGTTTCCCCCATAGTTGAATATTGAAAAACTTAACTTTTGGGCCAAGTTCGGGTTTTCACCTAGGTTCAAGATTTTCTGATCCCTTTGGATTTTCTTGGATTGTGTTCAAATTACGGCTCGACCTATTTTACACCACAGTTTAGAGATTTCTGGCTTTCATGGAATTCTTCCTAGGCCAGATTTTTTTAGAATTCCACCTTGTCGTCAGGTTTCCAAACTTGATTGATTTTTGGAGGTTTGTGCCATTATGACTTATCATTTGCATTCTCTTGAGTTGGGATGTTCAATCCTATTGTGCTTTGATGAGATGGTTTGCTTGTAGGCCATTTTTTGTGTCTCGAGCTCACTCTGTGCGTTCATGGTTAAAATCTAGGGTTTCATGCCTAGGGCATTCCTATTTCTTCTCGATTTTCTTTCGATTGAGCCTAGAATTCAAGGAAGATATGTTGAAGGTTCATGTTAAGCTGATTCTATGCCTAGGGTCCTCAAATTTGTGATCTTCGATCAATTTGAGTGAGAGCATTAGAGAACATTAGAGTTCAGGTTTTCTGTCAGGTTCAAGATTTTCCTGTGCTAGCAGATTTCCCCAATTTTCCCTATCCTTTGCATTTTCCAAAAAATCTAGAGTTTTGCATGCTTCGCGGATTTTTGCTCCCTCCAGATTTTCCCAAAGTTCCCATTGTCTCTGCATTCTCTAAAATTTATTGACTATTTTTTGTTTTCGCCAGAATCCGCCTGGTCCGGATTTTCTCGAAAATCCCTTCTGGCCTAGATTCTGCGGAGGGGTGAAAATCCTAAACTGCGTAGAAATTTTGCATTAATGATTTTTCTTGGGATTTCGATCTTTGTTTGGATTTATTTGAATGATGAATACATTGTTGATGATGGATTAATCTTGATCTTCATGTTATGATAGTGTTATAATGGATATTAATGGTGTTTTGTTGAGTGTAGGCTGAGTCTGGCTTGGTCGTTGGAGTTTTGGAGATGAAGTTTAAAATGAAGAAATTTGAAATACTGTTATTCCACCCCTTGGCCGACTTGGAGAGGGAAGTTAATATGGGGCTACATTGAAATTTTTGCCTTGGTCCGAATTGTATTGGAGATCCTAGGCCGACCTGGATTGAGTTCCAGCATTTATTGCTAATTTATTTTATTTTGAATTCTCCTTGGGCCGACTTGTTTTGGCTATTTTATTATTGTAAAACCCTTATTGGGCCGACATGCTTTGGGGTTCTTTATAAATTTGGGCATTTTGCGTCAATTGTAATATGTACATAAATAGAGATAATTTTTCTACAAGAGAAAATTAGGAAGTAGAGCAGAAGTAGAAGTTAGTCAATTTCTAAGCAAGTGTTGTAATAGAACATTAGAATTGTTGCTGAAATTTGGTGATTCAATACAATTGCATACATTGTGATATTCTGGTGATCTTTTTTGTGTTGATTTATCTTGCATGGTTCTTATGATTCTATCTTTCAAATTGCTCAAGGTTATTAGATATATGTGAGATTTAGATCTGATTCAATGGTGTTCATGATTTGATGCTTGAAGTGTTGCAGCGATCCCTGGTCCATACTTTTTTGCAGCTAGTTGATTGTTAGTTGCTTTTCAAAGTTAGCCTGGACCTTTATATTCATTGTGCTTAGTTTAATTGTGAAGTTTATTCATCCCAATTGCAATTGGGTTGTCTTCGATGAATGTTCATGATCTGAAAATCTTTAAAAGCTTAGAAGATTACATTGTTTATGTGAGATTGTAGATTTATCTTGGTCAAGCAGGAATTAGTTTATGAGGGATTGGTCTATTTCAAGTATTTCATCATTTGCATTGTTGATCTTACGTTTAGTGTTAAATATAGAAATCTCTTTGAAACCTTATATCTTTTGTTATTTCTTCTATCATTGGGTTAGATTTAGGATTGAAGTATCATCATATTGCTAGATCTAATAAATTAAAGGTTCAGTATTTGCTTGTAGTAAGGTCCTATTGTGATTACCAACATGTTCACATTTATCACTGAGTTGTTTATGCATTGTCAAGACCTAACATTAGAGACCTTGGGGTTATCTCTTGAGGCTTGCTGATAGAGATTTACCTTTCAAGAGAGATAGGATTTCCATATTTTGTTTAAGTTGTTGCTATGCAAAAAACATCATCAACAGGAAGCATTATTTGATTGTGGTCATCCTCATGACCTAGGAGATTGTAGTAACTCTCCTACCACAAAAAACATTTTT
This sequence comes from Sequoia sempervirens, assembly GCA_007258455.2. NCBI lineage: Eukaryota > Viridiplantae > Streptophyta > Pinopsida > Cupressales > Cupressaceae > Sequoia > Sequoia sempervirens. Next base: position 511,669,240 of record VDFB02270651.1, read on the forward strand.
TGGAATTTTATAGTCCGCACACCCATTGTCCTAGATAATGACCTTGATATTAGAGATGGCGGGGATGACAGGTGTCTCTGTTGTAGAAGTGGAGGTGAGAGTAGCTAGATAAATGTATGGAGTTGAGGGGAACTCATTATTCTTAGGTACTTGGGGGATTTTGTAATATTTTTCTTCTAGATTTTTGCAATAGTAAAAGGGTTCAGGATCTCCATGGACTGTGACCTCTTGGTCTTGGTATGGAAACTTTACACACTAGTGGAAGGTTGAAGCTACAACTTACATCCCATGAATCCAGGGACACCTCAGGAGAATATTATAAGGCAATTCTAGGTTGAGAACTTGGCATGTTGTTTCCATGATGGCTGACCCTACTTGAATAGGGTGTTGGATTGTGCCCTAAGACACTCTTGCTTGATCATCATAGGCTCTGATGGTTATTCCTTTTCCTTTTTCAACATCTTTGGAGAAGCCCAAGATTTTTATTAATTTTAGGGTGCATATGTTCAACCTTGCACCTCCATCTACCAAGACCCTCTTGACCTTGTTTTTATGGACGTAAGCCTCAAGATGAAGCACTCAATTGTGAGATGTTTGTATTGGAAGATCTTGTTCTAAAAATGTTAGAAGGTGAGGTGTAGTGAGGTGTGTGACCATAGCTTGGAATTGATCCACTTCAAGATCAGTGGGGACGGAATATGAGGCCAAGGCTTCTTCAAGAATTTTCTTGTAGGATGGTGAGATCATCAACAACTCCATAATGGAGATTTGAGCTAGGGTTCTTTTCAACTAGTTGAGGACATTGTAGCCACTAGGAATGGATCTTGGGTTGGAAGTGGGTGCTCTAGGAGGTTGATATGATCTTGCGATGGTAACTTTTCCACCTCTTGTGGTGGCTCCCCAATCGGCCTAAGCTCCTTTGATAGTGATGACAATGCAGTACTCATCTAGGGATGCGACGACATGGTCATATACATGATTCAAACTTTTGAAGGTACCATTTCCTTTATCGTTGTTATTATTTTCCTTATTATGGTTGGGCATTGGATTTGTGTAAATCTTGAGATTTTGATCCTTGCTAGTTGTTCCACATTTATGATTTTGTCATCAATGAGGTCTTGGATCAATTTTTTCAACCACATGCAATTGGAAGTTGTGTTTCACTTGATTTTATGGAAATCACAAAGGTGATTTTCATTTTACCATGGTGGTTTCACCAAGGGCTCTTGATAGTTGTCATAGATGGGGATTGTGATGAGTTTTTCCTCCACCATTCTCTTCATGATGGATTTAGTTGATTTCCCAAGGGCTGTGTACTTCCATTTGGGGGAGTTTTTATTTCATTAGGGTGGCCCCCTTTGATCATTCACATTGTTGACTATTTGATTGTTTGGCTACTGAGTCATAGTGTTAGCTTGTTGATTGTTTTGATTATTTTTTTGGGGTTGTTGGGGTGCTGGTGTGTTTTCTTGAGGTGCACTGATGAAATATTTGGTGTCGACTACACCATCATTGGTAATGTTTATGTTTTTCACCCATGTGCAAGGTTTGTCGTTATAGTTGGTGGATGGGTGACTTTCTTCATAAGAGGTAGCCCCCCCTTGTCAGATGAGGGCTCATTCGATATTGAGCACCTTGGGGATCAACTAATCGTAGGTTGTGATGCATTACATCTTGAGATGGAAGGACAAGATTCCATCAAGATTTGTGATGATGGTGCACACTTGTTCCTCAGGCATGGCCCATTTACTTCTATTGGATTTTGATCACCAACATTGCAAGAATGAAGCAAACATTTCTCCCTTGGATTGTTTCATAGCTGATATTTCTTCCATGCTCACATCCATAGCTATGTTGAAGGCATAGTTTTGCAAAAATGCATCTACAATTTTGTAGAAATTTTTGATTCCTGAGAGATGAGAGAACTAGTCAATGGCAGTGCCTATGAAGCTCTGAGGGAACAATTACATCAGATAAGTTTCATGGTATGCGACCTCCATGAAATGCACCTAGAATTCCCTGATGTGATCTTTAGGGTTTCCCATTCCACAATATTTATTGAACTTTGGGATCTCAAATCCTTTTGGGAATGGTTTCATGACAATGGTATTGTCAAATGGATGGGAGCACAAGTTCTTTGGTGGCTTTGTGGTTTTCCCTGATTGAAGATCGAGCACTTGTTGTGAAAGGAATTTGTTTTGTGTTGATACATCATCTTGCAGATTAGGGGGTGGAATGAAGGTGTTCTTTGGTTGTTCAATTGTTGGAGTTATGGGTGGATTAGTTGGTGTGTTGTTGGATGATGTTTGCATGTTTTTCTGTGCCAAGTATGCTTGCAATTATTGTACCAATAATGCTTGTTGCTGGTCTTGTTTCTCTTGTGTTAATAATGCCTGTTGTTGAACTTGTTGTTTTTGTTGTGCTAATAATGACTATTGTTGAGCTTCTTGTTGTTGTTGTGCCAAAAAATCTTGTTGTTGGGCTGCTAGTTGGGTTGCTTCTTGCTGCTCTTGGTATTTCTTCAGTGCTTGTTGGGAAACTTGTTGTGCAAGGTAATGTGCTTGTACCTATTCTTGTGCTTGCACTTGTGCTTGTTGGGAAGCTTGGGCAACTTGAGTGGCTTGTGCGGCTTGAGTGGCTTGCAACAATGCTTGGGATTGTGCTTGGGAGGCTTGTTGCACTTGTCGAGCTTTTGTTGCTTGTTGTGCAGCTTGCGCTACTTGAGAAACCTGAGTAGCTTGAGAAAATTGAGTATCTTGAGTGGTTTTCATTGCTTGTTGAGCGGTTTTTGTTTGTTGAACAACTTGGTATTGTTGGAGTGCCTTTTGGTAGGCTTGGTGAGCTTGTAGTGCTATGTTGTATTGGCTTGTTGTATTTGGATTTGGTAGTAGTGGTAGTGGATTTGGGATGTTAGATGTGGTAGTGAGTGGTTGAGATGTGTTTTGAGTGATTGTGGTGGTTGGTATGATTGAGGTGTTGGGTCCTTGGGAGACCATGTTTTAGGGTGTTGGGATTGATGTTGTTGCTTGGATGGATACCACCTGTTGTTGCAATATCGATGGTATATTTGGAGGATTAGATGTGATGGTTTATTGGTGTTTGGAAGATTTCCTTGGATTGATTGATTTGTGTTAGGTAAAGGGGGGAGTCCTAAACTAGGAATTGGTATGGATGTTGGTAGTGGAGGTAACGGTGGTGGTGGTGGTGGAATTGTAATTGGAAGTGGTGGAGGACTTCTTGGAATGAGTGATGATGAGGCCCTGAAGATCCTGCCTTGTTCAAATAATCCCGCTTGTACCAATGGGAGCGAAACTTGTGGGTCAAGAGCATACACTGGTGTTGCGTGAAAAGATGTGTTGTTGGAATCATGGAAAGTGAGTGGGACATATTGGTGGAGGGGATTTTGAGGCACAGTACCTGATGTACCTATGATGGTATTGGCATCCAAACATTGATTATTAACAAGGGGATGTTGGTGAAGGGCATGGACCAATGCACTCCCCTTGTTGACAATGGGTTGTGTGGTGGAAATGGATGATGTGGATTGCAGAATGGGTTGGAGAATGCTTTGAGTGGTTGAGGTGAATAGTACAAGTGGCATAAAAGGATTCTCCATAATTTTGCTTACATCAAAATTAGAAGGGATTTTAGCTCCTTCTTTTGCCAATTCAAGCATGTATTTGTAGGGATGCAGTTTCATCATGGCTTTGACAATTCAGTGGTTATCAGGGTTTTGAAGCATCTCGGTGATCTCATCTTGGGTCATCCCCATATTGGTGATATCTTCCACTTTCCCTTCATCTTGAGGATCTTGTGTTATGAGAGAAAGATCGAGTAGTAGGTTGTTGGGTCCAACATGATTGATCTCAAGTGCGGTTTGACTTAGGTCAATTGAAATTAATGTTTTTTTGTTGTACTCCATGTTCTTCTTGTGTTACGATCTTGTTTGAACCATAAAATGAGGCTCAAAAAAGAAAACCTAGGATGATTAAGGATCAAAGTACGATGGTGATATGTGTGAAAGGTGGATGATATGAATGATTAAACTCTTAGAAGAACTTGAGGGGGATGCTAGACTTTTGGGACTTATTGGATTCTTGGATTTTGATTTGTTTGATTTGATCCTTGGATTTTGATTTGATTTGGATAATGAAAAAATGGACCCCAAGATGTTGGATGTTATCTACAGGATAAATTTTCTCACAAGATGATAATTTGACCAAGTGTAGGGAGAAGGATTCATCTGCCCACACCTAAACAAACAAGATGATTTGATGATAATTTAACTAAGAATATGGAGAAGGATACATCTACACATACCTATCCAAAAAAAAAAATTGATGTTTGATGCAAGGATTTTGATTCATGGATTTGCAAAAAAGTCTAGCATAAAGGATGGTTTCAAGATTTTCAAGAGTTGTTGGTGAGATGATTTTTGTTTGATGTTTGATAGATGGATGAAGGTTGACTTTGATCCTATGTCTACCTAAAAAGACTCTTGTTTACAAGACCTCAGTTTTGAAGAACACACTTTACTCTAAACAAGATGTTCAAACCTTTAAATAAGCGTTGGATTTTGAAAATAATAAAATGAGTACAAATTGGGATTGTTTCTTGAAGCTCTTTTGTCAAATTTGAAAAGCAATATTTGCTTGAATTCTTAGAGCATTAAGAGATGCTTTTGATGAGCTTTTGGACTAAGATCTTTTGACTTTGGTTTTCGGATGTTGATTTTGCATGAAATCATTTGAGACACATGTGTGGGGTTCAATTGTTATTAGCTTTGCTTAGTGACTTCTTTTCTTACCAAAAACACACTCTTGATTAGTTTTTTGAAACTAGATGTCTAATTTCTTAACTTCTTTTCATCCCACAAAGTACATTATGTGGAACTCAAGGAAATCAAGGAAAAAGTTACCTAATGTTTGACTTTGGTAAGAAAATTGAGATGTAAATCCAAATGTTTAGAAACCTCTAGGGATAGAATCCCTATGGCAAGCAATAACACTTGGATTTTGTCAATAGTATTTGCTTCCTAAAGGGTTTGAAATTTGATGATGATGTTGAATGTTTGTTTTCCAATGTTTATGATCAAGAAAAGTGTTTTGATTCCAAGAACATGCACAACCCTATGGATATTTGAGACAATATTTGTTAAATCCCCACTTGGATGAATCTAACTACACCTACTTTTAGCGGATGATTAGATTCTTGACCACATAGGCTCCCCCTTACAGTGCATTTTCATCTTGAGTCATCCAAGCATCAGCACTCATGAATCTCCCATGGCATACTTCTCATCTCTACTAAAATCCATAAAAATGTGGGGCGGCTTTAGAACAACCATTCTTGCACCAACAAATAGATAAGGATTTTGGTCTTTTTTAAACAAGAGGTTTTAATGTGGGCATTCCATTCATGGGGAATCATCCATGTGGTGAGAGACCATTGCTTCCCTTCTTGTTGGAACAATCCTCGTGATACTTGCCTTTCCTTGAGTACCCACGCTTATATCCTAAGTGGAAGTCATTTGGCTTTAGCGTGTTCTAGGTTGGGTCGTTCCCTTGGGTCATTACTTTTTCCTACAAGGTAGGCCCTCAAAGATAACACAAAAGTGAGCAAACACATCTGTAGTTTGATCGATCTTTGTTTAGAAACAAAGAGAGAACACCTACGATATGTTCCACTCACATTCACAAGATTTGTTCAATTTTAGGATCCAAATTGAAGTGTGTAGGTAATCACTTACACAACTTAATGTCACCAAAAATCCTTTTCATTCTCAAGATTGCCATGAGGCATGAGAGAAGCACATGTTCATTTCATGTCACCAAAAATCCTTTTGATGGTATTATTTTGGGTAATTGATTACAAAAAAAAGATGCACATGTTCATTTTAAATCCTCAAAGAAATGATTTGATTTTTTTTAGAGCACTAAAGCGAAACATGGAAGTTTCTTGTTCAATTGTTAACCTTAAACAAAATCTAGCAAGTTTTCCTAAAGTTCTTTTTAACCTTTTTCCTTGTTCGTTTTAAACCCAAATTGAAATCTATTGAGTCCTAAAAGCTTGAAGGGGTAAAATCCTTAGAATTGGAATTATAATTTCTTCCAAAAGTCTCTAAGGACACTTGATACAATGTATAAATGATTTTACACTCCAATCTCCTCCTTGCTCCTTCCTTGCTTCCACCTACAAGAATTGATTAATGCAAGAAAAATAGAGGCAAAAAATAGGTAAATAGCTCAAAATGATCAAAAGAAAAAAAAGAACATGTCAAAAAAAACTTAAAATTTGATTCTTTACCCCACCCCAGTGGTGTAACCTGAATATGTGTCACTATTTGAGAAAGTCAATGGCACTATATAGCACCACTAGGTCTGTTAGTGGTGCTCTGCAACAAAAAAGAGAGTGTGATTGCAGTAGAGTTTTCATTAGCAATGCAATTTGAAATATAAACATCCTAGCATCAGAAAATTAGACTAGCATTGTAGTTTAAAATTTTGAATTTCTAGGCAGGAAGGTTTCAGTGGCAGAGTTTGAAGTTTCTAGCATCACTGTACGGCACCGCTGGAATGATAGCAGCATTGTATGGCATCGCTACACTGATAGCAGTGAAGTTTCCTGTAGACACAAAAAACACAAAAAAAGCACAATTTTTGTCAAAAAATGTGTTAAGAACTTGAGATTCACCCTCCTTCTAGTGCCAATATGTGAACCCCAATCCTAGACCTACATAAACAAAGCAAACACACACATAATTAAATCCATATGCAATTGAGAACTAAGATTCCCCATGGAATTCATCTACAATGCTCAAAATAGGAAGGAAAATGAAGAACAAAACAAGAAAAGCAATTAAATCCTATTTAACATGCAAACTCTCAATCCCATGAGGGAATTGGTGCCAATTTGATGTGGAAATTGGCCCTTTCCCAAATCCTTTTCTAGCTTGATGATCTTGATGAAGATTGATCCACTTGGAGATGAAGAATAATGTGATTCCTTGATAAAATCTACAATAACCTAGCTATGATAATGGAAAATGCTATGGAAATGGATGAAATTACTCTAAATGTGAAGATAGTGACTTTTCTCTAAGTAGTGGATCCTAAATGAGAAGGAAAACCTTCTATTTATAGAAATACAAGATGGAGGAATGAGCAAAATGAAGCAATGTGGGATCATTATGTTAGTGTAATTAAATTAATTATTACACTAGCATAAGTTAACTTAGGTCATATATCATTTAATAATGGGGTAATGCCCCTTTCCTTGTTTGTAGGGATAAAATTCCTTCTAGAAGATGAGTTTTCCTTATAGAACTTATCTCAACATTTAATAATCTCCTAGATAGGGTTCACATGTTGTCACATGTTGTTAGATCATAACACTTGGCAACATCTCATGCATCCTAGGTTTTTACTTTTGCCTATATAATTAGGCATTTTGTGCATTTGTAATCATCTAATATTTTAGATCATAATAGAATCTCCATTATGCATGCTTAGTTGCAACACTTTCTTTGTGGTTGATTGTCTTTCTTGGAAAAGGTCCTCCATTGAAGACTACAACTTCAGGGACCCTATGCATCCATAATCTCAACATGGTATCAGAGCTTGTCTAGTGAAAATGTCAACCCTCGATCAAGAAAGTTGGTGTGCAAGATTCTTTGCAGGCTTGAAGGTTTCCATTGAAGGCTACTTGATTCCACATGGAGACCAAGCTGATTTCTGAAGCAGATAGAGTCAAATCCAAGCTTGCCATTATCTTTAGAAGGCCTTGAAACCCTACGATCGCCTGCCCATTCATCAAAATTGGATACATCAATCCGGGAGCCATCATAGGTATTTGGGTTTTCAAAATCAACCATACTATCCGTACAATTTGCAGTAAAAAAAATCACCTTGGTCAATTGTCCTTTGAGGCAATTTTTTTTTAGTTGCAGGCACTTTTGTTTCAAAAAAACAATCGAGCTTATTTTTTCATATATTTGGCAAAAAATATTTTTTGGGGCATTTCTATAGTTTTAGAAAAATGTTTTTGAGTGACTACAAATAAAATTCTCCATTGGCATATTTGTTTGTCGGCATCATATAGTTGACTTATATCATTGGGTTTTGATTTTTTTTACATAGTGCATTATAAAAATCTTTCAAAAAATCCTTAGTTGGCTATTATATTCTGTAGATATATATATATATATATATATATATTGTCGGCATCGCTTTTCTATTTTTTAATTGCAATAGTTGCAATATTAAAAAATCAAATCAATTATCACTTATCGGCTTGATTATTCCATTGTCTGCAGAAGAAATTTGTGGTCGGCTGAATTTTTTTTTTTTTTTGCAAAGAGGGACGGTACATCCATAGACCCATCACATCCTTGGCTTGTTTGTTGGCCCACTCCCATCACTAGTTCTATCTTTCCATATGCTTGCCGCTAGGTGTTTTTCTCCCCTTTGGCAACCGAAGTTTGTGTTGGTTGATCTACCGTCTTCCCATATTCACTATGCTGATGGCTATATTCATAACTAACCGTGCTCCATCCTCCACAGTGTCAATTTTTGCTGCTTCCTGGCTGGTTCATCAGTGTTGGTTTAAGACTGAGATTTCCAAGCTCGCCCATTGAGGAAATGGTCTCATCAAAGATTGAGGCCCACTACTTGATCCAAGTGGCTCCTTTGTTGCATAGGAGCTCTGCCCAAAATCTCTGCCAATAGATCTGCTCATCTGCCACCCTATACGGGGGTGCAATTTGTTTTCCAACCGTATCACCAAGGTCACATCAAAGACTAGGTGCTAGCACCTGGGGTGCTTAATTTTTGCACTTAATTAGCCTGCTAAGTGCCAAATCAAGGAATTTTTTTCATTTTATCATAACTTTTCACCAAGGTATCAAAAATCAAAAAATGAGATACCATCAGAAAGATAATTCTAAGCACTTCCCATTTGTGAAATTAGTTCTATGGAATTTTTCTTGCAAAAAATTCTACAACCAATTGAATACAAAACCCTAATTTGGACATAAAGGCTCGTATCTTCACAACCGTTCATCAGATCTCAGTGATTCCAGCAACATCAAGAAGATAATTCAGAGGCTTTTTCATCAGTCCAAACATCTTGATTGGTTTCAGCTCCATGTACTCTTACATTTATTTTTTTAGTTTGGTGCATTTATTCAATAACTTGGATATCCTAACGCTTGGGAGCATATTTTTTGATCTGGGTAGCATCACTTTAGTTGCACATCATCTTTGGAGGTTTCTATTTGTTGTTGAAGGTTAGTGTCTTTGTACTTTTGGAGAAATTTCATTATGGGGCTTGCATAGACTCCTCTGACTATTTTGTATAAGGGAAACTATCAACAATGGTGGGATGGGATTATACACCATCTCCAATCACCTGATCTATTGCCACATCTGTATGGTATAGTTCCTCATCTAAGTGAAGGTATTCATGAATTTGCTTGGAGTTGTAGTAGATACACTATTTTGGAGATAATTTCAATGCAAGTTTATTTTGATGTTCTGAGTACTATTGATCATTGTGATTTTCCTCACATCCTTTAGACTCAACTTTGGGAGATATTTGGAGGATCAGACACTCCACCCTTCCCCGATGGTCATGATTCAGAATGTCATTCTTCACATCAGGTACCCCATGATGATATTGTTGTATAGGAGGTTGATTACCTTGAATCTTTTGAAGAGGTTCACAAGGTTCCTTCAGGTGCTTCTTCTCCATCAGAGATAGTTGGTATCCATTCACATTTAGTGATTCCTTGTCCAGATTCATTGATTGAGGCTTCCATCATCACTCATCAGGACACATTCAGTTTTCTAGACTTGGCATCACAGGATGGATTTGTTTTAGGTATCACTGACTTGGCTACTTCTACAGGTTTGGAGGACATTCTAGAGGGAATATCACTCCTCTATTCAGATTCCACTTTGGAGAGTTCTTTTGAGTCTTCTCATCCCTTTGTCTCAACCTTGATTAGGGATCTTGCGACTATCTTGGAGACACTTGGTTTCTCTTCAGAGATTTCATGTATGAGACTTCTTCCCTGTCATTCCATTCAAGATTTGAGGTTTCTTCAACATCTACCATTGGATTTGCTTCTTCCTAGTAGGAGACTTGTGGTTTGGACACATTTGTTGCTTTAGACTTCTTTCAGTGGTTTTGAGGACACTTCATTCAGGGGGGGCTATCAAGTCTCCATCATATCCATCACATCATCATCTTTGGATATTGTTCAACATCAATTTCTACATCATCCTAGTTGTTCACCCTCTTCATTGATTGTGGCATCTTCATCTTTAGGAAAGGAGTCACATGATCAAAGTTCTGAGACATCATCAACATCCACTTTCATCCTTCCTTCCTTCAATTCCTATTCAGAATGGGAAGCATCTTTGCACTTGCAGTTGAGTTTGTTTCTTCTGAAAGGGAGACAAGTTTTTTTTCGACATTGGATCATGTTTTGTCTTCAGACACTTACCATTATTGTAGGTGTTCTCATCTTCTTGGGGGGGATATATAGTCTCTCTCTTTCCCTCCTATGGGGGGGGATATTATATTGTATCCATGTGATGGATGGTGTACTTGGGGGATATTTTGGAGTCCTCCATCCTTCCCATCCTATCTCACATTTTTTTATTTTCATCTCCTTTTTGGAGAGGAGTTTTGTTCCCACTGCATTTTCCCCTTTTCTTCGATTGTGGGAGATTTTTTGCATCATCTTAATGTACATGGGTACCTAACATGTCCTCTTCGTTGGGACCCATCATCATCATCATCATCATTAATCATCATTTCTGTATAATCATTGCATTTCCTCACTAAGTTGAACTTATGGGGGGGTGTTAGTGTAGTTAAATTAATTATTACACTAGCATAAGTTAACTTAGGTCATATATCATTTAGTCTTAGGCTGCATTTTAATAAATCATTTAATAATGGGGTAATGTTCCCTTCCTTGTTTGCAGGGATAAGATTCCTTCTAGAAGATGAGTTGTCCTTCTAGAACTTATCTCAACATTTAATAATTTCCTAGATAGGGTTCACATGTTGTTAGATCATAATACTTGGCAACATCTCATGCATCTTAGTTTTTTAATTTTTTCTATATAATCAAGCATTTTGTACATTTTTAATCATCTAATATTTTAGATCATAATATAATCTCCATTGTGCATGCCTAGTTCAACACTTTCTTTGTGGTTGATTATCTTTCTTGGCAAAGGTCCTCCATTGAAGACTACAGCTTTAGGGACCCTGTGCATCCATAATCTCAACACATTCAACATCCAATGGGAAAGTTCCACTTGTCAAGATGTGAATGGAGTAAGCTTGAGCAAATTTTGATGAATGTGCACAATAAATGATATTAGGCAAAATTTCAAATTTGTAAAATGACTTGTTGGAGGGAGAAAGGAGTGAATTAAATGCCACTTGGCTCAATGCACAAAGACATGTAAGAGGAAATGAATGCCTTGTTGGAAGGACAAATCCATTTGGAGGGATTTTCAAACTTGGAGGAATATTCCCTTTTTGATGCCATTTTGAAAGTAATTAGGGAATTAATAAATCAAAGAAATGATTTATTGGTGCAAGTTGCAAAATCTAGAGGATTTAGGTGATTAGGATTAAATTAATCAGGATTTAGTTAATTTAATAGGGGATTTAGATGATGTGACAATTTGATTTAGATATTTGGATTGATTTAAATCAAAGTTGAGAAGAATATGATTTAGATTTAATTAAATAAAATATTTTGATTTATTTAATTAAAGAGGGGCGATTTTAGATTAAATCAAATAAGGTTTAATTTATTTAATGTAATAAGAGGACTTTAGGACTTAATTAAATAAAATGAATTATTTAACTAAATAGAGACGTAGGGTTAATTAAATTAGATTGATTAATTTAATTAACAGGAAGATGACAACTTAATTAAATAAAACTAATTTATGCAATTAAGGGATGAAAGGTGATGATTAGCTAAGAAAATGATTCAGGACAAAATGATGTTAGTAAATCTGAATCAAATGTGTTGGTATATTTCCATGTCTACAGTTAGCATCTTTGTTTCTAGCATTAGTTGACACTATACTCCTAAAGAGTATCGAGCACATGTGTTGGTCAACACCACTTTAAGATAAGGGTTTTGGTTTCAATGGAATAATTCATATATTACATTCAATTATATTTCAAGTGATTAAATTGAACAACAGGTATCAAAACTTAGTAACAAGTAAATAGTGGAATTGTGAAAAAAGGAGTTACCAGACTCTTTAGGGAAAATAGGAACTTTCAGTAACATTTGTATATCAGGCATAAATAAATTTTTTTGTTTTATTTTTCAAAGTTTACAGTTTGGTTATTGAGGTTTCGAACTTAGGGTTTGCATGAAAATGGGCATTTTGAATTCTGAGTGTAATCATGAGGTTTTCGATTTGACAAAGCTCAATTTGAGCTTGAACAGTGAGAGACTGAAGCTTGAAGCTAAAGCGGTTATATGTCACCACAATTTAAGGGAACGATACATATTTTTGGGATTGTGCAAATTGTTTGTTTCTCTAGGTGATATAATTTTGGTTATATGTTGTTAATGTTTTTATTAAGCAAGAAAGGAAAATAGTTTTGGTTTTCAGAAACCATAGAATTTATGTGGCACGATTTTGTCACAAATAAATTGCTGTTTGTCAAGTGTAAACTAAAGTTTATTGACTACATTGGTGTGGGGTATTTTGTGTAGTTTGCATACCTTGGTTTAGACACAATTTCGATCATATACAATTATGTGTTACATATGTTTAAATTGCATAATTTTTATTTTACCAATGATAGTTTAAGTGGATGGAAATGCTACTTTGTGGTGTTATTTGAAAATAGTTATGGATGGTTATGTTGGCGGTCTATTAAAGAGCGTTCATACAATGAATCGATAGGGATAGTTATGGAATAGTTTCTAAAGGTTTCATTTGTTAGATTCCTTTGTTGACAAATGATGACATTGTATACATTATTGATTGCTCATTTAAACAATGATTTATCACTGTTAGATGTTCAGTGCTTTTACAAAGCTATCATGCTAAATGTATAAACATAATTTTGTAAAGAAGTTTTGCAAGTAATGTGAAAAATAGATTGTATAAACTAATATATTTTATATTTTAAAGATTCCACGTGAATGATTATTTTGGATATGGAATGTATTAGATTGAAAGGGAAAAATTATTTGTAGTGAAACAAAGCAACCCTCTATAATGTATTTTCTTCAAGTTTGAAATGTGTTGTTTAAGGTCAAGTCAATGAGACAAAGATGGAATTTTTTCCAATGAGGCAGTTGTGTTGCTAGTGAAGCATTTTGTAATTAGTGAGGCTTATGTTGCCAGTGAGGAAATTGTGTAACCAGTGAGGTTCTATGGCTAGTGAGGCTTTTCTAGTGAGGCATACATTGTAGCCAGTGAGGCAATTTTGAGTGGTTTTTCTACCCCATGAGGGTTTTCCACTCCTGAAATTTATTGTGTCATGGTTTCAGTTATTGTGTGATTTACTTATCATTCATGTCTAATAATTTTGTATTGATTACTATTTGGTATTTAGATTCTTACATTGATGAAGCATACCAAATGGATTAAGTGTATTCAACATCATTATTTTTGTTTACAAATTTGTTAAAAGAAATTAAATTAAAGTCATAAAATCTACAACACTGATTCACCCCTCCTCTCAGTGTTTTGTATACTCTAGCAAGTGGTATTAGATCCAAACCTCATTATAAGTCTAACCAACTTGTGGGTTTCCTAGTAGTGGAGTACTTGTTACGGAAAAGATTAAAAGAAACACAAAAAAATTAAATTCCAAGGAAAATATTGTAAATCAAGTAATAGTCAAGTCAAGTAATGAGTTGTTGCATGAGTCACTTCTGAAAATCGGCACAAAGTGTGATAAAGAGAATGATTTTTTTGTTGAAATTGATCATGAAGAAGGAGATATTTTTGTGAATGAAAATGACTATGAACAGGACTATGATGAACAAGAGAGTGAAGTTGATTTAGAAGGTGAGCTCTTCTATGCTCTAGATAAAATCAAGCAACTCAGTAAAGAAAATCAGAAATTAAAAGACCAACTTCAAAAAAGAAAAAGATTCAAAAGACAAGGTATGTTTAGATTTTAGAAAAATTTCTTTAGAGTTTGATGAGGCAAGAAATCAAGTTGTTAACTTCAAGAGTCAAGTTGATGAATCAAATAAACTGATTATTTCTCTAAAAATTGAAGTTGAAGAAACTAGAAGGGTTTTTTATTTTACAAAATTTGATCTTGAAGTCAAGACTAGTGAATGCCTAAAACTAGAGTTAGAAAAAGCATCCTCTAAATTGCATAAGAATTTTTAGTTTGCAAAGAGTATTGATTTATTGACTAACATATTGAGTAAGAAAAAGTATCAGAAAGACATTATAGGTCTAGGTTATGAAGAAGGACAATTTTCCAAAGTTAGAAATGCTCCTAGAAAGAAGATAGACCTAAATTATCATTTTGCTGCTCTTGAGGAAGACAAGAAAAAAGAAAAAGAAAAAGTTGTTGAATTTGGAAGGAGAAGAACAAACTCAAGACCTCCACCTATCAAACAATCCCATTCAACAAGGTACAATTGCTCTTGTAGACATCAAAAATATACAAATTGATATCATACACTCAATCCTGATCTACTAACATCGCTTCATCCTAAATTATCCCTCTGTCTAACCATTTAATCGAATATCCTTATTTGATTAAAGTCATCATAATTCCCCTTTTAATTAAATAAATCCCTCAATTTAATTAAATCATCGGCTCTGTGAAATTAGCTAGGTCATTTCATCTTCCTATCTTTATTTAATTAAATAATCCATATTATTTGATTAAATCTCAAAATTCATCTAATTAAATTAAATAAATCAAACATTTATCTAATTTAATCTAACATCACCCCTTTTGGTTAAATAAATCAAAATATTTATTTAACTAAGTCTAAATCATTCTTTTATCATTTTGAGTTATTTAAATCCTAAAATCTAAGTCAAAATGGTCAAATAAACTAACATCAATTAAATTAATCAAATCATGATCAATGATAATCTTAATCCATCAAATCCTCTAGATTTTGCAACTTGCACATGAAAATCAATTTAATTGATTTATAAATCATCTCTTTTCATTCAAAAAGGCATCAAAGATGGAATATTTCTCAAATTTGAAATCTCCCCCCAAAGGGACTTGTTCATCCAACAAAGCATTTAAAGCTCTTACATTGTCTCTTACATGTCTCCCACTTGGCATTTAACTCATCTTTCATCCCCCCTAAACATGTCATCCCATCAAATTCAAATTTCAAACTTGCACATGGATCAAAATGTGCTCAACCTTCATCCTATCAAATGTTGACAAGTGGCACCTTGCCATTGGTTGAATGTTAGTCCCACATTGCTTCATTTTTTGGCATTCATCCATCTTAGAATTATATAAATGAAGAGCTCATCTTTCATTTTATCCATCCACAATTTGAGTAAAGTTACCATGCTCAAATCATTAGCAATCCTCATCCATTATCATTGAATCTTAGCTAGGTTATGCAGGTTTTAGCTTGGAGCACTCATCATTCTTCATCAAAGTGGATCACCATCACCATTCATCATCAAAGCTTGCAAAGGAGTTGGGAAAGGGCCCATTTCCACATCAAATTGGCACCAACTCCCCCATAAGATCAAGAGTTTGCATATTCTCAATAGGATTTACCTTATTTTCATCTTCTTTCATTGTGTTCTTGTCTTATTTCTATTTTGAATATGGTTAAATGGATTCTATGGGGAATCTCTATTCTAACTTGGATTTGATCTTATAAATGTGTTTATTCATTGTGTTTTGCAAGTATTAGGATTTAGGTTCACAACTCTTTTTCTAGTTACTATTTTAATCAAGGATGAAATATTAGGGTTAATGAAATAAAGCATATAAATCAAACCCTAATAAACAATGAAGCACAAATGAGCATAAAGACATAAAGCATAAGAAAATATTACCAAATCTTCATGACACCATTGATTCACCTCCATTGCACTTCTCCATTTTGCTTGAATATGATAATTGCCCTCATATTTGAGTGTGCAATAATAAGCCTATGACAAGTGACTAGCAAAATATTGAAGATTGTTGTCTCACACTAGTAGCATGTACTTGCATAATATGTGTAGATAATGAAAACAACAAGGGTAAGGTCTTTAATAGAAAAGACAAATTTGAATGAATGGTTGAGATTGAATGCCAATAAGATGTCTTAATCAATGGCCAAGATTGAAAGTTGTAGTATGAAATGTCAAGAGATAAGATTTGATGTGAAGATAAGATTGGCATAGATAAAGAGGTGATAGGAGAAATTAAATAATAAAAATCATTTAATTTAGGTGGCCAATGAATAATTAAATAATTAAAATAATTATTTAAGGAATCACTTTGAATTAAATAATGATTTAATTCAAAATTCAAGAGAGTGGACCAAATTGAATAAATTAAATTTATTTAATTTATGAGAGAAAAGGCTAATGAATAATTAAATAATTAAAATAATTATTTAATTATAGTGGAAAGTGGATAAAATTAAATAAATAAGAATTTATTTAATTTTAGAAAGAAGACTTAATTAGTGACATAATTAAATAAATAAAATTTAATTAATTAATCAAGAAGAAATAAAGATAGAAGTGAATTAATTAAATAATTAAAATTATTTAATTAATAGAAGACTCATGACATTAGAAAATAATTAAATAATTAAAACTATTTAATTATGAAGAATGAAAGGGGAAATAATGCAGAAAATAAGAGTCGTAGGCCTTAGGACAATTTTTAGTGTCTACATTTTTCCCCTCTTTGATACAATGTAGTTTATTGCGTTGTGTCAAAGAAATTTAGTCAAAACATGCCCCAGTGTAAAGAGGATGAGGAAGGATGATAAGGAGGGTTGTGGTATGCCCCCTCGAGAGGCAATGTAGGTTCAAAGAACACAAGTGTGCTCTCAAAATGGATAAGAGGAAAATAGATAAGCGGCATAGAAGAAATGTTAGCATGGAGGATATGGATGCTAGTGGAGACAACTTTAAAGATGCATATTTTTCCATACAAGACTCTGCACTAATCATCATTGAGCGGTAAAATGGAAAAAAATGGACAAAAAACACCATGGTATGACATAGACCAAGGTGTTCAAGGTCATCCACTTGCAAAATAGATGGTTGCAAACAAGGAATGTCCTAGCTCATACTAAGGGCCAAGTTGCCCCAGTCTATTTTCCAAGACAATCCACAAACAACAATCAAAGAAAAGAGTCAAGAGACATCATCTCTCCTCTAAATCCTTCACAGGACATCCTTGAGGAAGCTAGTAACCTGACTCAAAGTCAAATAAAAAGAAAAAGATAACACAAAACAAACCACAAGGTCAATGGCCATTCAAAGTATTTGCCAAAATATGATTGTTTGATTTTTAGGTGATTGACGAGTTGATTGTTTGACAAGGCTTGGCTTCATAAGGGAAACATGTTGTATAAGACATCAAGTTTGGTTTCGATCATGTGACCACCTGTATAAGTAAAATGATGATGTTTGACTTGATGACAATGTCTAGTTTCAGGAAGGCACATCCTATAGAAGACATAAGTTGACTAGTTGACATTTTGACTATTTTGATAATTTGTCTGGTTTGACTGAGTGACCTTGTTGATCTATTGTCTTGTTGATGTGTGAATTTTTTGATTTTTTGATGATTGTTAGTGTCTTTGTGCACAATGTCTGATCAGTAGCCTCGGGGGCTCATCGACAGATGGCCTTGCCTACGTTTAGTCATAGAGACAACGTAGTTCAACAATGACATGGACTAACTGACATGACTGACTTTGACTCTATTTTTGGGGATTTTGAAGGTTTTTTGGATGTTTTTTTGTTTTTGACATGTTTTGATTTTTTTGGATTTTGGGGTTTTATGATTTTTTTCTTTTTGAGAATATTTGATTTTTTGTCTTTTTCGAATGTTTATATTTTTTTTTGTCTTTTATTATGGATGATATGGGGAAGTGTGTATTCTATTATGGATGATACACTATAAGGAACATGAAAAATGCATATGAATGATTCCTATAAGCAAGTGAGCAAGCACACAAGAATCCAAGGACAACCATGATCTTGCTCCTAGTCAAGCTGAAAACCAGTTGACAAGTTATGAGGATGATGACGACGTTATTTGATGTGGGAAGGACACATCCCAAAACAACATGAGGATGATGATAATGTGACTAAAGGATCAAGGTTTGTAGCGAGGCTACAAAAAACTCCAAGGAATTTTTTGGATGATGCGTTAGGATGCACAACAAGATTGTATGGATTAGGATTAGGCTTATTACATTTGGAATGACTAGATGGGATTATGGAGGGAACTTGGATAAGTAGATCAAAATCCTTAAACCAATGACAAGGGAAAACCAAACCCAACAATAGGCATGGAAGGATGATTGATTGATTTTGGTAAAGGATAGGAGACATGAGGATTATTGCAATATGATCTCCAAGGACTATGTCGCATAAGAATAATTTGTTTTCTCCAAGGTATGGGTATGGATAATGTTATGAAGGCTATGATATTTAATGAATAGTGTATAACCAAAGGATATACATGTCAAAAATGTTCCCAAAGCATGATTTATGTTTTTACCTTAGTTCTTATCAAGATCAAAGTAGGTGGAAAAATGGATGGGAATGATAGGGCTTAGATGGATAGCTAGAAATGTCATAGGAAATGTCATGTGAAGGGCACGAGAGATGAGAAAACTTGCCCCAAAGTATAATGGTCCACATAGATAATTTCTCTTACACATAATGCATGTTTTCCAGGTTTTCATAATGGTGCTTATCCAGGGCGCCTATTTATTAGGTTTTCACCATTGGACGAAATTTTTCTCTACTTTTTTTCTTTTTTTTTCTTTTTTTTTTGTATTTTTCTAAATGATCACTTTGATGGTGCTGATGTAAATGTTGGTTTCACGATATTCCAATAGTAACCTTTATGGAGTAATTGTCTTGTCAGGATCATAACACTTGTATACAACTGATCGATGTTATTGTAATCCTTTCTAATATTTAGGTTAGCCTTGTAAAAATATGCCCATCGTGATAGAGTTCCAAGAGAGTCCTTATGATAAAGAGTTGCTGCCAAGATGCGATGAGTTTGTGATGTGGGATTTTTAGACTTTAGGCAAGATATACAATTATGATGGATGATGGTAGGTGTGGATGGACTACTTGGCATTTTGGATGTAGGAATTTTTTATTTTCCAAACTTGGGGTGGTGAATGATGGAGTTTGGAATTTTGATTGGGATAGTGTTTGGAACCATGAATTTTATATGCCTTGCATGATGACCATTTTGAAGGAGGTGGATATTTATTATATGTGGGAGACCGCTTTTCTTGTGGATCCACATTTTGATTGACTTTTTCATTTATAATATTTTCTTTGCTTGATCTATTTTTCTTTGGGATCCATTTTAAATTCATTTGTCCACTTGGATTTTTGTACTCAATGGCCTTTAACATTTGATTTTGGACTTTAGACTTGTAAGGATTTTGTTTTTTTTATTCCAATTGAGGGAATGATGTTTTATGGTGTGGATGGAAGGAGAGTTGGAAGCAACCTTATGACAAGGACTACTCATGGCCCCCATTTTGATGTTTGTATTTGATAAAGTGTCCCCTAATATCATGGAGGTATCACTAACACCATTTGATTTATTCATTGAAGAATAGCCAAGACCTTGATGTCTAGGATTTTCACAAAATTATATTGGTTCTTGAATTCCTTGCTCATGTATGCCTAGTACTCCTCCTTGATACTTGCATGCTTTGACATATTCTCTTTGCAATGGGGTATTTGTTGTTTTGAAAACAAGATGTCAACCCATCATTATATATGTGGAAAGTAATGCTTGGAATTTTCTCATTTGCAAGAAAGCTTGCTTTGACAAAGGTGCATGATCCTAGTTGGTAGGATATTTTGGCTTTATCATTTGTCATTCTTGTGTCTTCTTGGTCCTTTAAGATGTCAATTTGATCAATTATATCTATTGTGCCTTTGTATTTTACTTGGTAAATGATATCTTCCTTGTGTTCTTCTTGATTCATAGTAGCCTTCTTATGTTCTTCTTGAATGTTGTCCATGTCATTTGTTTGATTATCTAAGTGTCCCAAGTAGGCAAGTGTCTCATTTTTGGAAATGGAGGTGTTTGGAGTGTGGATAGGATTGACTTCAAATGTTTGATCATGGATAGTATAAAGGTTGATAATCAAATCACTTTGGGTGTCATGTTCAATGGTAGGATCTTTATCAAAGATAAGTTTGTCTTAGCTGACATGATTGGGAATGGGATCTTGATCACGGATAGGTGTATTTTGGATGCCATGGTTATCTAGAATGACTTCGTGGATGGAATTAAGGATAGGATCATGGGAAAAACTACTTTGACATGAAGGTGAAGCTATGATGTCATGCTTTGGACTTTCCTTTTGACATGTATCCTCAAGTTAAGGCATTGGGATGTGATTTTAGAGACCATGACTAGATGTATTTTCATGACTAGATGTAGATTGGGATGAATTAGTGTATGATGGAATAGGATAGGATGTGAAAGCTTGGAATGGATTAGTGGGAGGTTGGTTTCCCTTGTCAAGGTTAGGATAAGGGTGATAAGTGGACAATTGTTGTGGACTAATGGTATGGCTTGTGTTAAGTGACTCTTAGTAGTGAGGGTAAATGGATGAATGACTAGGGCTTATGGATTGTTAGTAAGAAGGGTATGTGGGTAGTTGACCATGGGTTGAGGTTGATTGGTATTTGGATTGGATGAATTATCTTTTGAAGTCTATGTTTTGTTGGTATTGACCATTGTAGTGTAATTGGTATTCAACTTGACTAGCAAGAATATCAAGGTAAATTGCAAACATGGTGGTGATGTCTAAATGACAATGGAAAGGCTAGGATGAAAATGAGAATTAGAAGTTTGACTTGGAGATAATGTGGATAACTTGACTTGGAGGAAACCTAGATTTGTTTGTTTTTGAAATGTTTCTAATGTTTTTGGATTTTCTATATATATATATATTACTTTTTATTTTGATTTTTTATTTTCCTCGTTTGATTAAAATTTGAATCTTGAATACACATTCACACACACAAGAAAATATTTCACGCAAGATGTAATAAAAATGATTATGATCAGATGACACTTCAAAGCACAAGAACAATCCTAGCAATTATTCAAGTGGGGAGATTGGCCAATGGTCTTAAGCTAGGACGCACGAGGTTGACTAGGGATGATTTGAAAGCAAAATCCTACCACACAGTAGGTAGAAAGGGGTAACCCACCCTTCACCTTCACTTCCCAAAGGTATAAAGTTCTTTGGGGCTTAGCCAAGAGTGAAAAGATTTCAACTCCCAAAGAGGCATGTCTTTGGATTCACACCTGGATTGAGGTCGTCCCTTGGAGGGGTGTGTGCTCCAAGCAAACCTCCTCAAAAGGGTATGAAAAAAGTGAACCAAGTGAGGTGTTTTGGAGGACACACAAACTTGATTCACACTCGCAGTTGTTAATTTCCCTATAGAAATTAAATGTGTGTAAGAAAAAAATGGAAGCGCTTGTTCTTTTTAACCCAAAGATTAAATGTGTGATGGAAGACAATGGTTCCTCTTAAGCCCAATTTCAAAGTGTAATTGCAAATAAGATGTTTGTTTTAAAGCCCCAAATTGAAGTGTGTTGACAAGCAATGATTAAGAGATGAAAAATGAAATGTGTGCACCTAGACTTTCTTTAGCTCCAATTTTTTTTATCCACTTGATTCAATTTTTCCTTTGAAGTGTTTATTTTTTCTGCACATTCACAAAACCAACAACAAAGCCAAAGCTCTAACAAGATAGTTGATCACTAATATTAGAGTGTTAGCTAGTCATGACAAATATGATTTTTTGAAATGGTTTTCTGTATCAAAAATTTAAAAACAGAGAACAAACCCTTATTAAAATTTCAAGAGATTTCCAAAAATGTAAAGAAATCAAATTTTTTTACTATTTTGCATCTAAAATTATTTTTTTATGAAAAATCATTAAAAAATTATAAAAAATTCAAACCAGGTCCAAAAATTTTGATTTTCGGATTGATCACAACTGCGATCATCCCAAATCCTTAGAAAATGTTTTGTGAGAAGATCTACAATTTTTTGTGAGATATAAGCAAATCTTTGTAAAACCCTAATTTTCAAAGATCTATTTTTTGTCTAACTATTTTTCATCCAAATTAAAAATATAAAGAATAGAAACCTATTGAAATTTAGAGAGATTTCCAGATATATAAAAATATCCAAAAAAATTGCTAATTTTCTCTCAAAATTGATTTTTCATGAAAATTAACAAAAAAATTATAAAAACTTAAAAACAGCTCCAAAAAAATTGATTTACAGACTAGAAGCTCTTGATATTGTCCCCAACTTTTAGAAATTGTTTTGTGAAAATATCTATAGATGTTTGAGAGATATGATCAAATCTTTGAAAACTATGGTATTGAAAATTTGTTGATTTGCTCTCAAAATTGATATTTCATTAAAAATAACAAAAAAAATATAAAAAAATTAAAAACAACTCTAGAAAATCTGATTTTTAGATTGGAAGCTCTTGATATTTTCCCCAGCCTATAGAATTTTTTTTGTGAAAATATCTATAACCGTTTGAAAGATATGGTCAAAAGATATGGTCAAATCTTTGAAAACTAGGGTTTTGTCTACATTTGCTACTCATGTTTTGCATATGGTCATAAAGCATTATAATGTTGGATGTATGCAAGGAAAAATGATTGGAAAAAGAGTTTTAATAATTTGGAATATAGAAAGAATAATTTCACATGTTTTAGATGTAACCATCTTGGTCACATTGCAAGAGATTGTGGTAGACAAGTTCTAAATGGTGATGTAAGATTCATGAAAAGTTATAGACCCTTGATCATGTGCTATAGATGTAATGGTGTTGGACATAGAGCCAAATTTTGCATAATTCAGTTGAAGAAATCATCTAGAAACAACAAGAAGATAGATGACATGATTAAGCAAAGAAAAGAGACTTTGAAGGTTTGGAGAAGGAATGAGAAAAAGGAAGAAAGCCCTAATAATGTGCATATTGCACAAGGAACATCCCAAAATGCATAAAAGATAACATGAGGTAAGGGGGAGCAGGTTAGTGTTTTACTCTTCATCCCCTAGAAAATATCAAGGAGTGATTTATTGATTTCATGTAGTGTTATCCATGATCCTCATTCATAGTAAAGGTATGTTATTGATACATAGTTATCAAAGTTGACTAAATATGGGTGGTTCATGGTTGGTTCTATGGTATTTCATACTTGATTCAATATGGTCCATGCCTCTTTCAAGGTATTTTATGCTTGCTCCAAGGTTTTGCATTTTTTGGTGGTGTCTCTAGTGAACTCGATCAAATATTCTTATCGAGGAATGCTCTTCAATCTGTTGTATCTTAGTGCTCAAATAACAGTGATCAGTTTAACTATAGTGAATTGTGCTTCTTCATACCTATACACAATTTTCTTGGTTAGTGGTAAAACAGTGAACTTGCACTTTTGCTTCCTTAGTTGCTTGGACACATGTCAATAATGAGCAATGATTGGACAGTGCTATACATTTTTTTTGGAGTATTGACAATGCTTAACGTTTAACATTAGCTTTGCTTATACACCTTTCGTGCAATAGTGGATTTTAGTTTATACCTGATGATACAGTAAGATGATTTGTGTGATGCTTCTCGAAGACAACTTTTTGCAAAGACAAGGATAGTAGTAAAATGTTGCACAATCTATGTTTTTAGTCTATGTTGTTGAAAAATCTTTCGTTAATTCCATGGCAGCTTTCAAACTGAGTTAGAGACATTTTGTATTTTCTCTTTGGCTTATAATCAGTGATTATTAAGTTTTGATTGTTGTATATTTCTCTCGGTATGTTACAGATAGAAGACTTGTGTTCAACGGTCAACATAAAAGGTGAGATTATTGGTGCACAAAAATAGTGCAACTCTATGGAGATCACTTGATGTTTTGGAGAAATTATTTATGTTTTTACTAATAGTAAAATGCAAAAAAAAATTTAGAGACTCTTGCCAGTATTGTAACATTGGTAGTTCTATAATGGTATTGCATTGGAATGGCATGTAAAGTATCCAATGTAGTCAGTGATAGGATAGTGTTGAATACTCCTCAAGACAATATCATTTTTTAGGTGGCAGTTTGCATGTTTATAATAGTGGTGTTCCTTCTAGTGTTTTCTCAGTTATCTAAGACAATGTGTTACCTCTTTTATTTCTCAATCACAGTTGTTAGGTTGCACCCTCTTGTTCAATGATATTCATCATGAGAAACACAGGGATAGAGCAATGGTTTCAATATAATAGTTACACTACTTTTCCTTGCATCCTACTTAGTTATTGTTGTTCAATAGCAATAATATATTTTCTTATTGTTAGTGGTAGTTAATTCTACTACTCTTGTTTCTGACAGTGATTTCTTTGAGACATTAGATTATATGTTCCAGTGGGTTATTATTCATGATAGTGGGTTATGATTCTTGAAAATGTACATCTCTTATGTGCTTATGGCAGTGACAGTTTTTGGAATGCGTAATGATAGTGCAAATTTAGAAAAGGAGTACACACATTTGCTTTGACAATTTTGAACTTGTTTGAAGATCATTCCCTTTCTTTACCTTCTTATTTCTATGTTTAGTGGTTCTTGGTTGTGTTCCTTATTAGATTGAGAGGTGCTATTGTCCAATTTAGTTGCTATTAAGGTGGTGTTCTCAAATTATTTGGTTGCAAGTTACTGATATTGATGTATAAGTTGCAAAATAGGTTGTTAAAGAACACTCCTTGGATTTGACAATAGGTATGGAAAATGATGGACTCTGTAGAGTAGTATTTTCTCAGTTAATGATGAGTTTGGTATGAGTGGTATTTTGCAAGAGAGAGTACATTATGCAATTATTGTTTTTGGCATAATAAAGAGACAACAGTGCTCATGGACAATAGATTATCTTGCATGAACATAATGTTGTTTATCAGTGATTCAATTGTTTGCTTGTGTTTGTGATCTTGCTTGATCATTTGTGGTTATTTGTGACCTGTGGTAGGTGGCTTATGGTTTTTGTGATAGTATTCTATATATTTTGGACAATATATAGTAAACTTGGTTACAATTTCACATTTTTCTTGATGTGAGCAAGGAGGCTTGTCAAAGCATGATGATATCAATTCAAGGGCATTATGTCTCTGCTACTATCTGGATAGTATGGTATGATGTCAACGGATATTCTCATGTTCTTTAGGATTTTTTTTGTGCTTATCAATGCCCTTAGCTATCAATCCATGCATGTATCAAGCAGTGACAAAGCTATATTTGTAGAAGACCTTTTATAATGAGTAAACAATGTTAGTTGTGTCTTCATTCCATTAAGTGGTGCTAAGAAATTATACTCAACTTTGTATGGATCTCTTTTGTAGGGGGATTTTTTTCATACATATTCTACACTTTTGGGTTATTTTTTTCAACATTGTGGCATCTTGATCCAATTTTGATTATTTAACAAACTTATCTTGCATTATGTCGAGCTCTTTTCAACTTCTATTTCTTCAAATATGATTTTTTTTGTCCCCATGTGCAAGCAAATTGATGTTCTTGGGCGTGTACTTCATGGTCTTTTGATGTTTTCCCACCCCTTTGACCTTTTGCATTTTTTTCAAAAGGGGAAGAAAAGTTGAGATACAAAGATACAAGTTTAGATTTTCATTTCATTATAGTGGTACAGGTGAAGATTTATATTACTTACATTGCAAAAGTCAGTTATTGTTGCTAGACACTGTATATTGATGTATTGTTGAGTTTATTTTTGGTGCTCATAGGATGTTGCTTTGACAGTGCATTGGTGATCATACAAGTTGTTTGACATCAATGCCAAAGGGGGAGTTTGTTGACCCCTTTGACATTGGTTTTGGTATTGATGTCAAGTTTTGTTTTGGCATTTACAATATTGGCATTCATTGAAAGGATTATGAGACAACATTATGAAATTCACTGCATATGGAAGACATGGTCAGTTTGGTTTGGCACACATTTAGGTGACATATTTGGCAATGTGGCATTGGTATGACAATTGGTATAGTATGGTGATATCAAGCAGTAATATTGGCATATGGATTTCTAGTGA
Source organism: Sequoia sempervirens (assembly GCA_007258455.2). NCBI lineage: Eukaryota > Viridiplantae > Streptophyta > Pinopsida > Cupressales > Cupressaceae > Sequoia > Sequoia sempervirens. The sequence continues at coordinate 511,695,584 of VDFB02270651.1, forward strand.
TATTTATCATATCTTGCAAGGCTTTAGACAATCATTTTTTCTTTGATGAGATGTTGATATATTATTATATCTTTGATAAGATATCAATATATTGTCAAAGTCACTTCTATGGTATTGATCTCTTTAACCATGGGCATATCATTATTACACTTGTCTTCAAATAGCTGGGATTGGCATCATATGATTATAAGGTGATAACAAGTTTTTGAATTTGTACATTATTCTTATTATCTAAAAAAGCAATGTGATTGCTTTGATCACCATTGACATTATACAAAATTTGACAAGTGCTTTTTTTAGAAATGATTATATCATACTTTTTTTTTTTACATATTCAACATCTTTATTTCTGGGATTAGTTGACACTATACTCCTAAAGAGTATTGAGCACATGTGTTGGTCGACACCACTTTAAGATAAGGGTTTTGGTTTCAATGGAATAAGTCATATATTACATTTGGTTCTATTTCAAGCGATTAACTTGAACAAAAGGTATCAACACTTTGTAACAAGTAAACAATGGCATTGTGAAGAAAGGAATTATCAACCTCTTTAGGGAAAACATAAACTTTTGGTAGCATGTGTATATTGGGCATAAAGAATTTTTATGTTTTATTTTGTAAAGTTTATAGTTTGGTTATTGAGGTTTCAAACGTAGGAATGAAAATGGGCATTTTTGAATTTTGAGTGTAATCATGAGGCTTTTGATTTGAGCTTGAACTGTGAGAGAATGAATCTCAAAGTTAAATTGATTATATGTCACCACAATTTAAGGGAATGAAACAAATTTTTGGGATTGTGCAAATTGTTTGTTTCTCCATGTGATATAATTCTTGGTCGTTGTTGTTCTTACAACTGCTTAATCAGTTATATGTTCAAAAGATTAATGTTTTTATTAAGTAATAAAGGAAAATAGTTTTGGTTTTGGGTAACCCTAACATTTATGTGGTGTGGTTTTTTCACAAATACATTTTTTTTGGTAAAGTGTAAACTAAAGTTTATTGACTACATTGGTGTGGGGTATATTGTGTAGTTTGCATACCTTGGTTTAGACACAATTTCGAACATATACAAGTGTGTGCTACATATGTTTAAAGTGCACAATGTTCATTTTATCAAAAATAGTTTAAGTGGATGGAAATTCTACTCCATGGTGTTATTTGAAAATAGTTATGGATGGTTATGTTGGTGGTTTGTTAAAGAGCAGTCGTACAGTGAATTGGCAGGGACAATTATGGAACAATTTCTAAAGGTTTCATTTGTTAGTTTCTTTTGATGACAAATGGCATCATTGTCTACATTATTAATTGCTTATTTAAATAGTGATTTATCATTGTTTGATGTCTAGTACCTTTATAGAGTTATCATGTTGAATGTATAAATATAATTATGTAAAGAAGTTTTGCAAGTAATGTGCAAAACATATTGTATAAACTGATATATTTTATATTTTAAATATTCCAAGTGAATGAGTCTTTAGGACATGGAATGTATTAGATTGACAAGGAAAAATGATTTGTAGTGAAATAGAGCAACCCTTTGTACTGTATTTTCTTCATATTTGAAATGTGTTGTGTAAGGTTAAGTGAGTGAGATAGAGATGACCTTTTTTCCAATGAGGCAATTGTGTTGCTAGTGAGGTATTTTGTAGCTAGCAAGGCTTATGTTGCCAGTGAGGTAGTTGTGTAACTAGTGAGGTTTTATGGCTAGTGAGGCTTTACCAATGAGGCATTTTGATTAAGAAAATTAGGTAATTCTGAGTAGTTTTTCTACCCCAATGAGGGTTTTTTGTTGTGCCCTCAGCACACACGCCCCATTCAGAATAGGGACTCTCTTTCCTCTTTTCCTCACCAGGTCGCTTTTGTCATCTCCTCATTTTGTGTGCCCCCTATTTTCTGTCCTGGATGGTCAATGAGCTTTAGAGAATTGATCTTGAGTTGACCATGTTTCACCCCCCCTCAAATTTTCAAGGCTCTAGGCCTATGCAAAGCTTCCTTGGTTGATTTCCTTCAATTTTCAGAACTGGCATCCTTGGACCTAGATGGGTCTGCCCTTTCGGGCCACCCCATGCAGGTTTCCCTGATCCCCTCATCATTCTGAATGACTATCATCCAGTGTCCTTCTATCCCACAGAACCTAAAACCTTTGATACTGTTTTCCATTGCTGAATGCTCAAATGGGCGAGCTCTCATTGTCATTCACCTGTCAAACTTTGACCTTCCTACCACCATTTTCAATTGACTATTCACCAATCACTAGGGCCACCATATGATCATTAATGAGGGGCACTAAATGATGTAAAATCTACAAATAGCCCCCTCCTGAGCTGTCATTTTCACTTGTTAGTTGATCAGAAAAGAGTCAGAGCCCTGCAAATGTCATCGTAGCTCCTGCAGCCTTCATTTGTTGTCTCAAGGTCTTTATTACCAGCTTGGTCATCTACATTCATTGATTTTTAGAGGTAAGTTTTCTGTTGTGTGCCCCACTTTTTGTTTTCTTTGATTTCTATGCAAAATTGATGAATTCGAAGGAGGAAAACTTATGAACTAGCTAGAGTTGACTAGGGCACATGAAACCCACATGCTAAAATATTGATAAACTTCAAAATCAATCCATGCATTGTCCATGGAACTCGCACTCTCTTTTGTCATTCCTAAACCAGGGCATTTGTCCCTTGTGGGCTTCCACCCCCGCCATTGCAGTCATCAACTTTGAAAATGAATTCAACTTAAAAATGACAACCATCTATTCTGGGTTTGCCCTCATAGGAGGACTCCCTTCCTCGGCTACCCCGAACTAAGCATAAATTCAAAAAGTGAAATGAAGAGCCATCAACCCTCTCAGGTCCCCAAGCATTGATCTCCACATGCAAACTACCTTCTAGCTTCGCTGTTCCAAATGGCTAATCAACGATGACCTTCCAGTGCATGGACCCTGTCCTTTCGATCGCCTTATGAACTCAAACTTTTCCAACAATTTCAAGTCTCGATCCATCCCAAATCCTACCAGCGAACTTCCATTCAGGTAATTTTTCCCAAGTTCTGCCATTTCGAATGTCTTTCACGACCCTTCCTTTCACCCATTGAGCTCCATAGCCTCATTTTCTGTCTCGACCCAAATCCAAGAAATCTTCTTTGTTGGGCCAACCTCTGCAAACTTTATCTCCCCTTACACCGATGCATAAATGACTATCCTAAATGGAAAAACCTCATCGTCCACCTAACCATTAGGGCCTCAGCCAAAAAGAAAAAGTCTAAGCCTCCTCACGGGCCCCACCTGGAAAACTTCTGTATGTAGAAAGCTGTGGTGAATCCACCATTCTAAACAGCTCCTAGCGATTGAATCTCCACCTATTGTGTCCCAAGCCCTTAGTGTCTGCTTGTATGCCAAAATCAATATCGTTAAGTAATGAACCTTAAGCGGGTTGTCTCCCATGTGTCGTCTGCCTACCGGGACTCTATCCTAGCTTTGTCATTCCCAAATGGAAAATCATCCATGGCTACCTGCTACATGGGACTCAACCTCCCTGTTGCCTTTGGACTCCAACGATAAGTGAATTAAACCAAAGCCTTCTATGGACCTAGTGCCACGGGTTTCCCCTGCTCGACCTTCATTTGAATTTTGTCATTTCAAACAGCTATTCCTCAGTGTCATCCCGCGTTCCCTAGCCTACCTCCTTTTAAAAGATTTCAACTTTAACGACTAGCATCCATCATCTTTTGAAGCCGCAGGTCCCACCCAATGAAACTCCACTAGCAGGCCGCTGTCTTCCTAGCACCGTTTCCATGATAGACCCCAAATAGCCAAGCAACCAAGTATACCCGCATTCCTAAAGGATGATCTTAAAGCTTCCAATATTCAAAATGACCTTGACCCACGTGCCTAAATGGTGGTTTCTCCTTGGTGGACCCCACCTTATGCCAAAATCTTGGCACGGGTTGGGACTATTAGATTTCCGTTCCCTATTCATTGCTCTTCTTGTAGTGGCTCCAGAATAGCCACCAACCTAGGGAAGTCCACACCCCTAGACCCGCCTTGTTGAAACTCCATCCTATGAAAGGTCAATGTTGATCCAAAAGATATGTTAGGATTCTTAAGTGATGAATTATCTAATCTAATGCTATTTCACGGGATTTTGGATAACTTTCCCATTATTTTATGCTTGAATGTGCTTACCTCTTTCTCACCCGTAGGATATATGGAACTAGGTACAGGACCCTCAAAGGTGGCTATGGAGAAAGACAAAGAAAATAAGTTAGCCAAAACACCTCAAGGAAAAGAGGACAAAGATCAAATGAAGTACAAGTTCCAAGGGGAACCTCTCAACTCCAAGGTCACCTTAGCCTGGTAGGAGATTTTGGATACCAACATCGGACACATAGACATCGATGAATTCAAGCAAAGGGTCTAGATTGACCCCACAATAGAAAATGCAGGAAAGATCAAAAGTAGTGAGGTGGCCAAGGGTATTAGTTTTCTACCTACCCTTGTTGCTCTCGAGCTTGTAATGGTTTGCAGGGAGGAATATCAGCCAGAGTCCAAAACAATTGTGGATAGAGACAAAAATGTATTGTTGACTTATCCTCCAAGTCAATAGGGAGATCTTTTCATATCCCTACCTTTGAAGAAATGGAAGAAGCATCCATGAAATATGGGAAGCAAATGTGGGATGAGGACCCTCTCAAACTTAAAAAGGTCATAAATCAATATTGGCTAAAAGAAAAGAGGGGCAGTGCAGCAAAGGTGCCCCAAGAGCTCTACCGCAGTCACTTCTATTAGGATTACCATGACTTGGTAACCTTATTGAGTAGAGTCATGGGCCTTACAACCACTACCTACTTCCAGGAGTGGATGTTATATTTCATAGAAGAAATCCTCTAAGGCAAAGCTAATTTCTATTGGGTATGAATGATTAGCAATTGCTTGCATTAGCAATTTGTGGCTATCAAGAAGACTTCACGATTATACATGACCTCATACTTGGTTTATTTACTAGCTAACAAGACATAATATAGAGGCTTGTTCAAAGCTCATGATGAGGCTCTTGGTAGGGAATTAAATTACTGTAGAGTCAATGACGCTTTCATAGGTCATATTATTAGATTGCTTGGGGCTGAATTTGAAAGAAGGTTCTCACACAGTGCTAATGCTTTCCTCTGCTAGTTTTCCTTCCTATTAATACAATTTTTGAATTTGACATATATTCATACTGAAGGGCTCTCAAAGAAACCATACAATCTTCCCTGGTACCCAAATGATTAGATAATATTGCTAGAACTATCTCAGCAGTTATGGAATGCACACACCCTCCTAAGCAGCAAACATAAGGTGGGGATTCCTTATCCCCTCTCCTTTGGCCAAGGGATGTATGAACTCCACATATCTCAATGTGTAGACAATTTAGATAAAGAACTCATGGAGTAGAACATAAAGTTCCACACTACTCAGTCGCAAATGGACCCCTATGGTAAACTAAAGAAGATTATTGTGGCTACATACGCTCATGTGCATAATGTTGAGGAATTTTGGGCCAACTACAATGACAACCAAGAACTATGAATGAGGTACTACATGTGCATGACATTGTATTTTGTGAAGAAGGTCAACTTGTTGAATGTGCCAGACCAAGTGGTCGAGGATGAGAATACAATGATGGATCCTCAGTATAATGTAGTTGCCAATCTACTGCTATCTCTTATTGATTGGAATGAACAAGAGGTTGATGACCTCAATATTCTAAGAAATCCCATTGAGGCTAGAACCAAGGAATGGATTAATGAGTATATTTCCCAATTGAAGCAATAAGGGGTCACCCTGACCTATGGAGAGCTTGAAGATGAACCAGCAAGCAAAACTAATAGTGGGATAACTACTGCCCCAACAGAAAAAACTTCTCAATCCACTCTAGTCACTAAGTCAAGGAATAGAAAATACACAGCTGAAAGGTAGCCTAAACCTTGGGTATATGCTAGGAAGCATTTGGAAGGAGAATCCTCCAAAAGGCCAAGTACATCAGGTGGTCTCACTACCATCAAAGAGGACCCCCTCCATGAGGGAGAAGAACTAGAGGCTAAGCAACCAAAGTCTCCACCTACTACCTCCACTCTTGCAACCATTACTACTGTTGATGTTGCTACTACTACTACCCTTCTGCCTACTTCCTAGGCAATGGTTGCTACTTCCCTTCCTGTAGTGGATATCTTAGACCACCTTTCCTCCACCCCGCCCATGGCCCATGTTATGGTAATAGACTCTTCTTCTACCACCATGTCTCTGATCTCCTCTTCCTCCATGTCTCCAACAACATCTCTTCTACTAGCAACAAAAACAATGCCAATACCCACTCTCTTGCTCCCAGAGGCCTTATCCTACCATATGAAAAACAATCCTATAGAGTTGTTTGGGGTAATAATGAACCTATCCATAAAAGCTACCTTAGCATAGATTGTTGCCAATCTTCTTGCCCATACTCCTCCAACTGAACCACCTGAAATGAAAGCAACCAAGGAAATATCAGAAGAGTTGGAGAGACAAGAAAAGGAAGAAAAAAAATAAATAGAAGAGGAAGTAGATGATTACCATGAGCACCCCGAGTACTAGCATTTGATAATTGATGAAGTGGTACATGAAGATGAAGAAGAAAAATCCTCTGAAGATGATGAAGAAGATGTTGGTACTAAGTCTATCATGGAGACCTATGACTAGGAGTTAGAGGAGGAGTTGGCTCAATAGCTTAAGAATGTCAAAAAGGAAGTAGAGAGGTAGCCTCGTGAGGAAGAAAAGGAATCAACTGAGGGAATGAAGGAAGATACTGAACCTCCAAATGGGGAACATGAAAAAAGCCACAAACATGATGAAGAAGTCCCTCTTTCAGAAGAGAAAGAGAAGAAAGAAAAAGAAGAGTAGGAAGAGAGCCTCAAACATGATGAGGAGGGGTTGCTTCACTATGAGGAAGAGGAAAAGAAAGAGGAAGAGAAATCTAAAGAAGATATTGAAGCCTATAAGAGCATGGAAATGGAACATCCTGAAGATCATGCGCATAATGAGCAAGAAGAAGAGAAAACTGCTAAAGGGGACAACAGCCCCAAAGTGCACACAACCACTGAATCCCCACAAATACAAACCGTATTCATTCAGGATTCCGATGAGGAAGAAGGAAAGAAGACTGAATAAGAGACTTCAAGTGGTAAAGTGATGAAGATCGAACACACCTATGAAGAAGAGGATGATTGTGAATCACCAAAGGAAGAATCGTAGATGCCTGAGTGGCTTTAGAAACAATTAGAAAAGAAAACCCCATCCCCAAGGGACCCAAGGGCAAGGTTGGAAGCCATTTTGGCTCAAGCCCAATAAAGCACGAAGAAAGAGAAGAAACCGAAGGACATATCTCATTTGAGAATGGATGTGTCTGGATCCAGAACTATGCAAATAGCCACCCTAGTGGTGAATGAGGAGGGAGTAAGCTTCAATGTCTCTACCCTCAATTTAGGAACAATGACAAGAGAACAAAATATTGATCATCTCCAGGGGTTCGTTGCAACTATCATGCATGAAATGAACAAAGATAAGTCCTTTAAGGAGGGACTAAAGGCACAAGTGGCTGATCTAACAACCTATGTTCAATAGTGGTCATAAATAGAAGAACTCCCCACTAGATCCTTGACAACACCACAATTGTTGTCCAAGGATCACATAGATAAGCTTGAGAAAAGGAAAAACTGGATGAATGCCACAGAGGATTGGTTCCAACAAGTCCTCTATAACGGTAATATGTGCATAGGTCATGCAGTTAGGACATCAAACAAGTTCCTAGAGGTACAAAAGATACTCAAGGGTATAAGGAAGTTATGCATTGATGTCCTTGAGTTACATAGGATTATGTATCCCAAACTTGAGGCTATTCTCAAAATACCAGATAAATACTAGGAGCTTTCCTTGGTGAAAGATGACCATTGGCTTGTAGAAACATGGAAGCTAGGCTTGGATCACATGAAGGAGGTGTTGGAATAAGTTCTCCATGAAGTGGAGTTAAATATTCACTCGGTTAAGAAAATCAGGGAGGACTATACAGAATACCTGAAAATGATGAAAAATATTGATGTGCCTGCTAGTGAGTTGGATGCAAAGAAATTGAAGCCATACTTCCACAAGAAGATGGAGAATAGGACCGCAAATGCACTAATGCCGAATTTCATGGGATTTTTTGCATGCTCCTTCGCTCAATCCGAGCAAGTACTAAAGAACACACCAAAATATGACAAGGAGTGGGATGGCATCGCAAGCAAATCTAGGAGGCTAAATTTTCAAGTAATCCAATCTGATGTATTGGAATGGAAAAAGCTCTAGGTGTTCATCCTAAATTTTATAGAATATGCCACTGTGAAGAAGAATGAAGGGAATCATGTCATAGATGATGATTTCCTCACAAAGTAGCTACAACAAAAGGAAATCAACAAAAGACAAAAGAGCTACAATACTTCCATAAAAGGACAAAATAGGCTAAAAGACAAGGATGTAATTTTGAATTGTAATATATTTGGGGGTAGGTTAAACCCTAGTTTGTAGTGAATCTTGGCCACACAATGCAAATCAATCTTGGCCATTCATTTTTCTTTTTGAACACTACAATTAGGGGGTCTCCTCTCATTTTCAAGAGAGAGTTGAGTTGTTGTAATGACATGCTACTGAAATTTTAATAGAAATTCATTGAATTTTTGTGGATTCTTCAGTTTCAAATGCATGTTACATGGTTCTTCTCCCATAGTTAGTTGATTTGAGTAGATTTACTTTGTTTTTTGTTATCTTTGCATGTTGTTAGTAGATTAGTTAATTTTGTTCATTGATTTTGAAGAATTCTGTTGTGTGTTGGAAACCTTCCTTGTCCATACTTTTTGCTAATTATTGATGGTGAATAGCTATGTAAAGTTAGTCTGGGCATAAACTAAAAATTGCTTTCAATTTCTATCTTTTATTCATGCTTATGGTGAATGAATGGTTGAATGTCTACATTCCTTAGAAGCTTGCACTAATTTCATGAGACTATGAAGTAATCTAGTTAAGTGAAATTCAATTTTAGGAAGGTTGTCCATAGTAGGGTCCTCCATTCTCACTGTTCATTGCTAGTTTCAGATCTAGGAACTTCCTCTCTTCCCTGCCCTTTTCCCCTTTTTTTAATAAGTAGTCTAAGCTAAGGTTCATTGGAAATTGTAAAGTCAAATCTAATGTTGAAATTGGAGTTCAAGACTGTTGTTTGAACTTGCAATAATTGTGTAACAACTTCCTCATCTCAAGAACTACATTTTAAGATCCAACTTCCCTTCAGCTTAACTCCGTAATTCTGCCCTATGATTACTAGAAAAATCACATTAAACGAATTGGGAAAATCCATGCATGTCATGACTTGACACCTGAGAGACCTTGGGGTGATTTTAAACAACTTGTTATTGGAGATTTCCTTTCAAGAGAGGTAGTGCATCTATGCACTGCCTATGTTGAGAAGGTGCAAAAACAACCATCAATAGAACTAGCGCTAGAAGGAGGGCCATCTAAGTTAAGATGGATCGAGTTGATTCACTATCCCCTGAGAAATCCTAAAGAGTTTTAAGGTCTACTCCAAACAAAGGGGAATTTCAGGAATTGCAGCCTCCTACAAGGGCTAGAAGAACTAAAAGAGGCAACGTAACCTTTTCTTCCTCCTTAGTTCCACCCACTTCACCTTTACTTTCACCTCCTTTCTCCTTCCATTCACCCCATACTTAGCAAACTTTCTCCACCTCCATCCCTTCCCTTCATTCGTACCACATTGCTCTCCCACCCCTTGCTTCCCATAGCTAGGGTGTTGCCCCTATCCCTGCCCTCCAAGTCCAAGGCACAGTCCCAACTGCTGCTACCCCCAAACTATTGTTCAATAGTGAATACCACCCCCACCTACCTTCAATTATTGCATAGAGAATAATCCTTCTCCATTGCACTTTAATGCCTATCATTATATGCCTAAGAATCCAGAGAGCTTTTGTTCACAGTTTAGTCCTTGATCTGCAAAGGACAGCTGAGGAGCACATCAAAATATTTCAAACAATGCTGAAAGACATGCAAATTGGTCAGGAAGATGTGGCATGTAGGATTTTCCATTATTCATTGGGGGAAGAAGCCTTCTATTGGTATATTAACTTGTCAGCAAGGTCCATCACATCTTTGGATTTGCTGATGAATGCTTTCTTATAGAAGTACAAGATCTCAATTAGCCCTTTAGAGCTATATTGACAATTCATGTCAATTCATAGGGAAGTCAACAAGCTGATCAACTCCTTCAATGATCGATTCCACTGAGCCTACACAAGGTTGCAAGCCCCGTATATGCTCAATGATCTTGTTGCCTTACTAGTCTATTACACAACATTAGATAACCTCACAGTTGCATTGGTGAAGAGAATGCAACCAACTCCAACATAATTAGTAGATGCTTATGCTAAGGTAGTTATTGCTAGTACTAACTTGGGTCAAAATATTTTTGGTCCACTTCCATCCTTGAGATAGGTTTCCCATCTTCTATAGATTTAGGGACTTACTCAAGCATTGCAACATCAAATGACCCTAATAAATCAAGTGTCATAACTACCTATAGTACCTCATCTTAGGAAATCCATAAACTAGGCACCTCCAGTGCCTCATTACTTGTAGCCTCAGTAGCTACAAGAATATTCCCAGTGGCCTCAAGTGCCCCTATACCTACAAGGGCCTAAATTTCCACCCGCTCAAAAAAATTAGCCAATAGTGCAGTCTGTCTTTCTCCAAAATTGAATGTCATAGCCAACAACGAGGTGAAGAATCAATTGGATGAGCTAACAGAGATGATCTAAAAGATTTCCATGGAGATGACACACTTGATCAATTAGAACAACCAGTTGCAAGCTTCTCAATGCACCATTCAAGCCAATCTCAATTGAGATAGTCAAGACAATAGGGAAGTAGGTACCTCATCATCACCAAACTATGAGTGGGGATAGAACTCCAATTAGAACTTTGAAACAAGACCCTCCTAGAGATAGAATTGAATGTGGGATACAAGGCCAAACAATGGGGGTGTTCCCACTCCTCTTGATCAACCTGCTAGTAGTGAGAAGACAACTAGTGGAGTGTATCTCATTGAAGCTACCTTATCCGGATGGTGTAGGATTCATAATAGAAGCAGACATTCTGAGTTGGACTATCTTGAGTTCTAGATAACCACATAAATCTTTCAAGTGGAGGTCTAAAATGTTGTTGATAGTACAAATTGCAGAGACAGTTCCATTTGACCCATACGATTTCTCCTGTCTTGTGGTCAACCAGGCCCCATTCCCACAAAGTGAGAGCAATGAGCCCAAGATCAAGATTGCCTCTGCCAAAAATGAATAAGTACAAGAGGTAAGTAATGAAGAAGTTTTATCTTAGCTCTTTACTTTAGTAGATAATGGTCCCATAGATGAAGAAGGGTCTCACGAAGATGAAGTCCAAATTTTCCATTAGAGAGCCTCTCCATATAACTTAAGAAACAGATAAGCAGGGGGACCATTCACTACTTCTACTCCACCTAATAATTTTAGCATCCTGTCTAACCCCAATTCCAACAACAACCTAGGCTATACTTATGTTCCTAAACAATACTTGAACAATAACAAACAATCGAATCAGACATAGATTCAGCCCGCTATCTCATCCATAGTGAGATCCTTTGAGGCTAAAACTGAGCAAATGCCAAAATACATCACTAAGGAATTCAAGAAAGTCAAAATCAACTTGTTCACTTTTGAGCTGCTCAAGGTTCCTACAGTTAGGCATGCCTTTTTTAGGGTAATTAATGGAACTCCCTTCTCTACTAAAACAAAAGAAATACCTACCAAGAGAGTCACCTTTGAAGAGCCTTGACAGGAGCCTGTAATCCAAGAAATCATAGGCAAAAAGGACACTACTCCAATTCAGCTAACTAGAAAATATCCTCCCAAAGAGAAAAATCAAGGACAATCTAAGGTGAAGAAAAATGAAAAGGAAAAGGGTCAAGTGGCCCAAGTTGACATGCCTATGGGTCTCTTCCAAGGAATGTTCAAAATGCCACCCTTCCTCACCACAATTAGAATATTTGGAAAGAATTTTCACAATTGCCTAATTGACTTAGGAGAATCATCTAATGTCATGCCTTTGGCTCTGTGCAAAGCTCTTAGGATTGTCCCCACACCTTCCAGAAGAAAAGTGAATCAACTGGACAAAATTGAGGTTAACATCATGGGGGAGATCAATAGTATCCCAATGTAGAATGTTGTAGGCCCAAGGGTGCAGCAAGTTATTGACATCTAGGTTGTGGATATTCTGGACACATACAAAATAATCTTGGGATGAGACTTCACTTAGGATTTGAATGGATATGCCACAACTATTTTCTCTCACATGTGGTTTCCATGGAAGGGGCTGAAAAATCATATCCGCATTGATCAAGAACCCCAAATGAAGTTCATGATCATAGAATAAAATAACACTAATGAGGCTTTGTTTGCTAAAATGAAATTGGTTAATTATTGCCCTTTTGTTTATCGGGAAGAAGAGGAGCCTCAAGAAGAACAATTGCTTGTGAAGGTCTTCCTGGTGCAATGTAGTTCTCTGACCAATTTGGCCTATGCACCTCAGAGCACAAAAAATTTAGTAGAATCGAAAGACAATGAGTCCTATGAAGATGGAAACTTAGGACTACTAGACTGATTTCAAGATTTCATGGAGAAGTGCATACAAGATCAACTCAATTTGGGAGCAAGAATGGAATTCCAAGAACTCCTACTGCCAATATGGTGTAGGGTTCACAATGCTTCCCATTTAGAATTTGAGTGTTGCTTGTGTCAGATAGTAGTAGAGCACATCAGAGGACAAGCCACATCTCGAGAGGAGCTATCAGTTGGAAAACTTGTCATCAACCAAAATGAGCCTATTCCTATTCTAGAAGTGATGGGTGCAAATGAGAAACCAAAGAAGAATGTATGCATGATTGGTCCCAAAGTGAAAGAACCCTCCAAGTTTTGGACGCTACGCATTGATAGATCAAAGTCCAAGCAAGGAGTTGAAGCTAGGTTTGAGCTCATCAACCCCACAGGTAAGACCTACTTGGCTTCCTATAGGCTTAAAATTTATTGTACCAATAATGTAGTGGAGTATGAAGCTTTGGTCCATGGTCTTTTAATGACTTTGAGAAAGAGAGTCAAAATGTTGTAAGTTCTCGATGATTTGGAATTGGTAGTGAAACAAGTTAGAAAACTATACTCTTGTCATGGTAGAAGGTTGGAAAATTATAGGAATAGGGTTTGGGATCTATTAGAAAGTCTAGATGCCTTCAATATCCAGCTAATTCCTCATTCTGAGAACCATACAGATGATGCCTTGGCCCAAGCAGCCAACACTTTGCAACCCCTATCTCTGTCTGGTCTCAAACGATTCATAATTGAGTTAACCTCCATCCCATCTGTACTAGACAACATCACTCATTTCTAGGTGTATAATGATGATAAGCATGTCCTAGAATTTATCACTAGTTCTGATGTGTTTTCAATCCAAATAATTGATGAAACTAAGCCCGAAGAGGCTGAGTTGGATATAGTAGGGGTCATCAACCTTAAAATGAACACTATTCCATGAGATATGGTTAAGCTTGAGCACATATTCTTGGAGAAACAGGGATAGACAACTAAGAGGGGGGGTGAATCAGTTGTCACAAAAATTTAATTTTTTTTAACATAACTTATCCTTAATCTCAAATCTGATGAATGAACAATCAACCATAAGCAATTAACACATCAAAGAGACAAAGAACACCAAGATGTTTTTATGTGGAAACCCTGTTAGGGGAAAAACCACAGTAAATGTTAGTCCACAAGATTATACCCTACTAAAAGTATAATGAAAAATAATAAGGGGAATGCACATGCATTCAGGCACACTTCCTAGAGCTCACTACTCAATTACAAAAGGGGCTCACTGCCCAACAAAGTTGGATTAAAATTTTGAAGGGTATGAAATGAGAAAATAGCTTCAACTCAAGCCTTATTACAATTCCAATTAAGCTCAACACTTCTTCACACTCTACTCAGTAATGATATTGGCACATACACACATAGGAGCACATGAAGCATACTTTCCATCGATCACACAATCACTCTTATATATCCGCTACAGGAGATTTCATCACAACATGGTTGACCAAGAAAAACAAATTATATTTGCAATGTCGACCCAGATTAACAACTGAAATTTAATGTGAACCCACCAAGGTCAGCCACAACATACTGGAGACCCAAATTAATATCTCCAACACAAAAATACTTTAATTAATTTTTCTTCAAACATCTGCAACACGCTATCATCAACATGTCTCCCAAGAACATGAAGAATTAAACATGCACAAGAAAATATCTTCAATCACAAGCTCACCAGATCAATTGGACATACCACAAAGATAGAGAATGAACTAGAGACATTTGAGAACACCAAAAAAACAAAATAGAAGCATCCACAACAAGTAAGATAACCAAAATCACACAATATTCATTCAAGAACACTAACAGAGACCAACAAAACACTGTCAGACCATAACTCACACAAAACTTCATGCAGACCTCTGAAAATTCTAGTAGATGATCTAGACATACTCAACAATAAACCCTTGAATCCACATCAGCTAATATTTTATGTACATAACAAAATGACTTCATGACCTGCATAGTTCCACTAGGAACCTAAAACACTTTCTTTTATAGTTTTCTCAATATCCTCAACATATACAACAACTGATACACCATATGCTAATAGTGTTGAAAACAATGACAACCACATATCAATAACACATCCACAACATCCAACAATCTCCCAACAATCTCCCCCTTTTCCATTGATGGCAACACATGATGTGAAAAATACCATTAACCCAACACACTAACTTGTTTTTCACTTCATTTCTGAAAATATTTGTCATGTTGATCCTCTCCCCCTAAGATATTTTTCACATTACTCTTCTCCCCCTTTGACATAAATGGAAAAGGTAACCATGATCTTTCCATATGCTCTAAACCACATATCTGCACATTTGACTACTCCTCCTGAGTAGTAACCATGAAGACATCAATCTAGATCATAATATAGCAATAAGGCTCACATATTGATGCAATTAAATGCATCATTTAGTTGTTATCAGGAGGGGTAAGTACCCCTAACATTCCTCTCAGATACTCAAAAGTATCTTTCGGAAATGGCTTAGTAAATATATCTACAATTTGTTCTTTGGTAGGAACATACTCCAATCTGACTTCTTTCTCATTCACTTTCTCCCTCAAGAAATGAAACTTGATTGATATATGTTTAGTATTAGAGAATAACATTTGATTCCTTGATATATTTATTGTGCTTGAATTGTCATAGTATATGGCAATAGGCCCTTCATATATTACTCTAATATCTCTCAACTTCTATTTCATCCATACCACTTGACTACAATTGTTAGTAGCGGCAATATATTCTACTTCAATAGTAGATAGAGAAATTAAGTTTTTCTTTTTACTTAACTAGGATACCAGCTTCTTCCCTAAGAAGAAAGCACCACCACTAGTACTTTTCTGTCATCCACATCACCAGCCCAATCAACATCAGTGTATGCACACAAAGTGAGATCATTATCCTTTGGATACCAAAGTCCAAATTCAATTGTTCCTTTCAAATATCTAAAGATTCTTTTAACAGTAGTCACATGTGATTCTTTTGGATCAGCTTGAAATCTAGTGACCATATATAAAACATTCATAATATTCAGTCTTGTCTGAGTCAAGTAGAGAAATCCACTGATCATTGACCTATATCTGGTTTGATTTTCCTTAGGAGAGTCATCATTCTAAGTCAGCTTACATCTAGTTACCATGGGGGTACCAACTGGTTTGGATTCTTCCATTCCAAACTTCCTCAATAGTTCTCTCACATATTTGGACTGAGATATGAAAATCCCTTGGTCCAATTGTGTAATTTGTAATCCCATAAAGAACTTCATTTCACCAATCATACTCATCTATAATTCACTCTTCATCTCATCAACAAACTTCATGCATAGATTATCATCTCCACCAAAAATGATGTCATCAACAAAGACTTCTATGATTAACTCCTTATCATGATCTAATTTGAATAATAAGTTACTATCAACAGTACCTTTAGTGAATCCAAGCTTCAGTAGATATTTGTCCAATCTGCCGTACTAGGATTTGGGGGCTTGTTTGAGTCCATACAAAGCTTTCTTCAATTTGCAAACCATATCTTCCTTATTTGTTAACTAAAATCTATTTGGTTTTTCAATGTACACTTCTTCTTCTAGTTCCCCATTCATAAATGTAGACTTTATAGTTCTTATAAGAAACATAAGCAAGAAATAATTTTATTGCTTCAATTCTAGCAATAGGGGCAAAGGTTTCTTTGAAATCAATACCTTCCATTTGAGAGCACCCTTCATATACCAATCTTTCCTTATTCTAGACCATTTCACCTTCCTCATTCAGCTTGTTTCTGAATACCCACTTAGTACCAATTACATTCTTGTCTTTGGGCCTAGGAACTAGTGTCCATGTGTCAGTCTTTTCAATCTGTGTCAATTCTTCTTTCACGGCTTCTAGCCAGTGTTCATCTTGACAGGCTTCAATGAAATTCTTAGGTTCAATCTTAGAAATCAGACAATATTCTTCTACATTTTTTCTTCTAGTTTTCACTCCTTTTCTCTTATCTCCTATGATTTGACTTTTAGACTAATTCAACTTTACATACCTTGGAGTCTTGGGAATTTCTCAAACTTCTATGTCTTTTGAACTTTCTTCTACACTTGCACTTGTCTGTGCTTCCTAACTAACTTGATTTTCTAGAACAACTTGTGGTTGCTTCACTAGAACATATGGAATAATCTAAATTAGATTCGATGTTTGAGTTTTCTTCCCTTGATTTGTGTTGTCTTCATCTGAATCATAGTTGCATCATCTAGATGATTTTATAGAGTCCTCCTCAACTCTGATAGTTACATTCTCAACAATTCTTGTTAGTCTTTTGTTATAGCATTGGTATGCCTTTCTCTTTGTGGAGTAACCTAGGAATATCCCTTCATCACTTCTAACATCAAACTTTCCTATATCATCATCTCTCCTGATATAACATTTGCTTCCAAAGATCTTGAAATACTTAAAAGTAGGCTTCTAACCGAATAGTAATTCATAAGAGGTCTTACCAGAATTATCATTCACATTTACCCAATTCAAAGTATACACAACAGTGCTTACCACTTCACTCCAATACATCTGAGACACATTTCCTTCCATCATCATTATTCTGGTAGCATCCAAAAAATTTATGTTCTTTCTTTCTACAATTCCATTATGTTGAGGGGTTAAAGGAGCAGATAACTATCTTTTAATTCCATGTTCTTCACAATAAGAATTCAACTCTTTTGAAATGGATTCTCCACCTCTGTCAAATCTCAGGCATTTGATTTTCAAACCTTTTTCCTTTTTTTCCATGGCCTTGAAAATTTTGAACTTGTCCAATGCTTCACACTTTTCTCTTAAAAAGGAAACCCAAATCATTCTAGAGTAATCATCAATGACCAACATAAAATACCTTTCTCCATGAATACTTCTAACTCTAGAGGGACCACAAAGATCAATATGTAGTAGTTCTAGCACATTATTTGAATGAAATTTTTTTCTTCGGAAGGAGACTCTAGTTTGTTTACCCATCTGACATTCTTGGCAGATTACATTAGCTGGCTTCACTAACCTAGGAAAATCTCTTACTGATTGAGTAGAACTTATCTTGATAATTTTTTCAAAGTTTACATGACACAACCTCCTATGCCACAACCAACTTTCATCTACTTGAGAAATTAAACAACTCCACTAGTAGTATTCAAGTGAAAAATATTACCTTTAGTTTGCACACCAGTAGAAATCATGTTTTCAGAACTCCCACGAATCCTGCATTTTTCATTCTTGAAAATAGATCATATCCTTTGTGTACCATCTGTCCAACACTTAACAAGTTATGCTTTAAGCCTTCAACATAGAGAACATCATCAATGTTTTCCTTACCACTAAGGCTAATAGAACCTCTTCCATGAATCACACAATCATTGTTATCTCCAAATATTACAACCCCACTGTCATACTTCTCTAGACTCACAAACTTGCTTTTATCACTGGTCATATGATGTGAGCATCCACTATCAATGACCCACTCATCTTTCTCCTCAACTCGGGCTACAAGAGCTTTCTTATCTTCAATAGATTCAGTAGGCACAAGTTTATTTTCAATGGTAGCAATGAAAGCCCATTCATCTTCATTTTCATCATCTTTATCAGACTCATCATCAGTTACTGCTTCTTCAACAAAGTAGCATCTCTTTTGGAATCTAGGTTTTCTAGGCTTAGATCTAGGAACTCTTTTAGGACATCTTGATGCAAAATTACCTATCTTACTGCATGAAAAACATTTAATAGGAAATACATCTTCATACTTGCATTTTCCTCTTCCTTCTTGCTTTGCAATCAGTGCTTCCAGTTCTTGGATTCAAGCTATTTTAGTTCATCATATTTAGATATCTTTTTTGAGCTCTCTTCCAAACTGTATCCTTTCCTGTAGCTTCTAGATATAGTAGCTTTGAATGTAGATTCATTTTTTGGTGTAGATTCACCAAATTCACTTATTTCAAAAGCAGCAAGCTTCCCTATCA
This sequence comes from Sequoia sempervirens, assembly GCA_007258455.2. Classification (NCBI taxonomy): domain Eukaryota; kingdom Viridiplantae; phylum Streptophyta; class Pinopsida; order Cupressales; family Cupressaceae; genus Sequoia; species Sequoia sempervirens. The sequence goes on from VDFB02270651.1 coordinate 511,714,350, forward strand.
GCGTATCTCTTGTCATCTTGTTTATAGACATAAATTCCTTAATAGCATGAACCTTCATTTTGTAAGGAGGAAAGGATCTGAGTATCTTAGCCACAATTTCTTCCTCACTTACTGAACCTCTGGCACATTTAATACCTAGCACTATTCCATTTACTCTCTATATAAAAGAAGTAATATTTTCATCTTCACCCATCTTCGAATTCTCATACTTTCCTTTTAAGCTCTGTAGCTTAGCCATCTTCACCTATGTATCTCCTTCATACAAATTTTCTAGCTTCATCCAGATCTCATCAGCTGTCTGCAGACCTATCACATTAGCCATCTCTGAATCTATTAGAGTGCTCACCAATGCTTCCATAGCTCTGGTATTACTTTCAACATCTTTGATCTCATCAGCAAAGGAGGGACCATTATGAGGAATATTATATCGATCTCTTGTAATCTTCCAATAAGCATCACCAATGCATTGTAGATGAAATTGCATCCTGACTTTCCACAATGAATAGTTGGTACCATTAAATCTAGGACTATCCTTCTTGAATGTTGTCATTTTGGATCACCTCAAGCTATTAAAATTATTTAGAGGAACCTACTCTGATACCAATTGTTGGAAAAGCAAGGACAAACAATTGAGAGAGGTGTGAATCAATTTTCATAGAAATTGAAGCTTTTTCTAACATAACTTATCCTTAATCTCATATTTGATGAATGAACAATTAACCATAAGTAATTAACACATCAGAGAGACAAATAACACCAAGATTTTTTATGTGGAAACCCTGTTATGGGAAAAACCATGGTATATGTTAGTCCACAAGATTATACCCTACTAAAAGTATAATGAAAAACAATAAGGGGAATGCACATTCATTTAGGCACATTGCCTAGAGCTCACTGCCCAACAAAGTTGGATTAAAAATCCGGAAGGTATGAAATGAGAAAATAGCTTATGCTCAAGCTTGATTACAACTCTAATTAAGCTAAACACTTCTTCACACTTCACACAATCTTCTTATTGTATACACCTAAAAATGGTCACATCACAATAGTTTGGTAATTAATTAAATATTTTTAATATTTAATTAAATCTCTTAATTCTATCTGTGTATAAATAAATCTAAATAATTTATTTATATTATTCATTCTTTCATTTTGATTAAATAAATAAATTTATTTAATCACTTTTCTTATCCATTTCTTAATTAATTAAATAAACATTATGATTTATTTATATTAATTATCATATAATCTTGGCTTGAATATTTTATTCAAATAAATATTAAATATTAATTCTTCTAAAATCCTCTAAATTCCATTCACAATTAAATATTCCAAAGATTTAATTAATTCTTCTAAAGTCTATTCACAATTAAATATCCCAAACATTTAATTGAGTCTTCTAATGTCCATTCACATCAAATATTTCAAAAAATTCAAATCCCCCAACCCACATAACACATAAAATTAAATAAATTTATTTATTTAATATTGGATTATTTGCAACAACCGTGAAATAACTTCAAAATAGAAAATCAATAAATTTCTCTATTTCTGAGAAAAGTTGTTCCCGTGGGTTGAAGACAAACCTCCATTCTTCTCTCCAACCTCCCAACATCTTCCATCTTCCTCTCAACCTCTCAATCTTTCACCATTCAAAATTACTACACAATCTCATAGCCATTGATCTTTGTCGGCCAGGCTCTTGCTTGTAAAAATCTATAAAAGGGACTGTCGGGTTTTTGGAAAAACAAAAAGGAGAGAAGATTTTGTACGGGAAAACTATAGCTAATCTGCAATAGCATAGCCCAACATATCAACATTCCATATCATGGCCAATCAACCTCATATCATAGTTTCAATAACTTTCATAATCCATAGCCCCTGTGCATAATCTACAGCCCCTCTGCATATCTGTATACCAACATTTCACTCCACCAGCATATAGGATAGAGAAGTACTCTCCCTTTGAATATTCGTTTTGTAGGTTGCCATTCTGAGAAGCTTTGCTTACACAATCTGAGAGCAACAACTTCAAGTGAATCACTGAAGAACGAGGACAATGGAATGATTCTGAAGAATCTCTGTTTGAATTCTTTAATTTCATTCTATTTAGCTTTCTTTAGTTTAATGTTGCATTGGTGTGTTTTTGTCATCTCGTTTTTATACTAATATTTCCCACACACATTTTTGGCTCCCACCGTGGGGCTCACTACCCCAATTTTAACATCTTTTTGCAGTTTTTTTTTATAGGTTACGACTGGAAGAGAATATTAGCACATCAAACATGTGTTAGCGCATTTCATGCCCAGTTTAGTGCATATTAACATCCTTTCAGTGCATATTAATTCTGTTACAACGCATCTTAAACATCTTTTAGTGCATTTTAATAGTATTTTAGCTCATTTTAGTGATTACTTAGCGCTATTTAATGATTATGTAGCACTCTTTAAAGATTCTGCAATGCTATTTGTAGTTTCCACAATGCTATTTGTAGTTTCCTTAGAGAATTTTTGTTTTAGTGCTCTTGATGTCTGTTTTAGAGCATTTCTTTATCTTAGCATAGAATTTGTAAGTCTACAACTATAATCTATAACTTAAGTAAGATTTGACTGGATCCAACATGACCGCGGCCAGTAAAGGATTTAATAAAAAAAATGAACCAATCCTAGGATAGTCACTTAATTCAAAATGAAGCAATCCTAGGATAGTCACCTCATTTTCTATTTTGGACTAAAAAGAACTCCATGTCTTTGTGAAGCAATATCTTCACCTAGCATAGAAAATTGTTTATTTGGGCTTAAAATTGAACTCTTGCTTGCTATGATTAAATGGTGATAAGCCTATGTTCTACCCTTAATTGGGTGATCAAAATGCCAGACTCATCTATTCTATTTCATGCAATTTTAAGCTTTGTTAAAACCTTTTAGAAGGCCTGCCATAATGGGAAAAAGTACTCACCCTATGGGAATGACCTAAGTGGGAACAACTAAAGCCAAGTTTTCCAACCTAGTTTAATCAAATGCAGATGGTTGATGAAAATCCCATTCAACGGTAATGTGCATTGATAACCATCCCCAAAGCCTTTTTTCTAAAGGTTGGGAGGTCTCTCAAGGGAGTATATCATTTGCTACACTGAACAGAAACCCATATTACTAACTTTAGAACTAGTGGCTAACTTGTCAGTTTCTGAACACCTTAATTCTCACAATGCAAGGGGAGGGAAGAATCTGCCCCCAAGATACTCACCATATAACTACCATAGACCCTAACCATCAACTATTCTCTTTGGTTAAGACTTGGAAAAGGAAAAAACACGGGCGCCCTTTAGGGGTTGACAAGGTTGTGTGAGCTAACGTGGTTTTAAGATGTGGGCTATGAAATTATGGTGACCTTTTGACCATAGGAGTGAGTCTGTTTAATTTATTTTATCATTGTTCTTTGAAACAACTATTCTACAACTTGCTTGATGTGTCTTCGAAACATTAATTCAGTAAAGATCATCCAAAACTCACAATTACATTGATTACTCTCATGTTAAGAGATTGGAAATCCACAACCTTTGTTAAGAAATCCATTCTCAAAGAATCAAAAAGCCAAAGAAACCACTTAGCTACAAGAAACTATTAAATAAAAGACGATTCTTGTACCAAAGTCGAAAGGTTTTACTTGAACATAGAACCTTTATCCATCGATATCACGACTTTATTAGAGGTTTCATTGACGATTATGCTATAGAACCATTATACTAACAAGCTTTCTTTCAAAGAAGAGCCCTTTCTCAAAGGCACAACCACAATCAGTGTATTCATTCTTCTTATATTCCCCAACCTGCAATTGTATATTCTACTCGTCTGAATCAATTTCTGCAATAGAGAACTCAATCACATTAGGCATTTATCACAAATCCATCTTTTTACGAAGCTACGATCAAACTTCATAAAGTGAAAAATCATTTTTTCTTGATCTTTTGTTTAATTTCCCACAAACAGTATTTTCATCCTTTCAATCAGGGAAAACACGAGCTAAAGACTAGAAATCTTTTAAGTCATAGAATCTTCATTCTATCTTGACTTTCATATCCATCAAAAATTGCACTATTTCATTCTTTTGATCAAAAGTTAGTAGAATTTGGGGCAAAGCTTATGCCTGTTGTCACAAGATCTCGAAAGCACATAGAAAAAGATGAAAGAGAAATTACCACAAACAAAATGGGTGATAATAGTGAGAAAGAAGAGAATCCATTTCATACTGAAGAGATAACAGAAGAAAAACTTCAAGAAGCAGAGCAAGATCCCCAATTCCATAATTTTATGGAAAGGATTTTAGAACGAAACAAAGAAAGATATTTCCTTTCATTAGCTAATCAAGGAGCTAATTTACCTTCCAATTTTTATATAGAAGGAATTAAAGAGAATCCTAAAACTCCTCCTAATGATTTTAGTTCCCTTACTCAATAGATAAAAGAATTACAAGGGAAAATAAAGGAAATGCAAGGGGGTGCAACAAAGAAGTATGTTTTGGATGACATATGTCCTTATCCATTTGATAAGAGTCTTCAAATGATCCCCTTTCCAAAACATTGTGAAATCCCTAAATTTGATAGGTACAATGGGAAAACTGACCCCATTGAACATGTGAGAGATTTCTGAAATATGAGTCTAGAATTTTCTTATGAAGATACTTACTTAATGTGATTGTTTCCATGAAGTCTGGGTGGAAAATTCATGGGGTGGCTTTCAAAGATCACTCCCCCCATCAAAACCTTTGAGGAGTTAATAAATAAATTTATATCACAATACTCCTACAACATCCAACACCAGATAACCATGCTTGATCTTTGTAAAGTGAAACAAAAAGTAGGGGAATATTTCACTACATTTTTGCAAAGGTGGAGAAGGGTGTTTGCATGATATTCCCATCCTATTCTTGAAAAGGAAAATATGGATATCTTCATCAATAGCCTAGATCAAGAATTAAGCTACAAGCTTAATCTGCATTGTCCTCATAACTTTGAAAAATTGATTGAAAATGCAATCACCATTGAAGGGGCCTTGGTCAAAAAAGGAGTAATAAAAAATGATAATCCAAGTTCATCCAACCATAACAACAATGATAAAACAAGGTTTTGGAACAGAAATAAAAATGTTGTCAATGATGGTATAGTGGATGCAAACAATCTACGAACAAGATCATCTATCTTCAACCTATCAAGTGCTCCACGAACCAACCAACAAGGAAACGACAATCAACAAGGACAAAACTTCAATCAAGAAAGAATGACCAATCAAAACACCAAGGATAATCACAGTAATTTCAATAACAATCTTGGCAATACCCAAACATCAAATCCATCCAGACCTCCATTCTTTTCAAATCGATGGAATTTTACCACTTTGGGTCAATCTCTTGAGTTTGCTCTCAAGGAGCTTCTCAATAATAAGGTTATCACCTTACCACCACAAAGAGATTATGAGCCACAAGTCAAACCACCATCATGGAATGACTCGTATTATTGCAATTATCATCGATGTAAAGGTCATAGAACAAATAACTATCAAGCCTTGCAAAATCTAGTACAAGATTTAATTGACAATGACACTATCACATTTGAAGGACATCATACCAATGAAAATCATCAAGCATTCAAAGATCCTTTACCAAACTATCAAAAGGGGGAAACATCATATACCAAAGTGAAAAGCATAAATAATGTTGAAGACAACATAATCTGCCACATCTATGCAGATGATCAGTAGGTTAATGTTATCAAAATTAAGGAAAAACAAGAATATCAACAGGTTAATGTGACTACGAGAGGACAAGAAAAAGTTGTCTTAAAAGGAAGTTCATCGAAGGCAGCTATTCCTTCTCCAAGTCATTATAATCTAGTTGATCAACTGAGAAAAACATCAGCTCAAATCTCCATCCTTGAACTTCTCAAAATATCCCCCGTACACAAGAATATTTTAGAAGAAGCTCTTGTAAACACAACCGTCAACACTGATCTAGATGTAAAAAAAATTAAGCCATGATGGGACATTTGTCTTCCCCAACTTGTCTTTCATTCTACAAAAAAGATGATGCCTCCATGACACATCTGCATAATTCATCGCTTTATCTTGAAGTCATGATCCATAAACATCGAATCAGACGTGTCTTGATAGATGGAGGAGCTAGTTTAAAAATTTGTACCTTAAAGCTAATACATGCCTTAGGAATATCAGAAAATTCCATTGATCCATGAAGGAAAATAACTATCAAGGCATATGATGATGAAGAAAGAGCTTCTAAAGGACTAATAATGCTACCTATCAGAGTGGGACCTGTTGTGAAAAATACCTTTTGTCAGGTTCTAGATCGTGACATTTCCTATAACATACTTTTGGGTCGTCCATGGATTCATGATATGCAAGCGGTACCATCAACGTACCATCAATGCCTCAAGTTTCCATATGATGGATAGGAAATAACTATACAAGTTGACTACAATAGCACCCAAACTTGTTCAAATCTCCAAGCAACTCAAGACACCTTTGTGCTGCACAATAGGGAGGCTCTTACTGCTTCTTCTTCCAATCTTCAAGGCCAATTGCAAGAATTGACAAATAATCTTGACACCAAGCTACATTTAAAAGACAAAGGAGTAGGCAAATATTCACTATGCCTTTCTAGCTTACCTCCTTCTCTGAGGTCACATGGTCAGCCGACCCTATTAAATAAAAAGATCCTAACAGCCTCTACATCCCAAGCTTCTGTTCCAATCATGAAGTTTGATGGAAAATTCATTAAAGCTAACACCACCGAGGAAGAAGCCGAAGATAGGGACATCCTAGGCTGGCTATACAAAGATGAAGATGAATCTCTCTTGCACATCAAGTTACCTACTGACCAATATGGCAAAGGGTATAACATCATGCAAAGAATGGGCTATGAAGGAAATGGTCTGATAGGAAAAAGAAAAGAAGGAATCATTGAGCCAATTCAACCTATTTCAATGTATCCAAAAGATAAAACAGGACTTGGATATGGTAAAAATACAAAAGAGTCACCTTCACAGCGAGCACAAAAAACTCATATAGGAGAATCAATTTCAGATAAACCCCATGAAGATGTCACTCTACAAAAATTTTATGAATCAGTTTTCCAATTGCAAAATGGTTCAGACACTGATTCTAATGAATATGAATGGGACACCATCTATAACGATGAATTTTGGAGAGACAAAAAAGTTGATACCATACACAAATATGCACCTGTTCTCATACAAGAAGAAAGCTCGAGAACACAACCACTTGAATTTGAACCATGATATGGCGATGACTCAAGTGAGGATGATTCAAATTTTAAAGAGATTGATAATCGACATGAGAATACCATCATAGACGTTGTCTATCATGAAAATGACAACCATATCATGACTTTGACAGCTCAAGACCTTACCCACCTAATGATCCCATACCTTTATTCTATCTGGAACTTATTGATTGGGACAACAATGCACCAATCCATATCCCTACATTCCATGATGATGAGGATATTGTAAATTTCCTTTGTTCATCTAATCAAAAAAAAAATTGTTCCATCAAAGAATCTCATACTCAAGATTTTGATAGGGAGGGTGTCAAGTCTCTTAGCTGTAAAATAAATGAAATAAAAAATGGATCTATTAGTGAAAACTAAAAAACGACAGTGGTAGATCACAACAAGAGAAAAAAAAAGAGTGAATTTGACGGTGAAAACTTTTTTGAGGCACTGAAGGATGAGAAACTTGAAACTCTACCCAAACATTATCAAGAAAGATCTTCAGTTTTGATTGAGCCAACAGAATCAACCAACATAGGTACAACAAAGCAAACAAAAATATTGCAACTTGCAACATCATTAATAGTGGGAGAAGTACTAAAATTCATAGAGTTCTTGAAGGAGAATCAAATCAACTTTGCTTGGTCATATGTCGATATGCTAGGGTTAGATCCTAATCTGATAATGCATCATCTATCTATAAACACAGGGACAAAACCTGTGAAGCAAAAACTCAAAAAAATGCATCCACATGTTGCATTATTGGTTAAAGAGGAGTTGAAGCTTTTAGATGTTGGATTCATTCGGTCTATTGACTATGTAGAATGGATCTCCAATATCGTACCTATTTCAAAGCCGGATGGAAGGATTAGAATTTGTACAGATTTCAGATATTTGAACAAAGCATGTCCCAAAGATGACTTCCCTTTGCCAAACATAGATATGATTATTGATTTAACTACTGGCCATGCAATGCATTCATTAATGGATATATTTTTAGGATACAACCAGATAAAGATTGCACCAGAGGATCAAGATAAAATAGCGTTCACATGCCCTTGGGGTACCTATTGTTGGAATGTCATGCCATTTGGGCTTAATAATGCAGGAGCAACTTATCAAAGAGAAATGACCACCATTGTCCATGACATGATGAACACCTTCATGGAAGAATATGTGGATGACTTATTGGCCAAATCTAACACAAGAGAAGGACATATAGAAATCTTGTCAAAGATCTTTATCATAACGGACAAGTTCAATGTTCGACTCAATCCAAAGAAATGTGTCTTTGGCGTTAAATCTGGAAAACTCTTGGGATACATTGTTTCAGAAAAGGGCATAGATGTTGATCCAGGAAAAGTACAAGCTATAATGGACATGTCACCACCATGAAATATCAGTCAGCTCTGATCATTGCAAGGATGACTACAATCCATCAGGAGGTTTATAGCTCAATTGGCAGACAAAAGCTTACCATTTACACATCTATTGCATAAAAATTTCCCATTCAAATGGGAGGAAAAGTGTAAAGTAGCATTTAATCATATCAAGCAATATCTCATGAATCCACCAGTCCTAGTTCCTCTAGTTCTAGGAAAGCCACTCATACTCTATTTCAGCAACAAAAGTATCTTTGGGAGAGTTACTAGCATAGGAGGATTCTACAGGCAAAGAAAGAGCCATATACTATATCAGTAGAACTTTAACAAGTCATGAACTAAACTACAATTTCATTGAAAAAGCTTGCCTAGCAGTAGTGTTTTCTTCCCAAAAGTTGTGCCACTATATGTTGGACCATACAGTTAAACTGATAACCAAAATTGATCCACTAAAATACCTCTTAAGCAAAGCTACCTTAACATGAAGACTTGCAAAATGGGTAATGATCTTAAGTGAGTTTGACATTCACTATGTAGATCGAAGAGCTATAAAAGGACAAGTCATAGTAGATTAGTTGGCCGAAGCACCTTTACAAGAAGAAAACCCAATGCACATTGAATTTCCTGATGCAGATGTCTTTAGAACAACAATTAAGAAATCATGGACATTGTACTTTGATGGATCTTACACGCAACATGGCTCGGGGGAAGGGATTATTTTTGTCACACCTGAAGGACATATCATTCCAAAATCATATCAGTTGATGTTTCCCTGCACAAATAACATAGCTGAATATGAAGCATTGCTCACAGGAATGAAGATAGCATTGGAATGGTGGATTATAGAGCTGCAAGTCTACAGTGATTCACAGCTTGTCATTAATCAAATCAATGATGATTATCAGACTAAAGATGATAAGCTGCTACCTTACAAGAACATGGTGGACAATTTTAAAAAGTATTTTGTGGCAATCAAGTTTCCAAAAATTCTAAGGATTGATAATAAAGCTACAGATGCAATGGCTACAATTGCTTCCTTGTTACAATTATCAGAAAATAAAAAATGGTATGAATTCTTGGTGGAACAATTATTTTCTCCCACCTATGATAATACTGAGACCCAAGTCATATGCCATTTAACCAATTCTGATTCACCTTTATATGGAAAAACTTATACCTACTTGAAAAATAACATCTTACCTCTAGACTTATCTTGAAACCAAAAAAGGAATTTCATACGCCAATATCCCACTATACCTTGATTGTCGATATCCTTTACCGACATGGTTTTGATGGTATGCTCCTTCGATGTCTTGAACATGATGAATCTGAACAAGCCTTACAAGAGGTTCATGGTGGTATTTTTGGAACTCATTCAAGTGGTTTAACCTTAGCAAAGAAACTTGTTAGAATGGGATATTATTGGCCTACCATGGAGAGAGAATCTTTTACTTTTGTCAAGAAGTGTTCTAAATTCCAGATCCATGGGAATCTTATTCATGCACCTGCATAGGAACTGCAACCTTTCACTCTGACATGGCCTTTTTCTCAGTGGGGACTAGATCTTGTTGGAAAAATTCATCCTTCATCATCAAATGGGCATAAATTCATCATCACGGCTATAGAGTATTTTAAAAAATGGATTGAAGCTATTCCTTTGGCGATCGTGACCAGTAAAAAAATCTCTTCATTTATCCTGAATTACATCATCTGCCGATATGGAATTCCTAATTCTATCATCACTAATAATGGGAGGCCTTTCAAGAATCAATATGTTGATGAACTTTGTGAAAGATTTCACATCCAACACAGGTTCTCTAAACCTTACTATCCACAAGGAGATGGTCAAATAGAAGCTTCAAACAAAACAATCTTGAAGATCTTGAAGAAGACGGTAAATGATGCCGGTCGTGATTGGCATGTCTAGTTAAATCTAGCTTTGTGGGCATACAGAACCAGCATTTGCACACCAACAGGGGCTACCCCATATGCCTTGGTATATGGAGCAAAAGCGATCTTACCATTAGAGGTTGAAATACCTTTGCTTAGGGTTTCACTGAAAGGATTGATAAATGATGAAGACTATTGAGTATCTCGTCTGCAAGAGCTAGAACTGTTAGATGAAAGATTTCAACATGCAGTTGATCATTTGAAGGGTTATCAACAAGTTATGTCCTATAGCTACAATCACAGAGTTAAACCATAGACATTTCAAGTAGGTGATTTAGTCTTGAAAGAAAATCCACGCAATCAGCAAGAAAGAGAAAAGAAAGGAAAATTTCAACCAAATTGGCTTGGTCCATTTGTCATCATTGCAACATATGGTTCTAGAGCATATCAGTTATCTACGTCAGAAGGGGACCTGTTTGAAGAACCGATCAACAACATTCATTTGAAGAAGTTCTATTTCTGAATCATCAAAATTGAAAAATTCCTAAAAAAATTCATAAAAATTAGAAAAGGTCCTAAAAAAAGTTCACATGATTTAAAAAAGTGCATTAAAAACAAGTGGTGAAAACTTGGAAAACAAGCGCTACTTGTGATCAAAATGGGCTCCTCTATCTATTAGCTTATGTCTTGCATTCACTTTACGGTATCCTCTATCTATATCAATCATCTGTACATATCTATCATATTCATATCATGCAACGGGAATCCTTGTGTTTCATCATGGCTTGATGAAATTTGTTCATATCCATAATATTCAAGTTGTGTTTACACTGGGGGTAGAAACATAGACTAAACAAGAGAGGGCCAATGAGCTTTTAGAACATCACAAATAGACAAATGACAGTTTGCAAAAACACAACATACATTGACCCATCAAATCAACCACAACACCAAAATGATTACTGCATGCTAATGAAATCAAACAATATGGTCAAAAAAAAGTTAATCAAAACACAGACATCAATGTTGATAACCAAGTTGGATGATCTTAATCTGAATAATGTTTGGAATACTTTAGGAAAATTTTGAATTGTTGGTTGATTTTCCATCATATCTCTGGAGCAAATTGATGATGTACTAAACTAGAAAAGCAAGGATGGAGTATGATTTTTTTCTTTGTTTGTTGTTTGTGAGTGAATCATTAGTACTATGCAAATTGGTCACGAGACATGCTCTACTAAGTACCATTGATGACATTTCAAAATTTGCATGGGAAACGGGTTAACTCTTGTTTGTTTATGCAAGGGATACTCAGGTCATCTTGGTTCAATTATACCTAGATGCTTGTATTATCTTGCTATATCAAAAATCATGAAAGCAATACTCAGGTCATCACTGGTGCTAACATACCCTTTGATGCTTGTATTAACTTTCAACATTATAATGCTCTATGATGACACAAAAAGCACAAATAAGCTCTCAGAATGGCAATATTGTATAGATACCTTGCATGGTTAGTGTAGATTACATTCATTTTAGAATATGCATTTTGCATTTATAGATTTTCTCAAAAGCTAGAAAAGTATCAAAATTTCATATCTTTCCAATAAACGACTAAGCGTATTTGACATCCAAAAAAAAAAGGCATCATCATATACATTTTTCATAACGTATCATTTCGTTTGTTTCGATACATCATATGTCACATCATAAATAATATCATAAGTATCATGCATAGATAAAATAGATATACTCATTGCATGAACAAATCATTGCTACATATCATATTATCTCAAAAATGAATGTCAAAATATACAAAGATGTTAGCTATGCATGACATAACATCATCCAAAATAGGATCGTATCAGTGTGTATACAAACATATCAACAGAATATCAATAAGACATCATGCAAAATGCACTACAAAGTGCTATCCTCTAATGGTGCTGGTCTAGAACCTATCCCACCTGCACCCGATGGACCTGCTCCACCTGCCTCTGATGACCCTCCTGGAGGTAATGGCTGCTATACACCCCTGCTGGTAGCCCAAGAGAGACTATGTGTAGACCGAGACTATGTATAACTCACTCTTTGCTCAGGTGGTACTACATCATGGTATCTGATCCTATAGAACTCTGCCTCCCATATGGCTTTGGTCAGCTCTCTCATCATGCCACCTGTTGTTGCTCTCTGTAGACTATTAGCTAGGGCCATGGCCTCCTCACCCTGTCATCTGGCTGTATCTCTCTCAGCCGTCACTATAGTCAATTGTCCTTGTAGTTGTGTAACCAAGGCATGCACCTGTGCTAACTAACCCTGTAAGCTCTGCACTCTACTCTGCAAGGTAGCTATCTAACTCAACACCACTAGATCTACTGAAGATGATGGAGTTGAATGTCTCATCTGCAGTCCACCTCTACCACCACCTCTGCCGCTACCCCTGCCAGCTCTGCCACCTCCTCCACCAATATCACCCTAACTCTCCTCATCACTACTATCTCCATCCCCATCTAACTCATCATTATCATCCTCCTCGGAGTCATCACCCTCTGAAGCCACCTCTCGCTGTCACCTATGTCCCCCTATATGTGGTCTCTGCTCCACAACTGGAGCGGCAGGCTCATTAGGATCAAATAATCATGGCGCGGGATGTTCCAACACATATTGACCATAATCTGGAGTCATCCCCCTGTCAAGAATATCAGCTCTATAGTCCCACATCTGTGCTCCCAAATTGGTGAGCTTTGCCACTGCTGCATCATATGAAATCTGTGGACCCCACACTGTAAGCTCCTGCTGCCGACGCACATAAATAGATGAACCCTATGGAATACCCTAAGGCCGACCATACTGTCACCACACCTGACCAAGAAAAACCTCTCAATAATCCCAGGAATATGACCAATCAGATATCTAGCGGTAAAGACATAGGGCATCTGCCTAGCATCCTCTGGCCATGCCTCATAATCTACATAGGGCCACTAGCATACTGTATCAAGATCATCTAGAAGATGCTACTAATGATCTAGTTTTCCCAGCCTTAGCTAAGCAATGACATTGGTATATCTAAATCTGTATGGTCGACCGACAGGCCGTCATCCATGAGTCAATGGTTGCATAATAGAAAAGTGCTCCCATGCCCATATCTATAAAAGTGAACAACCAACAGCTAAACTTCAGCCTCGACTGTACACAATATGGTGTAGCTCATCATATAAATGTGCAAGCATTCACGATCCCCAAGCATATCGTGTACCCTGCATCACCATACTCTCAAGTACACGACCCCACCTAACTATAAAGCCCTTCGACCTATGGTCAGGGCACAAAACACCTCCAATGAAGCCTACAAGTGCAGAGGGGTAAGGGATCATATGAATCCATCATCTCGCCCCATGGGATATAATATCATGCAATATGATCATCCCTGAATATTCGCCTCAAGGCACCAGTGCCTCTCGCCTCCCGGTCATCAAATCTCACTCTCACCCATCACTGGAATCTTCAGGATGCGATACACATCCTCTGGAGTCACGGTAATCTCTCCTGTCAGAAAATGAAAGGTGTTCATGTCACTGTGCCACCTCTATGCAAGTGTTGTCAATAAACCTCTATTGAGATGCACCTTAGGCATGTCAAGTAACATGGTCAGTCTGCATGCCTCAATCACATCTCTATCCACCTGTCCAAACTGTGGAATCAATCTCCATGTCTTCGGGAATTTCTCTCGTAACTGCAAGATGCTCAATCTCTCCTGTTGAATAGGAAGAATTATCAAGTCAAAGCAACATCAATATCAAATCATCAAGATGAATCAATCAAATCATGGAAAACAAATTTAGTTTTTTTTTAACAACCTTAGAAGCAAACTTATCAACAAACTATTTGTTTTTCATCATCATGGAAAGAAAATTTATCAAAATCATGTTCGCTTTTAACAACCTTAGAAGCAAACTTATCAACAAACTATTTTTTTTCATCATCATGGAAAGGAAATTTATCAAAATTCTATTTTCTTTTAACAACTTTAGAAGCAAACTTATCAACAAACTATTTGTTTTTCATCATCATGGAAAGCAAATTTATCAAAATCCTGTTCGCTTTTAACAACTTTAGAAGCAAACTTATCAACAAACTATTTGTTTTTCATCATCATGGAAAGCAAATTTATCAAAATCCTGTTCACTTAAATTAACAACTTTAGAAGCAAACTTATCAACAAACTATTTGTTTTTCATCATCATGGAAAGCAAATTTATCAAAATCCTGTTCACTTTTAACAACTTTAGAAGCAAACTTATCAACCTATTTGTTTTTCATCATCATGGAAAACAAATCTATCAAAATCCTATTTTTTTTAACAACCTTAGAAGAAAACTTATCAAACAACTATTTGTTTTTCATTAACTTGAAAGAAAATTTATCAACTATTATTTGTTTTCCAACAACCTTGGGAACAAATTTATTACACAAAACATCATCAAATCAGGGCAACACAATACACAAACAATCAATACAAGGTCATGCATTGTAAAATTGATAAAGGGCACTACATAATCAAGGGCACTATGGAAATTATCAAAAGTGCTGCATAAAAGTTAAAAAGTGCTAAAACACTAAATTTCACATCAAACCATGGATAAACATGCCCTAAATGGAAAATTTTCAAATGCTGAAAGTTTAACAAGGTACATACCGTAGGTCCATAGTGCCCTGGTTATTGATGTTGTTGGATGTGCTTGAAATGGTGCTAGTGGGTAGGAAGTGCCATTTTTCTTACTCCAGACCTCAAAAATTACAATTTTTACTAGGTTAAAATGGGAAAATGACATGGAAAATGACATTTTTAACCTATTTAAAGGAAAAATTGGGGCATTTTCTCACATTCTATCATTGCAAGGGAAATTTAGGTCATCAATTTTTCATCTCACATCTTTTCATGTAAATTTCTTCACATCATAAATTTTGAACGATGAATCGACATCTTAAAAATCATAAAAATTGAAAAATTCCAACAAATCTAAAAATTCAAAAATTTCACAAAAATAAAAATCTTATCAATTCATCATTTGAGGGGGCATATACCTATCAACATTCGACAATCAGCATCTGGGGAAAATTTCAAAATTCTTTGAAGCAATGCATAAAACACATCACTTTAAAGAGGGGAAAAACTTATACACCTAAAAATGGTCACATCACAATAGTTTGGTAATTAATTAAATATTTTTAATATTTAATTAAATCTCTTAATTCAATCTGCGTATAAATAAATCTAAATAATTTATTTATATTATTCATTCTTTCATTTCGATTAAATAAATAAGTTTATTTAATCACTTTTCTTATCCATTTCTTAATTAATTAAATAAGCATTATGATTTATTTATATTAATTATCATATAATCTTGGCTTGAATATTTTATTCAAATAAAGATTAAATATTAATTCTTCTAAAATCCTCTAAATTCCATTGACAATTAAATATTCTAAATATTTAATTAATTCTTCTAAAGTCTATTCGCAATTAAGTATCCCAAACATTTAATTGAGTCTTCTAATGTCCATTCACATCAAATATTTCAAAAAATTCAAATCCCCCAACCCACATAACACATAAAATTAAATAAATTTATTTATTTAATATTGGATTATCTACAACAACCATGAAAGAACTTTAAAACAAAAAATCAATAAATTTCTCTGTTTCTGAGAAAAGTTGTTTCTGTGGGTTGAAGGAAAACCTCCATTCTTCTCTCCAACCTCCCAACATCTTCCATCTTCCTCTCAACCTCTCAATCTTTCACCATTCAAAATTACTAGACAATCTCACAGCCATTGATCTTTGTTAGCCAGGTTCTTGCCTGTAAAAATCTATAAAAGGGACTGTCGGGTCTTTGAAAAAAAAGGAGAGAATCTTTTGTACGAGAGAACTATAGCTAATCTACAATAGCATAGCCCAACATATAAGCACTCCATATCATGGCCAATCAACCTCATATCATAGTTTCAATAGCATTCATAATCCACATCCCCTGTGCATAATCTACAACCCCTATGCATATCCGTATACCAACATTTCACTCCACTAGCATATAGGATAGAGAAGTACTCTCCCTTTGTATATTTGTTCTACAGGTTTCCATTTTGAGAAGCTTTGGTTACACAATCTGAGAGTAGCAGCTTCAAGTGAATCACTAAAGAAAGAAGACAATGGAATGATTTTGAAGAAGCTTTGTTTGAATTCTTTGATGTCATTTTATTTAGCTTTCTTTAGTTTAATGTTGCATTCATGTGTTTTTGTCATCTCGTTTTGATAATAATATTTCCCACACACACTAATTACTCTACTTAGTAATGATATTCACACATGTGCACATAGGAGCACATGAAGCATACTTTCCACCGATCACACACTCACTCTTATATATCTGCTACAGGAGATTTCATCACAACATGGTCGACCAAGAAAAATAAATTATATTTGCAATGTCAGCCCAGATTAACAACTAAATTTTAATGTGAACCCACCAATGTCAGCCACAACATAGTGGAGACCCAAATTAATATCTCCAACACAAAAATACTTTAATTAATTTTTCCTTGACCATCCACAACACGCTATCATCAACATGTCGGTCAGGAACATGAAAATTCGAACATGGGCAAGAAAAGATCTTCAATCACAAGTTCACCGGATCAAGTGGACATACCATAATGATAGAGAATGAACTAGAGATATCTGAGAACACCAAGAAACAACAAAGAAGCATCCACAACAACTGAGATAACATAATCACACAATCTTCATTCAGGAACACTTACAAAAACCAACAAAACACTGTTAGACCATAACTCACACAGAACTTCACGCGGACCTCTAAAACTTCTAGTGGATGATCTAGACATACTCAACAATAAACCCTTTAATCCACATCAACTAATATTTTGCGTATAGAAAAAAATTCCTTCATGACCTGCACATTTCCACTAGGAACCTGAAACACTTTCTTTTACAACTTTCTCAATATCCTTGACATATACAACAATTGATACACCAAATGCTAATAGTATTGACAACAATGACAACCAAATATCAGCAACACATCCACAATATCCAACAATCTACCAACACATATTTGACCTAGATCAGATTCGAAATCAAGATCAACAAGAAAGAAGAAATCAATAAACAACCAGTGTGATACCCACAACCTCGGAACAATCAAGGAAGTCAAAAATGTGTTTATTGGCAAGGTATGTACTACAAAAGAGAAGAAATTGGTCATTGATGCTTTACAAATGTATCATGATGTGGTCGTGTGGAGTTATGAAGATTTGAAGACCTATGACAACTCCATTATCACACATATTATCCCCCTCAAACCTAATGTTTGACCATTCTGACAAAGACAATGTCCCATCAATGCCTCATTCGAACGTATCATTTTTCAAAGAAGTGCAGAAACTACTTTCAGCTAGAATCATCTTTCTAGTTAGGAACTCCATGTGGGTGGCCAATTTGGTCCTGGTTAGAAAAAAAAATGGAGAAATCATATTGTGTGTGGATTTCTGCAACCTGAACAGAGCTTCGGAGAAGGACAACTATCCAATGCCTTCACTAGATGAGGTTTTGTATATTATTAATGGATCACAAATGATGTCCTTCCTCGACAGGTACTCCAGGTACATTCAAGTTATGGTGCAATATGAAGATTGGTACAAGACCACATTCACCACCAAGTGGGGCATCTTTGCATATAGAAGAATTCCATTTGGGCTCATCAACACCGGCGCCACTTTCTAGCATGCAATGGACATTGCCTCAAAGATCTGATTGGAAAGTGCATAATCATCTACATGGATGATTTGACCATGTTCTCCAAGAATCAGAGTGATCATGTCTCTAATCTATGCAAGGTTTTTTAGAGGTGTCAAGAATTTGGGGTCTCCCTTAATCTAAAGAAATGCATCTTCAGAATCATCGAAGGCAAGTTACTCGAGCATGTTATTGTACAAGAGCGAATTTGCACCCAAGGTGCAATTCCCCTTTTTTCCTTTATACACTTTAGAAAGCCAAATTTGGAGGCTTAAATTTACTTAAACCCACTGTTTGCAGTCCACGTGGAGCCTATTTTGTGTGTCAATGGAGGTGTTTTTGTCAGCAACATCTGCACGGCGCGCTTACGTCCCTAGCAGATTCCTGTAGTTGAGCTAGCAATGGCATTACTCTTCTCATTGGTAGTGAAGTTGTAATGCCTCCTTTAGCCAACCGACCTGAATATGGCCATTTTCATCCTCATTCCTTCATATTCACTCTTCCATTTTGCATTCCAACTCTTCATCACATCAAGCTTCCATACTCACACTCTCATTTTCACCCACTTCCAAGTATTCCAAGCTTTCCATTGTAGCAATATCACACTCCATCAACTCGATAGAGCACATTTGGGACCATGCCATACATAGTAGAGCTTGAGTTCCTCTCATTTCTCCTCCAAGCAACATTGAGTGCTCTTGGTGGAGGTGGCAAGCTTCCCTCTCCTCTCCCTTACCATTTGGTGAGTAGCATAGTACTACATTGTAGTGTTTGTGTTTTCATTACATTGCCTCTTTATCTCATTCTTTTGGCTGTTTGTGGCAGTGGAAACACCTAAACGGGGGTCTAACTAAGGCAGGCCCCTATACAACCCCCCCAACATTTTCTCTCTTGTTATGTGTAGGTGGACACACTTTGTGGAGCTAGCTAGCGAATAGGCTTTTCTACGAGATCATCTTCATCACCTTAGCTTTGGTATATCTATTTTATCACCTCCATTTCTATTTCTCTTATTTCATAGTATTGTTTTGTTCTCTTAGAAGTTGTTAAGCTAGGTCATTATTCATTTCAACGAGTTCAACCTTGCCTCAGTTGTATTCTGACTGTACGAACTACAATGTGCTTTCAAGCTGCCAATGCACCACATTATCGTCCAAAGTCCACACTACATCCTCGGGCAGAGAGTTTCCTAAGGTGCAAACTTGGACCTAAAAACTGACTTTCCTAGCCCCACCTTAAAACTTGGGATTGATGAGTGGTCATAGGGTTCTATAATCTTCATCATTCTCATCCCCATACCCTAAGCACTACACTTAGATAAGGTAAGTTAGGGAAACCTCTCGCATCTTGAGCCTCTGTGACCTGGGGTCTTGCACACGGTGGTCCCCCTCTTTTACATTCTTGGTGAACCTGACATGAACCATCATCCATTCATCTGTCAGTGTTGAGGCTTCCCTTAGTTACTTCATGATTGTTGTGTTCTCAACTATTGTGAAGGTTTATGAACATCACAACCCAATCCACAACTTTTGAGCATATTGTGAGGAGAAGTGTATGGCATTTCTGATGGATAGAATGAAGGTTTCACTTGGTCTCTCTATGAGCCTCTTCTCTGGTCCCACCATTAGTTTTGTTGCATAGAAGTAGGTGTCAAGGAGTGAGATGGGATTCATCGACGAAAGTGATTACATCTCGAATCCTCCTACATCCCCCACACCATCATTGGTGGATCAGCATGAGGCTGTTCAAATCCCTATTGAATATGTGTTTTCCCTTACAAAGGGGTTGGGAGACCTTGGAAATCATTTGGAAAGAAATCTAAGGATGGCTAGTGCTGCTTGGCTTGTTAGTGAACTAAAACATATGATGGATAAAGGCTGAATAGGCATAAAAATTCTAAGTAGTCTCTTTGGTATCACTGAAGCCTGTACCCCTTCGGGAAACCCTAGTTTTGCACCAAGAGTCACCTTTGAAAAACACGAGAGATAGTTAGGAGTATCAATGCCTCCCACCTCTATCTACATGGCTGATGCGGTCCCTTCCATTAGTATCCCTTCCTTCCCTAATTAATTAGAAACTATCAAGGTGAATAAGGTCCTATTGGGATTTAGCTTTACCCCTTATATTACCTCTGGTGGTGGGGGTCTTGGAAAAATAGGTGGTGGAGACTTTGGTAGTGGTGGTGTATTGGGTAGCAGAGGTAGTGTTGGCAAAGGTGGTTTCGATAAAGGTCATGGTGGTGGTTCTGACGATGGCTCTACTGGTGGCAGTGGCTCTAGCAGAAGTCATACCAGTGGTGGTTTTGGAGGTGGAATTGGTGGTGGCTCTGGAGGGGGTTCCTCTAGCCCTTTATTTTCTAACTACCCTATTCTAAATACTCTACTTCAGAATATGGGTAAGATGCAGAATCAGTTAGCAATCCTTTTCCAAGCCTCTTCCCAACCTATTTTCAAACCTTTCTTTTAACATAACCCATTGTTGGTTGCCATCTTGAACACTGCCTTCCCTCATGGAATTGATATTCCTAAATTTAAGAAGTTTTGTGGTAAGGGGGATCTGTAGATGCACATGTCTACCTTTAACACCCTCTGTAATGAATTCTTCCATCATGACGCCTTCATGGATAAACTATTTCCTTGATCCTTCAAGGACACAACACTCAAGTGGTACTATTCCTTGCCTGATAATTCTATTTTCTCATTCGACTAGCTTGTTAATCAATTCCTTATACAATTCCAAGTAAACATCAAGCCAAAGATGACCTTTTGAGATCTTGTATGATGTAAGCAAGGAGACAATGAGAAGATTACTAATTTTATAGTGCATTATCAAGTGCTTCTTTCACAAATTTGATACCAGCTGCCCAATTCTGACATACAGAAGGTGTTCATATGGAACTTGCAAAGGACTTGGCAAGAGAAGTTCACCCTTATGAAATACCACTCCTTCACACATTTGTGTGCAACCTTATGAAAATACCAATAGAGGGTTGCCCAGTTCGGGGGATCCTCCTCATGCTCCCATTCTGAAGGAAAGTCCATCATATCAATCTCTAGGAAAGGAAAAGCCATCGTGAATGTAATAGTTGTTGTAGATGACAATGGCCTCAAACACAACTAGAAATTCATGAAGTTGTCTGAATCTTATAGTTTCATCTTGCAAAAGCTGTTGAAGGATAAGACCATAACTTTGTCATCCCCTAAGCTTGTTAGGGAACCCTATCCTAATTGGTATGATGGGAGTGCTTACTATTAGTACCATGGTGTTAATGAAAATGATACTAAATGTTGATTGTGGTTGCATCATGAGATACAAGACTGTATCGAGGGTAGTAGAATTCTCCTCGATGGGAATAAATAGAAAGCTAACAAATCAGTGGCGAAAGCTAATAGTGAATTACAGATATACACAGACCCATTTCCATCACATTCTACCAACATGATTATCGATCCCATTGATTCTATTCCTCAACCTGAGGCCAATGTGAACATGGTCACAGTAACTTCTACTGTTCAACCCCCACCTGATTCACTAAATATTACATTTACATCACAAGATCTACCCTTAAACAACAAGAATTCACCTCTTTACGTTCCTGATCACATCAATGGTAACATTGTGATGGTAGTCTTGATAGACCCCGCAAGCTGTGTGAATATTATTACCAAAGAAACATTAGTATTGAAATCGTTGTAAAAATAAAAGTATGGAGAAACAAAATCTACCATCCATACCCATGATGGTATGAGACTTAAACCTTATGGCTCAATCACTTTGTCCATCCTGGTTGGACCTCAGATTGTTGACACGGCCTTCGATGTTATTCTAGAATCAAACCTATTTAGAGTCAAGTGAGGCATTCCTTGGTTGGCTTCTATGAATGGGATCGCATCTGTTATACATAAGTGTTTAAAGTTTTCCCACGAGGGTGTCGTGCATGATAACGGTTATTAGCCTTTGATATCTCATGGTGGATACCTACTAGATCACTTTTGGCCCTCCTTGGTTGGTCTACTTCCTTTGAGAATGGACCTACTTTACAAGAACTATGTGAAGTACAAAACAAGGGGCAAAGGGGAGCCAAAGTTGACCCTTCCTATAATAGAAAATTG
Organism: Sequoia sempervirens; assembly: GCA_007258455.2. Classification (NCBI taxonomy): domain Eukaryota; kingdom Viridiplantae; phylum Streptophyta; class Pinopsida; order Cupressales; family Cupressaceae; genus Sequoia; species Sequoia sempervirens. Next base: position 511,736,855 of record VDFB02270651.1, read on the forward strand.
GTCGCCTCCTCTTCTTGAGATGAGAAGGAGTTCGCGCTCATGAATACTCCTCCAACAAAAGAAGAGAATTCCATGTCGGCCCCTTCTCCTCCCTGCAAAGGAAAAGAGAAGACTATACCATCTACTTCCTCTTCCTCAAAGGAAGAGGAGAAGCCATAATGGCTCCCTCCTTCTCATAAAGGTAAAGAGAAAATGACCTTTTTCCTAAATTTCCCCATCCTCTCCCCTTTCCTAGGAAGAGTACTGAATGAGCAAGCCCAGTGGCTACCCTCTGAGTCCAATGATTCCTCCTTGGTGTAGGCCCAAGATTAGGATGACAAACCTCCCTAATGAATATCCAAGACCATGGTAATACTTATACGGAAAAAATAAAGGTTCTCGCAGAGAATTCAATCTATGACTTCCTACTACTCCCACTCCTAAGGAAATGAGTGGAAAGAGGCCTACTTTTGATGCTCTTGCCTCGACTACTCCCATTGCTCCTCAACCTTCTCCCCCTCCTCCTATATGGGAACCCATTCCTTCACCTAAAATAGTCGTAGTGGATGTTCCTATTGTCGATCAGGAACCTCCCATCCCTTCACAAGCTCTACCTTCTAACTCCAACAGCTATAGAAACCTCCTTGCACAAGAGCGCAAGCGCTAACAAAAGGCTCTCCTAGCTAAGTAGGCCACCTCATAGAAGAAGAAGGAAGAAATGACTGCTCCTATTTTAGGACTTATTGTTGCATCACCTTCCTCCCTTCCTGCTATTTCTTTTCAACCTAACTTTCTTTCGGCTTCCATTGCAAGCATAAATGTACCTAACCCTAAATGGGTATAGGTGTTTATCACTGCTTTAGCAGAGCTGCCTTTGCTAATGTTCATCCCAGATATTTAGCCTTTCCCTAAGCTTGTGGACATGGTTAACACTTTGGACGTGTCCACTGCAGTTCTATCCTCCTCTTCCTCTCCACCCCTGGCTTCGTCTATGGGGAGTTCATCTCCTCCCACAAAGAAAGAGGTAGAGGTTGGTCCTTCTAGTAAAAAGGACATAAGTGGAATCCACCTTCTTCATAAGGTGGCCCTGTGATGACTTGTTATGTCCTTGTGAGAGAACTAGTCCCAGCTTCCCCTTAGTTCATCATAGCTCCTAATTCATTCGGTGAACTTAATGGTGAATCTCAGGAACAACTTGCACTGTCCACTGAGGATAAGCATGATGCTCCTATGGGATGCATGTTTAATTATGTCGATGAAGTCCCAGCCCTATTGGCGATCTTTGCAAAATCGTTGACTTTGACTCCATCGGAGCTCAGTGGAGAGGACCTTAAGGGGCCCTTGTCCTTAGTTGTGGGAGGGTTGGATGCTCCTCCTCTTAACATTCCACCCTTGCAGGCACGTCCTCTTTCCCCTTATGAGGATCTAGATTGGGAAGTGGATGACCTCTTGGATGAACAATGTTAGGAGGAGGTCCCCTTTTCTTTATCTTGTGTGTGTATGTTTTGTGATGTGTTCCCCCGTACTCATGCTATGTGTTCTTGGATGACCCTCGTTGCCCCTATTGGTGCTTGGATACAGGCATGGTTTTTGTGTCATGAACCTTCTTCTACTTGTACCATCATTCTTCCATGTTTGTGATTAATTTTCGATAAATTGGGGATGATGGAAAGTGTTGGGGGAATTTAGGCTTCCCTTCCATCTTGACCAAATTTTTTATTTTTACTTTATTTTCTACGCATTCTTCCTTATCTGGTTGGGGATTGATGATCTTTCACCTTGCATTGTGGTTACCTATTACTATATGAGCCTGGATAGATTTGACCCACTAAACTAGATCCCCCTATTCCCTTTGTGTGTATTTTCCTTTTCTTTTTTTCTTTCCCTTTATCTTTCTCTCTTCTTCACTTGAGTTGTCCCTCCTATGTGTGACAACGTTCTCCTCTTTAACACATCAATTTTTAGAGAACAAATTCATTGCCAAACAAATCTTTTCATGAAAGTTTTGACAACATTCCTTTTCCTTAGAATTGCATTCTCAACTTGGAACCCTATCGGAATGGGTTTCCTTCATCATGGGTTAGTAAAGAAAGGATTTGGAGACCTTCCTTTGAAGTGGGAACTATGTTGACTTCCCCTCACATGGGGACATGACCTCCCTTTCAAATTCCTTGATGATGAATCACTCTAAGGTGAATGGTCACTTTTAAATTGTAAGTCCCTTGAGCGGACTCCTTTCTTCTTCACAGTGGGTTCCCTAGGGACCCTTCAAAATCCTTTATGAGAAATGGACCTTTTTATGTCTAGCCTAGGGGCATCCTGACTAGGCTCATTCCATTCACCCTTTCGTGTCTAGCTTGGGGGCAGCTTGACTAGACTTACTTTTCAAACAACGCGTCCCTTGAGTGGACCCTTCTCCTTTTGAAGGGTTCCCGAGTGGCCCCTTTGAATTTTTTTCGGTCTACATGACCGGTCACTTTTAGAGATGCTCTATCTATGGGTAGATGTTTCACCACATTAGACATCCTCTATCTGCGGGTAGACATGTCACCACTTTAGACACTCTTTATCTAGGGGTAGATGTGTCACCACTTTTGAAATGTTCTATCTGTGGGTAGACATGTTGTCACTTCAGACATGCTCTATCTATAGTAGACATGTCACCACTTTTGACATGTTCTATCTGCGGGTAGATGTGTCGCCACTTCCTGACTCTACAGAGTCTACTTCCTTGGGGCTTCCTCAATGAGAGAGATCTTGGGGGTAGCTTCCTTGTAGGTCCACGAGCCTATAAGATACTTTGTTCCAACTATGTAGTTCTAAGAAATTATGGATTCCTTCGCATCTCCTACACCCTCGGGTATGCCAGATCGAGTACTGCTTCCTTGATGGTTCAGGTATATTTTTCTAACCCTACTATGTTCTTGATCTACTTTACCGAGCACTCATCAGTACTCGTACTCATCAACATTGGCACCACTTTCTAGTGTGCAATGGACATCACCTTCAAAGATCTGATTGGAAAGTACATAATCATCTACATGCATGATTTCACCGTGTTCTCCAAGAATTGAAGTGATCATGTCTCTGATCTATGAAAGGTTTTTTAAAGGTGCCAAGAATTTGGGGTCTCCCTTAATTTGAAGAAGTGCATCTTTAGAGTCACTGAAGGCAAGTTACTCGAGTATGTTATTATATACGAGCGAATTTGCACCCTAGGCACAATTCCCCTTTTTTCCTTTATACACTTTAGAAAACCAAAGTCAGAGGCTTAAATTTACTTAAGCCCACTATTGGTGGCCCATGTGGAGCCTATTTTATGTGTCAGTGGAGGAATTTTCTATCAAGGATGCCCATGCGGCGCGTAGACATCTACGTGGTGCGCTTACGTCCCTAGAAAATTCCTACAGCTGAGCCAGTAGAGATGTTACTCTCCTCATTGGCAGCAAAGTTGTAATGCATCCTTCAACCAACATACCTAAATATGGCCATTTTCATCCTCATTCCTTCATATTCACTCTTCCATTTTGCATTCCAACTCTTCATCACATCAAGCTTCCATACTCACACTCTCACATAACTCCACAAGCTCACTTTCACTCACTTCTAAGTATTCCAAGCATTCCATTGTATCAACATCACACTCCATCAACTCAATATAGCACGTTTGGGACCACATCATATGTAGCAGAGGCTTGAGTTCCTCTCATTTCTCCCCAAAGTAGCCTTGAGTGCTCTTGGTTGAGGTGGTAAGCTTCTCTCTCCCCTCCTTTATCACTTGGTGAGTAGCATAGTATTGCATTGTAGTGTTTGTGTTTTCATAATATTTCTTCTTTATCTCATTCTTTTGGTTGTCTGTGGTGGTGGAAACACCTAAACAGGGGTCTGACTAAGGTAGGCCCCTATACATCCCCCCAACATTTTCTCTTTTAATGTGTGTAGGTGGATGCACTTTGTGGAGCTAGCTTGAAAATAGGCTCTTCTACGAGATCGTCTTCATCACCTTAGCTTTGCTATATCTATTTTATCACCTTCGTTTATATTTCTCTTATTTCATAGTATTGTCTTGTTCTCTTAGAAGTTGTTAAGCTACGTCGTTAGTAATTTTAAAGAGTTCAACCTTGCCTCAGTTGTGTTATGAACATATGGACTACAATGCGCTTTCGAGACACTAACGCATTGCACTATTGTCCAAAGTCTGCACTGGTGTCCTCAGGGAGAGATCTCCTTGAGCTGTATAGTTAGACCTAAAAACTAACTCGCCTATCCCCACCTTAAAACTTCGGATTGATGAGTGGTCACAGGGTTCTATAATCCTCATAGTTCTCATCCCCATACCCTAGACACTACACTTAGTTGATGTAAGTTAGGGCAGCCTCTCGCGTCTTGACCCTCCATGACGTAGGGTCTTTCACGCGGTGGTCCCCCTCTCTTATAGTTATATCAGAATGATGAATCTCTATAGACCCCAAGCACATCTAGTCCCTATTGAAGATTCAGTTGCCAAGTAGTAAGAAAGAACTAAAATCTTTCTTCAAAAAGATAAATTTTGTCAGGAAGTTCATCATGGGCTTTGTTGAAATTGTCAAGCCACTTAATGCCATGTTGAAGCAAGATTCCAAGATTGAGTGGACCCTGAAAGCAAAGCAAGCCTTCGAAGAAATCAAGAAAGCTATTGTTGAAGCACCAATGCTAGTTAGCCTTGATTATCTTAAGCCATTCTACATTTATTCATTTTCTTTAGATCACTCATGTGCCTTCATTTTGACCCAGAAGGACAATGAAGGAAATGAGCACCCTATTTCCTTCATGAGTGCTCCCTTCAAAGATGTTGAACTAAGATATCACAATGTGGAAAAGTAGGCATACACCCTCGTCCGAGGGGTTAAGAAGTTCATGCATTACATCTTGAGGAATAAGGTGTTTTCCATCATCTTAGACCCAACAGTGAAGATGTTGTTCATGAAAAATGAGCTTGGAGAATGAAGAGCCAAGTGGGTGACCTTGTTGTAGGAATACAACATGTAAATTCAACCTATGAAATCAGTAAGAGCACAAGCCCTCACTCGGAAGATAGCTGAAACAACAACTAAAGTGGGACCTGAGCTTATAGTACAATAATATCAACTCGAGGATGTCTCCCCAAGGGAATGGTACGATGACATTGTCTACTACTTGTTGAACAAGTGTCCACCTAACTTGCAAGGAGTTCAAAAACATGCCCTCGAACTAAAAATCAACATCTATATGCTGCAAGGATCCATACTCTACAAGAAGAACCATGAAGGTGTCTATCTCAGATTCCTTGGCAAAGAAGAACCCAACCGGGTCTTGAAAGAATTCATGACAAATTTGGCATCGGTCATGGATCTGGCCCTTCAATCATACATCAGATCCTATGAGCAAGTTAGTATTGGTTGACAGTCTTCAAGGATGCTCATGCACACATTCGCATGTGCCATATATGCCAGATCATCACAAATAGAGAAAGGAATGTCGTTGTTTCATTGCAACCAGTCTTGGAGGTGAGGTTGTTCTTGCAATGGGGTCTTGACTTCATTGGTTTGGTAAGCCCACCATCATCTATAGGACACAAGTACATTCTAACTGCCTCTAATTATTGTACCAGATGGATAGAAGCTATTGCTTGTAGGAAATGCATGACAGAGGTAATTATAATTTTCTTGAAAGCTTCATTTTAAATCAATTTGGTTGCCCATATGTGTTAGTATGTGATAATGGCCTAGTTGAATCTACTAACAAAAACCTAATTACTATCATCAAAAAAATGCTTGATCAGAATCCCAAGGACTGGCATACCCAACTCCATTTTTCCCTTTGGTCAGACTGTACATGCCATAAGGATTCCTTAAGAGATTGACCATTTCACCTCGTCTATGGCCTAGAGCCAATATTCCCAATTCACCTAAAAATCCCCACCCTCCAACTCACCAATGACTTTTACGAAGAAGGAGATTGAAGAGAAGCTCACCTAGCTGAGCTTCTACGCTTAGAAGAAGTGTCTGATCGTGCCATTGAGAATTTTTCTAAACACCAGGGCATGGTCAAAATATGGTTCAACTGACAAGCCAAATTCAAGGCCTTTAGAATTGTTGATCTAGTCCTATACTAGGACAAGACCCATGGAAAGAAAGGGGGATAGGACAAATTCGACAAGCTCTAGTCTGGCCTATTTTAGATTGCTAAAATCCTCAAAGATAATGATTTTTGTATCAAGACCCTAACTGGCGAAGATATCTCATTGCCTATCAATGGGAAGCACCTAAAGCATTACTTCCAAGCTTGAGCTATTTTGGAGTTGTTCCTATAAATATTTGCATATAGGTTAGTTTAGGCTACTTTTGGGTTGTTTTGTTCTGTCATTTTGCATCACTTTTGTTTTGTTTGTTTCCTGGCTATTTTTCTTTGATGAGGGTATTCTTTGTTTTTGTTGTCGTGGTTGTGCTTGTTCAACAAACGGTTCACTTTACTACCCACTCTTGGTATTCTTTAGCTAAATATTCACTCTCAACTAATCGTCTCTAATAGCTGCCATGAAGTGGTTTCCTCACTTGAACTTTCAGTTAGAACCTGACCCTTGGTTGAATCTTCCTTTTACATTCATCTCAGATCCAAAACAAAATGCATATTAATTGTTTCCAAAGAGTTGTACTGCGGATTTTTATGATGAATTAGCAAGCCAAAAATCTTAAGTCCACTCTATTGACCATTGTGGTTCCCAAACCCATAGTAGGCTTTGATGCTTACACGGTTGAGAAAAAGAAGAAAATATTAAAAGAAGTATTGAAAGTAAGAAAACAAAAAGAAAATGCTAAAATCAAGCAACCGTATGGGTGTCTAGATAACTCTACCAAGGTTATGGATGTCCAGCTGGCAGTAGAGCAATGTTCATGGGGTCATAACGACAACCTTTCCAAGGCTATGGGCACCTAACTAGTAGTGAGGAAATTTCCAAGTTACTTTTGGGGTTGGATGGTTCATGTAGCTTGCCATGTTTGATTAAGCTACCACTCATCTTAGTTTCTAAGGGAAGGGAATGAATTCACTGAATGCACACACTTCTTAGAGGTTTTGCGGGTTGGCTTAGCTAAGGATCCAATTCTCCTAGTTCACTTCTAGAAACATGCTTCTTGTCTTTGAAACTAGAGATTTTGGGTTTTGAGTGAATACTTATCCTTAGAATGCTCAGGAGCAGTCTCCAGCAGAGTTGCCATCTATTTTTCCCTTAGCACACATGCCTTGTTCAAAACAAGGACCCTCTTTCCTCTTCACCTCATCGGGTCACTTTTTTCACCACCTCCTATTTTGTGTCCTAGATGGTCAATGAGCTTTAGAGAAGTCATCTTGAGGTTACCATGTTTCTCCCCCCCTCAAATTTTTAAGGCTCTAGGCTTATGTGGAGCTTCCTTGGTTGATTTCCTTCACTTTTTAGAACTGATGTCCTTGGAGCCAAGTGGCTCTACCCTATCAAGATGCCCCATGCAGGTTTCCTTGACCCCCTCACCATTCTAAATGGCCATCATCCGGTGTCCTTCCGCCCCATGGAACCTGAAACCTCTAACGTTGTTTTCCACTGCTAAACACTCAAATGGCCAAGCTCTCACTATTGTCTTCCCATCAGACTCCAACCTTCTTACCACTATTTTCAAATGACTATTCACAACCACCAAGGTTGCATGATCAATAAATATGGTCATTAAATTATGAAAAATCTATAAATGTCCCCTCCTAAGCTATCATTTTCACTTGTTAGTTGATTAGAAAAGAGTTAGAGCCCTAAAAATGCTATCATTGCTCCCACAACCTTCATTCACCATCTCAAGATCTTTATTACCAGCTTGGTCATTTGAATTCATTGGATTTTAGAGGTAGGTTTTCGGCTGTGCACCCTAATTTGTTTTTTCTTTGATTTCTATGCAAAATTCATGAATTCGAAGGAGGAAAACTTATGAACTAGCTAGATTTAACTAGGGTGCACAAAAATCACATGTTGAAATCTTGATAAACTTCAAACTCGATCCATGCACCCTCTGCAGAACTCACACTCTCCACTGCTATTCTTGAACCAAGGCCTTTATCCCTTGTGGGCCTACACCCCCGTCATTTCCATCATCAACTTTTAAATTGAATTGAACTTAAAAATGACAACCATCTATTTTGGGTTTGCCCTCATAGGAGGACTTCCTTCCTCAGCTGCCTCGATCTTAGCATAAATTCATAAAGTGAAATAAAGATCCATCAGCCCTCTCGAATCCCCAAGCACAGATCTCCACATGAAAACTACCTTATGCCTTCTCCATTTCAAATGGATAATCAACCATGGCCTTCTGGTGCACAGACCCCATCCTTTCAATCACCCTATGAACTCAAACTTTGCCAAAAATATTAAGTCTCGATCCATCTCAGATCCCTCCTTGCAAACTTCCATTCGAGAAATTCCAACCAAGTTCCACCATTTCAAATGGATTTTGTGACCCTTCCTTCTACCGATCAGGCTCTGTAGCCTCATCTATAGTCTTGACCCAAATCCAAGTGATCTCTTTGTTTGGCCGACCTCTGCGGACTTCTGCTCCCCTTTCATCAGTGCATAAACGATTGTCCTAAATGGCGAAACCTCACCGTCCACCCGACTGTCAAGTCCTGAGCCTGTCTCTCCCAATCAATTTCACTTGCCCCAAAATGACCAAGTCTAAGTCTCCTTGTGGGCCCCTCCTAGTGGACTTCCATCCATAGGCTGTCATGGTGAATCTACATTTTGACCAGATCCTAGCAACTGACTCTCTATTTGTCAGGTCCCAAGCCCTCCGTGTCTACTTGTATGCCAAAATGAAAATCATTAAGTGATGAACCTCAAGAGGGCCATCTTCCATGCATCATCAACCCATTGGGACTCCTCCTAGCTTTGTCGTTCCCAAATAGAAAATCATCTATGGCCGCCCAATACATAGGACCGGACCTTCCCATTGCCTTTGGACTCCAGTGATAAGTGAGTGAAACTGAAGCCTTCTACAAACCCAGTGCCACAGGTTTCCCTTGTCAGACCTCCATTTGGATTTTGTTGTTTCAAATGGCTATTCCTCAGCATCATCCCATGTTCCCTAGCCTGCCTCCTTTTGAAAGATTTCAAATTTAACGACTAGCATCAGCCATCTTTTGAAGCCATGGGTCCTACCCAATGGAACTCCACTAGCAGGCCACTATCTTCCCAACATTGTTTCCATGGTAGACCCCAAACAGCCAAGCTTCTTGCTATACTTGCATGCCTAAAAGCTGATCTTGACACTTTCAAAATTCAAAATGACCTCAACCCACGTGCCTAAATGGTTGTTTCTCCTTGGTGGACCCCACCTTATGCCCAAATCTTGGCACAGGTTGGGACAACCGAGTTGTCGTGCCCTATTCCTTGTCCTTCCTTTTGTAGCTCCATAATAGTCACCAGCCAAGGAAGTCTACACCCCTAGTCCCACCTTGTTGAAACTCCATCCTGTGAAAGGTCAATGCTAATATAGAATATATGTTAGGATTCTTAAGTGATGAATTGTCTAATCTCACGCTATTTCATATTATTTTGGCTAACTTTCCCATTGTTTTTTGCTTGAATGTGCTTACCTCTTTCTCACCCACAAGATATATGGAACCATGTGTAGGACCCTCGGTGGTGGCCATGGAGAAATACAAAGGAAAAAATTCAGCCAAAGCTCCTAGGGGAAAGGAGGACAAAGATCAAATGAAGTATAAGTTCCAAGGGGAACCCCTCAACTCCAAGGTCACCTCAACCTGGAAGGATATTTCCGATACCAACATCAGACACATAGACATCAATGAATTCAAGCAAAGGGTCTAGATCAACCCCACAACACAAAATGCAAGAAAGATCAAAAGTATTGGGTTGTCCAAGGTTGTCGGTTTTCCACTTTCCCTTATTGCTTCCAAGCATGTAATGGCTTGTAGGGAGGAATATTAGCCAAAGTCTAGAACAATTGTGGACAGAGACAAAATTGTATTGGCTGGCTTATCTGCCAAGTCAATAGGGAGAGATTTTCATATCCCTACCTTCAGATAAGGAAGAAGCATCCACAGAATATTGGAAGAAAATGTGGGATGAGGACCCTCTCAAATGCAAAAAGATCATAAATCAATATTAGCTAAAAGAAAAGAGGGACAATGCATCAAAGGTGCCCCAAGACCTCTACCGCAATGACTTCTACAAGGATTACCATGACTTGGGAACCTTATTGACCAGAGTCATGGGCCTTCTAGCCACTTCCTACTTCCAGGAGTGGATGTTATATTTCGTAGAAGAGATCCTCTGAGGAAAATCTAACATGAGCAATTTTTTGTTGTCAAGAAGACTTCATGCTTCTACATGACCTCATACTTGGTTTATTTACTAGCTAACAAGACATAATATAGAGGCTTGTTCAGAGCTCCCAATGAGGCTCCCGACAAGGAATTAAAATTTTGTGATAGATACCCTCAACTATAGTACAGGAAATTCAAGAGGGATTACTGTAGAGTCAATGATGCTTTCATAGGTCATATTATCATATTGCTTGGGGGTGACTTCGAAAGAAGGGTCTCGCATAGAGCTAATGCTTTCCTCTACCAATTTTCCTTCCTATTCATACATTTTTTTAAGTTGACATATATTTGTGCTAAAGGGTTCTCAGAGAAACCATACAAGATACCTCGGTACCTAAATGACCAGATAATATTGCTAGAACTCTCTTAGCAGTTGCGACATGCACATGCCCTCCTAAGCAACAAAGATAAGGTGTGGATTCCTTATCCCCCCTCCTTTAGCCAAGGGATGTATGAACTCCACACATCTCAATGTGTAGAAAATTTAGATAAAGAACTCGTGAAGTATAACCTGAAGTTCCACACTACTCGGCCGCGAATGGACCCCTATGGTAAACTAAAGAAGATGGTCGCAACTAAATACACTCATGTGCATAATGTTGAGGAATTTTGGCCCAACAACAAGGATGAAAAAGAAGTGTGAATGAGGCACTACATGTGCTTGAAAACATATTTTGTTAAGAAGGTCAACTTGTTCCCTATGCGAGACCAAGTGGTGGAGGATGAGAATACAGTGATGGATCCTCGGTATAATATAGTTGTGAATCTACCACTGTCACTGATTGATTGGAAGTAACAAGAGGTTAATGACCTCAATATTCTAACAAATCTCATTGAGGGTAGAATGAAGGAATGGATTGATGGGAAAATTTTCCAATTGAAGCAACAAGGGGTCACCCTAACCTATGGAGATCTTGAAGATGAACTGGAAAGTGAAACTAATAGTGGGACAACTACTACCCTAAGAGAAGAAAGTTCTTAATCCCCTCCAGTCACTAGGTGAAGGAAGAGAAAAGAAATGGCTGAAAGGTAGCCTAAACCATAGGTATACTCAAGGAAATTTTTGAAAGGAGAATCCTCTAAAAAGCCAAGGACATCAGGAGGTCTCACTACCATCCAAGAGAACGCCCTCCACGAGGGAGAAGAACTACAGGCTGAGCAGCCAAAGTCTCCACCTATTTCCTCAACTCTTGCAACCACTATTGTCACTGATGTTGCTGCTAATACTTCCCTTCTACCTATTTTGTAGGCAATGGTTACTACTTCCCTGCCTGTAGTGGATATCTCAGTCCACCTTGCCTCCACCCTGCCCAGGGCCCAGGTTATGGTAATAGACTCTTCTTCTGCCACCACCTCTCCACTCTCCTCTTCCTCCATGTCTCCAACAACATCTCTTCTGCTAGCAACAACAAAAATTCCAATTTTTTCTCTCTCACTCCCAGAGGTCTTCTCCTGCCATATGAAAAAAATTCCTATTTAGTTGTCTGGGGTACTAATAAACCTAGCCATACAAGTTACCTTGGCACAAATTGTTTCCAATCTTCCTTCCCATACTCCTCCAATTGAACCAAACAAAATGAAAGCAACCATGGAAATATTAGAAGAGTTAGAGATACAAGAAAAGGAAGCAACAAAAGAAATGGAAGAGGAAGCAGATAATTTCCATGAGCACCCCAAGTACCAACATTTGACAATTGATGAAGTGGTGCACGAAGACGAAGAAGTAGAATCCTCTAGAGATGATGAAGAAGCTACTAGCACTAATTATATTATGGAGACTTCTGATGAGGAGTTAGAGGAGGAGCTAGCTCAACAACTTAATAATGTCAGAGAGGAAGTGGAGAGGCAGCCTCATGAGGAAGAAAAGGAACCAAGTGAGGGAATGAAGGAAGATATTGAACCTCAAATTGGGGAACATGACAAAGGACCCAAACACAATGAAGAAAGGCATGTTTCTAAAGAGAAAGAAGAGAGCCTTGAACATGATGAGGAGGTGTCGCTTAACCATGAGGAAGAGGAAAAGAAAGAGGAAGATAAATCTAAAGAAGATATTGAAGCCCATAAGAGCCTAGAAATGGAAAATCCAGAAGAGCATGGGCATAATGAGGAAGAAGAAGAAGAAACTGCTGAAGGGGAGGACAGCCCCAAAGTACACACAAACACTAAATCTCCACAAAGAGAAATTGTAGTCATTCAAGATTTTAATGAGGAAGAAGGAGAAAAGACTGAACAAGACACTCTGGGTGGTAAAGTGGCAAAGATCAAAACAACCCATGAAGAAGAGGATGATCGTGAATCACCAAAGGAGAAATCTCAGATGCATAAGTCACTTGAGAAATAATTAGAAAAGAAAACCCCAGCCCCAAGGGACCCAAGGGCAAGGCTAGAAGACATTTTGGCTCGAGCCCAAATAAGCATGAAGAAAAAGAAGAAACCAAAGGTTAGATCTCATTTGACAATGGATATGTCTGGATCCAAAACTATGCAAATAGCCACTCCAATGGTGAATGGGGATCGAGTAAGCTAGAATGTCTCTACCCTCAATTTGAAAACAACAACAAGAGAACAAAAGATTGATCATCTCCAGGGGTTCATTGCCACTATCGTGCATCAAATTAACAAAGATAAGACCTCTAAGGAGGAACTAAAGGCACAATTGGCTGATCTAAAAGCCTATATTTAGGAGTGGTCATTAGTGGAAGAACTCCCCATGACATCCTCCGTGCTGCCACAATTGTTGTCCAAGGATCACATTGATAAGCTCGAGAAAAGGAAAAACTAGATGAAGGCCATAGAGAATTGGTTCCAGGAAGTCCTCTATAACAACAATATGGGCATAGGTCATGCAGTTAGGACAACAAACAAGTTCATAGAGGTACAAAAGACACTCAAGGGTATAGGGAAGTTCTGCACTGACTTCCCCGAGTTACACAAGATTTCATATCCCAAACTTGAGGCTATTCTTAAGATACTAGATAAATCCTAGGAGAAGGAGCTTGCCTTTGTGAAAGATGACCACTGGCTCATAGAAACATGGAAGCTAGGCTTGGATCATAAGAAGGATGTGTTAGAATGAATACTCCATGAACTGGAGTTAGTTATTGATTGGGTTAAGGAAATTAGGGCAGACTATGCAGAATACCCGAAAATGATGATAGATCTTGATGTGCCTGCTAGTGAGTTGGATGCAGAGAAATTGAAGCCATACTTCCAAAGGAAGATGAAGAATGGGACCGCAGATGAACTAACGCTAAATTTCATGGGTCTTGATGCACATACCTTTGCTTAATATGAGCAAGTAGTAAAGAACACACTAAAATATGACAAGGACTGGGATGGCATCACAAGCAAATCCAAGAGGCTAAATTTTCAAGTAATCCAATCTGATGTATTGGAATGGAACAAGCTCCAGGGGCTAATCCTAAAGTTTATAGAATATGCCACTCTAAAGAAGAATGAAGGGAATCCTATCATAGATGATGAATTCCACAAAGTAGCTACAAAAAAAGTAAATCAACAAAAGAAAAAAGAGCTATAGTGATTCCACAAAAGGACAAAATAGGCTAAAAGACAAGGATGTAATTTTAAATTCTAATAAATTTTGCGGTAGGTGAAACCCTAGGTTGTAGTGAATCTTGGCCACACAATGAAAATCAATCTTGGCCACTCATTTTTCTCTTTGAACACTATAAATAGGGGGTCTCCTCTCATTTTCAAGAGAGAGTTGAGTTGTTGTAATGACTTGCTACTGAAATTTTAATAGAAGTTCATTGAGTTTTGGTGGATTCTTGAGTTTCAAATGCATGTTACATGGTTCTTCTCCCATATTTAGTTGATTTGAGTAGAATTATTGTGTTCTTTATGATCTTTTCATGCTATTAGTAGATTAGTTAATGTTGTTCATTGATTTTGAAGAATTTTGTTGTGTGTTGGAAACCTTCCTTGTCCATACTTTTTTGTTGTTTATTGATGGTAAACATCTATGTAAACTTAGTTTGGGAATAAACTAAAAGTTGCTTTCAATTTCTATCTTTTATTAATGCTTATGGTGAATGAATGGTTGAATATCTTGAATCTTTAGAATCTTGCACTAATTTCATGAGACTGTGAAGTAATTTGGTTAAGTGGAATTCAGTTTTAGGAAGGTTGTCCATAGTAGGGTCCTCCATTGTCACTGTTCATTGCTAGTTTTAGATCCAGGATCTTCCTCTCTTCCCTGCCCTTTTCCTTTTTTTGAATAAGTAGCCTGATCAGAGGCTCATTGAACATTGTAAAGCCAAATCTAATGTTGAAATAGGAGTTCAAGAATGTTGTTTGAACCTACAGCAATTGTGTAACAACTTCCTCATCTCAAGAACTCCATTTTAAGATCTGACTTCCCTTCATCTTCTCTTCGTAAGTTTTCCCTATGATTACTAGCAAAATCACATTGAACCAACCAGGAAATTCCATGCAAGTCATGACTTGACACCCGAGAGACCTTGGCTTGATTTTCAACAACTTGTTGTTGGAGATTGCCTTTCAAGAGAGGCAGTGCATCTATGCATTGCTTGTGTTGAGCAGGTGCAAAAACACCCATTAACATTTTCCACTCTTGAAATTTATTTTGTCATGATTTTAGTTATTGTGTTATTTACTTATCATTCATGTCTAAGCATTATGTATTGATTAATATTCGGTATTTAGATTCTTACATTGATGAATCATGCTAAACTGATTAAGTATAGTCAACATCATTATTATTTTTTACAAATTTTTTGTAAGAAATTAAATTAAAGTCTTGAAATCTAAAACACTGATTCACCCCCTCTCTTGGTGTTGTCTATACTTCAACAAAAAAAAAGAAAAAAATGAGGGAACCAAACTCAAAGATGATGAAGACGAGAATCGACAACAAAGAAGAATGCCCACAACACAAAAACACCACTCTAGACCACCTTACGCTTAGACTCACAAAAGTGTAAATGCACTTATGACCAAGTGAGAAAAATTAATATGATTAAATATCAGATCATGCATGTGCAAACTGGTTCAACAATAAATATGGTACGTAATCGGGCTTCGGGATCAAAACGAGACTTAGAACCAAGACTCAAGACCGAGATGTTCAATTAGAACTTCTCCCTTTGAATGGAATTAAATGTAGAGCAAATAGGAGCAAGGATCAGGGTCAAGGAGGGAACTCAAACCTAAACCCTTTCAAAGAAAGGTTCAAGTTCCGATTCAAAACTTGATCTTGATAAAATGACAAGTGAAGCGAAAATCCGGTTTGGGGAAGAAACCTAGACTTGAACCCTTTGAAAGAAAAGCTCAGGTTTTGACCTAAAACTCAATCTCAACAAGAACAATACCAAACAAAAAAGGAATCAAAAGGGGAACAAACCCTCGAGACTAAAACCAAATCAGGAAATGGAACCAATACAAAGGGAAACAAGAAGGAAAAGACACAAAAACAAGGAAAAGGGGACCCATTTTGATCAAGTGAAAAATGGGATGGTTATGTAGGGCATAACAAATGGTGACTGAGGTGGGAAAAATGGTTTACCATTTTCAGGTTACTCAGGAACTCAATCACCCTACAATCTTTGGATTATGACAATTCCAACTTGGTACAATCAAATTATAGGGATGAGAATGGGCCAAAATATTGAGTATGGTTCTTTTCATAAAACTTCAAATCTAGGTGTGTGCAACTGATAAATTACCCCTCCCCAAGGTTTGAACATCCTTAGCATGGATGCATCCTACCTTAAGATACATGAGGTAGGTCACCATAATATCATGCAATGATGTCATAGGCATTTATCCACTTCCAATCATGCCTATAAAGCCCTGATGGAGATACCTGTAGTCTCATCCAAGGATAGCTCCACTATCAATTGAGCATCCATAGCCTTGGTGGAGATATTGGATCACCCATTTCCAACCAAGCATTTTCTTTGGTGATCTTCTTTTACTCTTTTCCATATTTCTTAATCTTTTCTCTTTTGGAATATTTCTCTTTTATAAATTGCTCAGGATCCTTGAAAAAAAGTTTCAAGGGATGTGTTGGAGACCACCATGGGCTTCATGATAGAGTTGTGACACAAATAGGAATGCACCCACATTTGAATATCCAAACCTAAGGATTCTTAAAGTTATATTTCATGGAGCATTAGATTCAATCATTATTTCCATAACCATATTAAATGTTCTCATATTATATAGATATCCATATTGGCATTGAAATGACCATAAAACTAAAATTATAAAAATGAGAGGGAACCAAGGTATCCTCAAAATACTTAAATTGATCCCCTAGATCTATCTACCTTGAGCATGTCCTTTAAGAGCACAATATCTAATATTATAAAGGATTTTACCTTGGCTCTTTTATCAAACTAGCATTTGATGACAACTCAGTGTTTGGAGAACTGCTACAAGGCAGAATCTTGCTTTTCTTCTAAACCTAGAAAATTCATCATCCTATTGTCATCAGTAAAGAAATCTTGCATAAGTATTAAAACTAGTATCTAGAGGTTAATTGGGAATGCAAGTTCTTGATTTAATACCAATTGGTAAGGGGAATTCCCTAGAGTGGCTTTCACTCTAGTTTTGTATACCCAAAGGGAAAACTTCAACTATGTATGCCACTCTCTAGGATTGCATTCTAATAACTTTTTTATAACATCAAACACATTTATATTAGTAGATTTAGCTACCACATTACCTTGTGAGTAATAATTTTAACAATACTTGAGGATAATCTTATATTCAAAATCCCATTAAATGAACTACATTGAAGTAAAAGTAGGGCCATTGTCACATACCAGAGCAAATGTTACTCCAAACCTGGTGATTATGTGATCTTGAAGAAACTTGGTAACAACCTCTATGGTACAATTATTACATTGTTGGTCCTCCATCCATTATGCGCAATAATCCATTGTTTTCAAGATGAACTTATGTCTTGTAGAGGAATTTGGGTTAATCACTCCTACAAAATCTAATGTCCATTGGGCGAAACGTCTTACCTCATACACTAGCTATAAAGGCATTGTTGGGTTGCATTCCTTGGGAGCTAATGTATGACAAGTATGGAAAGTCCAGACATGTTGGTGGGTATCTCAAAATACACGTGACCAATAATAACCTAACATAAGGATCTTAATGATCCATAGCGTCTACAGAACCATGTCCAGTACCATGTTTCCCATGAAACTCTCTTAAGACCCACTTAGCTTGTTGTTGATCCATGCACCACAAGTAGATACCTTTCAAGTTACTTCAATATAGAGTGAAATTATTAATCATTTAATGAGTTCTCTTCAGTCTTAGTGCTCTTCTCTATGTAGCATTCATCCCCTCTAGATATTTGTTATTCAGTAGCATAAAAACTAAACCAACATACCAAGGATCTTTAGTGAAAGAATGTATTGCATATTGTTGGAAAATAATTTTGGGATCTATCCCCGCTATCACTTGGAAAAATCTTGCCCCCTTACTAGTTTCATAGGGTGAATTTTGAGATCAAATTCTTGTAGAATTGCCATCTATTTTCCTCTTCTCTCCCCCAGTTCACTCTGCATGAGTAGTGACTTTACTGCTGGATTTGGGACAACAACAATGATCTTGTTGTGCAAGATGTAATGTTGGAACTTCTTAAAAACCCTTACTACTACAAAATCCTTCTTTTACAATGGTTTATATCTTAACTCAACATTTTTGAAGGGGGAGCTCATGAAAGTGGTAGGTTGTTCATCCCCTTCTTCTTTTATCTATGTTAGGATGGTTACAAAAGAGTGTTAGATGTGGATGATTAAATGAAGAATGGTTACACATAATCTAGACTAATCAAACTAGTGCTTCTGAAATAGATAGTTTGATTTGTGAGAAGGTAGCCTTACCCTTATTACTCCATTTGATCTTGGAATATTTCTTCATCATTTCATTCAATGGTTTGACAATTTATACAAACCAAGTTATGAATTTTCTTACAAAGTTGATCTTCTCAAAGAAAGACCTCATTTCCCTTTTGCTACCAAGCATAGGAAACTTCAAGATTGATTCTACCCACTCGGGATCAATGGATATTCCTCTTTCTCAAATCATGTGTCCTAGTAATTTCCCTTCAAAAACTCCAAATACGCACTTCTTTGGGTTCAGTGACACACTAAACTTTCTATATCTCTCTAGTACTTTTTCCAAATATTTACCATGATCCTCTTCATTTTTTGAGAATAATGTCAAGTTTTCCATATAGATTATGATGCACTTCCCTATCAATCCCTTGAAAGCCACATCCCTTACATGCTAGAAGGTAGCTTTGATGTTAATCAAACCAAATGACATCCTTTGGTAATAAAACATTCCCCATTTGGTTGTGAAAGATGTTTTCATTCAATATTCATATGTTACTAGTACTTGATTATACCCTAAATGGCCATCTAAAAATGACATCATCTATGAACCATTAATGACCTACAACACTTCATCAATAGAGGGGAGGGGGTAATTATCTTTCTTTGAGTCTCTATTCAAATTCTTGAAGTTAACACATAATCTAATCTCCCCATTACTGGCACTAAATTACTAACCCATATTGAATTTCTAACTAGGAAGATTATTTGGGCCGACAACATCTTTTCTACTTCTTTTAGAATAAAGGGTTCTTATAAGGCATTCATTGTTGTTGTTTCTGATGGAATGGCTTTGAATGAGGCTTCAAAGGAAATGTATGAGTAATGACAAAGGTATCAAATATTTTAAAGTCTTCATATTCCCAAGTGATTGTGTCAATGCCTTCCTTAAGCACCTTAATTATGTCCTCATGGATATTTTTAGGGAAAGTTTTTCCAATAAGGATATTCTTTTTTGGGCCTAAGTTAGCTAGGTTATAAGATTCATATTACCCTTTATCAATATCTTTGGGTAATTTATCCTTGGCCTGGGATCTGAATCAAAGATCTATTCCAATACAACCATCCCATTCAATATATTGTTCATCTTAAGGTTAATAATACCATCTAGGCTCAATTCTTCAGAGTCCCAATCCATAGGATGTCTATCAGAATCATCAATAATCTGTTATTCAAAGACCCTCAAATTTTTCATAAATTCTAAGATATGTCGATCATTTTTGAACACTTGAAAATTTCTTACATTATCATGGATTGCTAGAATTGAAGCCAACTCTACTAAGAACCTTTTCAACCTAGAATGCTTCATTGGTTCCAATGTGCCTGCGGCCATGACCAATGCATCACTAATCTGGTTTTTCTGCCTTGGAATCAACTTTATATTGAATGCATCAAAGTCCTCAATTGAGTTCCACACTCTATTTCAATATGCTACCAATTTCTTGTTATGACATGTTTATTGGATTTTTACCTACTTAACTACCACTTCTAAATCCACTAGCACTCTAAGACACTGACCTTCTTTTGATGGGAAAACATGAGTCCTCTAGCGAGGGATTCATATTCAACAACATTGTTGATGAACTTGAACTACAACCTATAAGAAGAAACACATGTTTTTCCACTAGGACTAATTAACTCAACTCCCACTCCACTCCCTTGTTTAGACTTAGATCCATCAAACTTAAGCATCCATAATTGATTTTGAGGTAGGGACTCCACTTTTGGGTTTGCTTTAGGAAGTTGTGGTTGGGGATTTGTCTTTTCCTGGCTATCTATCACATGATCTTCAGATAATTCTACTCATTTAAGTAACTCTTGTTGGATAGGAAGATGAGTAGGAGGAGCGGTATACATTTTTTCTTGTGCTTTTTCTTCCTTTATTTGCAAATTGGGTAACACATCTTGTGGTGAGTTTTATTTTTCAAAGGTTTTGGGTGAATCACTCAGAGTAGTTAATGTGAGAATAGGATTAATTTCATCAATTGATTATTGGAATTATTTAGGGACCTAAACATTCAACTAAATATCCAATTATTTAGTGACTTGATTCAATATATCTAGGAAGGGTTGGAAAGTGAGTTCTAAGTGATTTTGGTAGTGAACCCTACACCAATTGGAGAGTAACAATTCCCATAAGTTTGTCCCTTTCCCCAGGACCAATTTATCTTGGTTCAACCTCTTTTCTAACACTTTCCAATTAATCAAGATCACAGATCCATCCCCCTCCACTGGTTGTGGTGACTATTCCTCACTAACAATAGTGTAGGTCATGATCTTGTCTATCCTATACACCCCTAGATCGATTTCACAGTATGGAACCATATTGGGATGTTCATAATCTATTCTCATATGTTTCAAATGGGGCTCACTATCAATCCTAATTAGTTTATCCAACCCCTTCCATGAAAACCACATATGTGAGAAATCTAATGCCAGGTATCTACCCAAAATATTTTCCCAATCCCTACTCAAGAGCATACCATACATTCTTGGAGTATCAGCCACCTAGATGTTTATATATTGTTGGATTCTTGGATCAAATCCTAATTAAACAAGGATGTCTCTCAACTCTCCCACCATATTAACTTTTGTTTTATCTAATTTTATGACCTTTTTATTGGTTTGAATAGGGGATATGCCTAACTTCTTGAAAATGGAATATGAAATGGCATTCCCCGAGGCCCCCAAATCGAACAAGAAATTACGTAATTTTTTTCCAAATATTCTTAGACTAACCAGAAAGGGGGGTATGCATGTCCTTCCTTGGTAGATGCATGCATTCATTTTTGTAGTGGAAACTACTTTTTCTTTCCCTTTTGAATGACTTTCTTCTTTTAAAGAGGTTATAAGTGAATCCAAAAATTTTCAGGCAAAATTTTAGGACATCGTACATGGACATGTTAGATCAAACCTTCTTAATTTCCTCTTCTAAGTTTTAAATGGTGTTGTTATGATATTATAGATTAGAAGCAAAGGTCTAGTGACCTCTGTTTGGACCTTCAATTGGTCCTTTAGGTGGTGGAGGATTGTTATTCACTTTTGGGTTGGGTGGAATGGATTGTTATTTGGTAGATTAGAAGTGGTGAATGACCCTTTGTTCTAATTTCTCAAAAAATGGCCTCATTTGGCTTGGAAAGCTTGAGCATCATAAGTATCAGCCTCTCATTCATTTTCCTCTTTAAAGAGGTGTCTAAAATCCTCAATTATTTCAAAGGCCATGATGATATTAGAGGGTCCATTATTTTCACCCAAATTGTATCAGGCATGTTGGGAATCAATTTGAGCTATCTTTACCATCTTTTCCATTTATGGGAAATTTACTTCAAAATGGGTGGAGGTATCATGTAACCTACACCAATTAGTCATAGTATTTAAATCTACTAGGTTGGTAGTCTAAGTATTTCCATCATTATTTTGGTTATTATGGATGACTCCACCATTGTTTTGTCTTGTGTTCCATTGTCTATTATAAGGTCTTTGTTTATAACCTCGGTTCTGATTCTGAAAGTTCCTCTAGTTCTAATTATTGGTTTGATTTTGATAACCTCCTTGATTCTGATATTGATTCTGATTTTGGGTAGCATTAATCTTCGGTTGAGACATTTCATTGGTCATTTGGGAAATATTTTTCTTTAGGGTTTCTACCTCATATGAAAAATGTATAGTATGCTTGTTGTTCATTCCTATTCCCGGTTGAGATGTTTGTTGCACCGATGGTAGATTTTTTTGGAGACCATGTCCCCTAGAGATGTTTGAGGAGGACTATTGGAAGAATTTTTGGGTTCCCAAATTTTCTATTGTAGGGTCATGCCCATGTGGCTAGGTTAATGTGGGTGAAGGATATATTTCCATGAATGGACCATATGTTGAACTAGACATTCCAAGGATGCATTCATCAATGGGGTCCTATTATTAATTGCATTTTTAATTGTAGGTATGTGATTTGTAATTCCTTTGTATCCTAACAAGGGAAAGGTTCCCCCCATGTTGTCTAGTGATGGAATAATTTGTTCTTGTAGCCTAATGGCTAGACTATATACTTTTTACAAAGTATCAGTCTCTTGCACAATATTAGTTCTCTGGGGGAAAAAAGTAGTTAGAGGATCTATAGCCTTAAGATCCGCTTGGATCACTACATTTTCCAAAACTAGATAAGGTACTTGTATTCTCCTGTACATCCTCTGAAACTAGGTATTGAATATTAGTAATGGCTCATTGGGTTCCTTCCTAATGGTAGAAAACTAATGATAGATGATGGTTGGGTCAGTGTAAACTTGAAAATGATTGATGAAGGTAGTCCCCAAATCTTCCCAACTGAGTATGGATCTAGTGGGTAAGTTCAGGTACCAATTGCAGGTGGTTTCCACTAGGGAGTAAGCAAAAATTTGGAATGCTACATCCTCATGTTGTATTTGGCCTCTTACACATGCATCTTTAAATGCTTGAATATTATCTTTGGCACTTCATGATTCTCCATGGGAATATATTGAATAGAAGCATTCAAGTTTTTTAGGTATATCATGGATTCCACCCAGGATGGTTCCAAGTGGTGAAGGGTTACCCACAAAAAATTCCATTAGTGGTGGTGGGTTGGGTTGATGGACTTGCGGTATAGGAAAAAATCTATATGGGGTTAATGGTGGTGGACCTCTATTTCTAAAAGAAGTTTTGGGTTGAGTAGGAAATTGGAGTTCTAAAAATGGCTCCTTATGAGGAGTATATCTCAAAACTCATTCAAAAAAAATTCAATTGAAAAGGACCCAATTCACTCTAGCTTGCTTCTTAGGCCCCTCCCTCTAGATCCAATTCTATGGATGGCCAAATTCACATAGCAACATGTAGGAAATATGTTATTACCTTACCTCTCCTAAAAGAAGTCAATGATCATTAAATCAAACACTTCCTGAGGTCTTGGGTGTTGGATCACAATGTTATTGTTTTTCTTAGTGGTCAATATAGCTGTAATATTCATATGGGCTTGCTAGTTTAAGGACAAAAAAATGGATTCCTTTCCAATGTTTTTAAATATAACTAACTATCAAACTTGTAAATAAGCAACAAAAGATAGTTCAGGGCTTAGAGAAAGAACACATGCACATGATTATTCATTCCAAAATTCTAGAAATATAATCTATCAAGGGAAATTTATTCTTAAAATATAAACTATCGAATGAAATAACTTGTAACACCTACACAATTACATTCATCCATAGTGTGGTATTCAATGACATTCATTTTAATCCAATAACATAGATACACCATATTGTTGCAAGATGGTGTGTCCCTTGGTCTTCCTTATAGTGTAACACTTTGCTTTGTGATATGACCTAACGACCTACTATGGATCTTAACTGATGCTTGTATCGGGCATTGATAGGTCAAAATTTTGGTGCAACGAAAAGGCCAACAATTGGTATCAGAGTTGGTCATAGGTTCAAATCCCTCGCTTGTGTTGGGGTATTGTTGCAAGATGGTGTGTCCCTTGGTCTTACTTGCATCACAATGCTTGGGTTTGTGACATGGCCTAATCGCCTCTTGTGGATCTTAACTAATGCTTCTATCGGGCATTGACAAGTCAACCTTTTGGTGCAACAACAAGGCCAACACATATCACCATCATCATTTTTTTATTTTCTATTCCCAAAATAAATTATAAATCAACAAAAATAGAGAAAAATACAATTTTCCAGTGATGATTCAAAGACAATTTTAAGTCTGGTTCCTTCTATTATCAATGAGAATAAATAAACAACAATTACAAACTCCAATAATCTTCATTAGTGTATGGAAAACTGTTATACCCTTACCCCTATAGTGTGTATTGAGTTATGAATAGTCAACTTGTGGCTACCTTAGCTAGTAATTAAATCATATTATCATTATTATATTGTTATTTAGTTAGTTAGGTCAGCATAGGGATTACATAGGGTTATCTAAGTCTACCTGGGTAATATCCTAGGCATGAATAGGTATATATAGGTGGTTGTGAGTCTTATTTCATTATCGGATTGAGTATTGTGTTCTTATTGAAGACTATTAGAGGTATCCCCCTCGAAGTGGATTAGGAGGATGCCCCCTCAAAGTGGCATATTATTATCAAGAATTTACATCATATCTCATATTATATTGTTCTTGTGCAAGTTGTTTCATTACAAGTGGTATCAGAGCATGATCTTGGCATCATTATCACAAGGCATTTTTTTCAATTTTTGAGGTGATTTTGGGGAGAGCATATCTTTCAATTTTTTCTGAATTTGTGTCTAATTTTTAAAGGGTTTTTGAAGGGAATTTATAAGAAGCCGCAATCCAAATTTCAAAATAATTGGAGCATAATTAAGTGAGTTATTCCAAAATTAGGGTTTCTTCCCAATTTATTTAGAAAGCTCATATATCCCACATATTAGTGAATTGGTTACTAATTTTTTATGGATTTTTTGAGATACATTAAAGGAGACTACGGTCCAAGTTTCAAAGAAATTGAAGTAGAAATATTTGATTTATTGGGAAATTAGGGTTTTTTAAAAATTCACTCTCAAGGCTGAAAATTACCTAATTTTTAGGAGATTTTTCAATTGGAATGCAACCTAGGCCTTGGTAAGTTACAAAAAAAAAAAAATTAGAGTATTTTGGCTTTATTTATGTGATTTATTAGAAGAAAAAGAAAAAGGAACAAGAAGTAGAGCAAGAGAAAGAGAAAGAGAAGGAAAAAGAGTAAGAAAAAGAACAAGAGTAAGAAAGAGAAAGAGAAAGAGAAAGAGAAAGAGAAAGAGAAAGAGAAAGAGAAAGAGAAAGAGAAAGAGAAAGAGAAAGAGAAAGAGAAAGAGAGAAGTAGGAACAAGAAGAAGAACACAAAGTAGTAGTAGAAGAAGAAGCAAAAGTAAGAAAAAGAACAAGAACAATAGAAAGACAAGAGTAGGAACAAGAAGTAGTAGAAAAATAAGCGATAGTAAAAAGGGAGATGAAGAAGATGAAAAAGAAAAAAATTTGCATTGAGGACAATGCTTTTGTAAAGAGGAGGGTAATGTTATGCCCTTACCCCTATAGTGTGTATCGAGTTATGAATAGTCGACTTGTGGCTACCTTAACTAGTAATTAAGTCATATTATCATTATTGTTATTTAGTTAGTTAGGTCAACCTAGGGCTTACATAGGGTTATCTATGTCGGCCTAGGTGATATCCTAGGTATAAATAGGTATATATAGGAGGTTGTGAGTCATTTCATTATCAGATTGAGTATTGTGTTCTTATTGAAGACTATTGGAGATATCCCCCTCGAAGTGGATTAGGAGGTTTCCCCCTCAAATTTACATATTATTATCAAGTATTTGCATCATATTTCATATTATATTGTTCTTGTGCAAGTTGTTTCATTACAAGTGGTATTAAAGCATGATCTTGGCACCATTACGACAAGGCATTTTTTCCAATTTTAGAGGTAATTTGTGAAACCCATACCTTTCATATTTTGGAAAATAAATTTCTGATTTTTAAAGGGTTTTTGAAGAACATATTGAAGAAGCTACATTCCATATTTCAGAGGATTTGGAGTATATTTAAGTGAATTATTGTAGAATTAGGGTTTCTACACAATTTATTTGGAAAACACATATCTCCCACATGTTAGAGTATTGGTTCCTAATTTTTTGTGGGTTTTTTGAGGCATATCAGAGGAGGCTGTAGTTACATTTTTTAGAGAAATTGAAGTAGAAATTATTTATTTATTTGGAAATTTGGGTTTTCAAACAATTTTTTCTCAAGGCTGCAAATTACCTAATTTTGGGGAGATTTTTCTATTGGAGTGCGGCCTAGGCCTTGGTAAGTTAAAGGAAAAAATTTAAATTATTTTGGATTTCTTTGTGTGATTTATTTTTAAAAATTTACTGTAACTTACTAGATACAAAATACCACTCACCTAGAAGAATCTCCAAGAAATAATCAAATTTGTAGCCTTGAGAGTGATATTTGTGGAAGCCCTAATTTTTCAATAACTTGCTTGTTTCTACTCCAATTTCTCCAATTTTTTTACTATATGATCCTTTAATATGTATTCAAAAACCCAATAAAAATTACACTCTAATTCAACAAGATGTGAGAAATATGTAGATTCCAAATAAATTGTGTAGAAAACCTAATTCAATAATAATTTGCTCAATTCTACTCCAATTCCTCTAAAATATGTATTGTAGTTTCTTTAATATGTTCTTCAAAAACCCTTTAAAAATAAAATTTCCAAAATATGAAATATATGCTCTTCCCAAAATCGCCTCCAATATTGAGAGAAAAAAAATAATGCCTCTACGGTGCCAAGATCATGCTCTAATACCATTTGTAATGAAAAAACTTGCACAAGAAGAATATGTATAGTCGTAAAATTGCACCCCTTGCAATTTCACATACATTCTTGCATTCCCTTTAGTGTCCACTCCCTTAGCATCTTGAGTAGGGTCATTTTAGCCCTTGCATCAGCCTTCTTCCCTCTCAAGATGCTCCAACACTTCTTTTCAGAAGCCACCCTCATGCATCCAATTTGCATCAAGCCTTGTGCTTTTCCTATTCTTTTTGTTTTATAGCATGACATGTCCAAACATTAGCACATTACATGGATGTCTACACACTGCACTACGTCCTGCGACATTGCAATGCTCAAACAGTTGTCTTTGAGAATGTTGGCCACTTTTCCTCACCTCTTGTCAGTGGTAACGGCCTGGGATGCCTTGTAATAGATGCAAAAGCTTCTTTTCTCTCCTCAAAAGCATTATTTTCACTCCATTTGCATCTTCTAACTTCTCCCAAGCCCTTCTAGCTTCATTCTAGATTTTCTCCATCTTGGCATTCTACTATCTTCCTCTTACTTGCATAGCTCTCTTTGCTTGCAACAACACTTCCAAGCTTTCACAACTCCTTTTTCAACACTCTTGGATCTCATAGCTCCATCTCCTCTATCTCATGGTTGTGAGAATTCTTGGGATTCCATATCCCTTACCTATTGCATTTCATACTTTGTGATACGAGTTCTCCTCCTTGAGTAGGGATTGCCTTTATCACCTCCTTTGTGATATGGGTTCTCCTCCTCAAGAGGGGTTTTCTTTTATCACTCATACTTGGAGGTGTAGGATCTACTCCTGAGCAGGTTTTTCTTTCACCACACTCTTCAATCATTTCACTCTTTCTCTCTATCTTCTTGGTTGTCTATGGAGGTGGGAACACCAAAACAGGGATTTGACCAAGGCGAATCCCTATACAGCCCCAACACTTTCTCAGATATCTTACAGACACAGGTTTTGAAGACATTTATTTGGTGGAGGCTTCATCACTTGCATGGTTGTAAGTATTTATTTCCTTTCTTCTTCTTATCTCAAACATTTCTATTTCACTATATTTCAAATCAATTGCATTCTACTACTTTATTGCATTTTGTAAATTCTTAGCAATCAGATAGCTAGCAGTTATTTAGGCATTTTATGTGATAAACTCATTCTCTAGTTCGTACAAGATGCCAATGCACCACATTTTTGTCTGTATTTTGTGCTAATGTCCTTTGGCCAAGAGCTTGTCAGTTTTTCTAGAAAATATTTTTGACCTACTCTTTCAAATTCTGAAACTCTCGTTGTTGTTGTTCCTGAGGTAGTTTAGGGTAGTTCGCCCCGTGAGGCTCTCTGAATGAAGAAAACTCGTGAGTAGAAAAACTCCCTCTTCTATAGAATATAATATGAAATATGTTGAAATTACTTGGTAATAATATGCCACTTCGAGGGGGAAACCTCCTAATCCACTTCAAGGGGGATACCTCAAATAGTCTTCAATAAGAACCAATACTCAACCTGATGATCAAATAAGACTCACAGCCTCCTATATATACCTACTTATTCCTAGGATATCACCTAGGCTGACTTAAATAACCTTATATAAGTCTTAGGATGACCTAAACAAACTTTTCTTATTGAGTAATCATCAAGTTGAGTATAGGTTCTTATTGAGTATTTTTTTCTCTGATTTTTTTAAAATCTAACTAACTATGAAACTTGTAAATAAACAACAAAAGATAATTTCAAGCTCAGAGAAAGAACACATGCAAATGAGTATTCATTCCAAAATTCTAGAAATATAATTTATCAAGGGAAATTTATTCTTAAAAGATAAACTATTGAATGAAATAACTTGTAACACCTACACAATTACATTCATCCATAGTGTGGTATTCAACAACATCCATTTTAATCTAGTAACATAGATACACCATATCACCATCATCATTTTTTATTTTTCTATTCCCAAAAGAAATTATAAATCAACAGAAATAGAGAAAAATATCATTTTCCAGTGATGATTCAAAGATGGTTTTAAGTACAGTTCCTTCTATTATCGATGACAATAAATAAGAAAAAATTACAAGCTCTAGCAATCTTCACTGGTGTATGCAAAACCTTTGTCTTTAAACTCACTTCCTAAACTCTATAACTTAGAAAATTACTAAGTGTAGTAAATCGGAGAAAAAAATAATTAAGTAATAGGCTACAAATCACACTTCAATTTTCTGAACCCCACAATGAGAAAAATTATATAACATATAGAATAATTACAAATAAAAATTCTCTTCAAAAATACAAACATGCAACCCAAAAAGTGTAAGGAAAGCTAAAGTGCGGAAATAACTCTCCTAACGTCAAAACCTCAGGGAAGAATATAGAGGTGCTTTTAAATTTTACAATTATAGTCCAATTAAGATGCACTTGAAAGAGATAACAGAAACAGAGAATTAAACATACACATATGAACACCAGATTTACGTGGGAAAACCCTTACGGGAGAAAAACCCACCACACCAAGAAAAAACCCCTTTGTATTATAGTAATGAAATTACATACAGAGTACAGGCTTGACTCTTTGATGTCAAATTACAATAGCTTTCACAGTGACCAACCTCTAACAGAACATTCACGTTACAATGCTCTTAGAATCAAATTCATACACTGATCACTCGTCGAACCATTCACAACATTGTTCATCCAACTATTGATCAAACCATCCAACAATCCAACCGAACATCATCTACAACTACAGAGTATATCCATATCATCCCTGTTTGTTGAACTTCCTCATAGAACTACTACAACAAACTAACTTCCAGCGGTTCCCATTTGGCTTCTTTGATTGGTCAAAGACTTGCCACGTAGGATAGTCACCACTCGGTGAAAGGTATTCACAATGTATCCACATGTCAGTGAGACACTAACCTTGTCTCCCCGATGCCACAAGACCTGACTGTCGATATCACCAAGAGTCATCACTATCAGCAAGAGGTTACACTGAGTTCAGAAAGTTGTCACTCAGACTTCACCTTGTCGCCAAGACCTCATACCGATGATCATCACTTGTACCGCTATTCAGCAAGACCATCATTTTCGATTGACATCATACCTAAGTTCCATAGTCACATAGACGTTAGCATTTCCATTAACAAGACTATCGTCATTCACCAAGAGATCACACCAAGCCTTCAAGTCATACTAAAAAGAACACTTGTCGGCAAGACTTAGGCTATTGCTGAGATGTTACTCTGAATGTTCACACCTTTTGCCGAATAATTCAGTCACTAGGAGTTTCACCGAAGACACCCAATAACAAACATACAATGTCGGCAAGACTTACCGCTATCGCTAGGAGGCTACATCGATGTTCATACCCATCAGCGAGAGAACTAGCCATCGACAAGAATTCTTACCGAGGCTTCCATGTTACCCTAATGAGCATCAGTGAGACAAACATATGTTGCCAAGAGTTCATAGCGAAGCGTCCGTGTTACCCTAAAGACTCCAAGTGAATACTTATCGGTGAGACTTTTCATATCAATAAGACTTCATACCGAACATCCAAGTCTCTCCCCGAAGACTCCAATCGCTATGAATCTTCCTGACCATCAGCTAGACACCAACCCATTGGCCAGAGATCTCCACTCGATAGAGGGTTACAACAAACACCATAAGTCACAGCGATAAAACCAACCGGCAAGACAACAACATTGTCTCGGTGACATGAACAATCAACGAGATTACTAAACTGCCAGTCGGCTAGACAATAGTAAAGTCACACCGACTTTGCTCTGTTAGAGGTTTCAGCCTGTGGGATTGAGACACATTATTCCAACAATCTCCCACTTGACGAAGATCACACAGGTACCTTTAGAGCACAACAAAACTACCAAAAATCATGGGCACTACGGCCCATCGAACTGGCACACCACCTGAACTTGTTTGTGCTCATTGGCTTCATCAATGCATCTACAACATTCTCTAGAGTATCAATTTTTTCCAAAATGACCTTTCCATCCTCCACCATATCTCGTACAAAATGGTACTGTACATCTATATGTTTCGTCCTAGCATGGAAAGTAGGATTCTTTGCCAGAAAAATTGCACTCTGACTGTCATAGAAAATATTTATTTTCCCTACATCAAAACCAATGTTAGAACACAAATGTTTTAACTAAACTACTTCTTTACAAGCATGTGTAGTTGCCATGTATTCAGCCTCTATAGTGGACAAAGCGACTATAGCTTGTCGCTTACTCATCCAACTCACTGCACTACCATTCATCATGAAAATGTATCCACTGGTGGACCTCCTACTGTCAATGTCCCCTGCCCAATAAGAATCCACATAACCTCAAATTTTGAGATTCCTCTATGATTCAACCAATTCCCCATGATAAAACAAAGCATATTCTGAAGTGCCCTTCAAATATTTGAATACTCTCTTCACAATATCCCAATCTGTCCTTGCAGGATTAGCCATAAACCGACTAAGTACTCCCACTGCTTGGGCAATGTCTGGCCTTGTACAAACCATTGCATACATAAGACTGCTAACTGCACTAGCATAGGGTACATTGGTCATGTCCTCCATCTCAATAGGAGATTTTGGATAGTCTTCAATAGATAGCTTCGTTCCCTGCAAGACTGGAACAACTAGCTTCTTGCAATCACTCATGCAAAATCTATCTAGAATAGTTCTGATATACTTACTCTGACTAAGCCAAATTTTTCTACTATTCTTGTCCTTGGTTATTTCCATCCCTAGAATACACATTTTTGCACCAAGATCTTTCATTTCAAACTTAGCAGACAACTGAGACTTAAGATCAGAAATCATCAACTTACTATTGCCTATGAAAAACATATCATCAATAGAGAGAACAATAATAAGCACTCAATCACTTTTAGACTTATAATACAGAAAATGATCAGATTTTGATCTTACAAATCCCAAAGGCAATACAAAAGTATCAAACTTCTGGTACCACATTCTAGGAGACTACTATAACCCATACAGAGAGTTTTTCAACTTGCAAACTAGTTTTTCTTTACCTTTCTCCATAAAGTGCTCAGGCTAGGACATATAGATTTCTTCTTCAAGATCACCATGAAGAAATGTTGTCTTCACATCCATCTATTTGATTTCTAAATCATATGTTGTTGCAGGTGACAAAAAAAATCTGATAGGTGTCAGTTTAGTTACAGGAGAAAAGATTTCCCCATAATCAATTCCCTCTACCTGGGAATAACCCTTCGCAACCAACCTCGCCTTGTACTTTTCCACACTACCATCCAAACCTATTTTCTTCTTAAATACCCATTTGCAAACCACATCTTTTCTTCCTTCAAGCAAGGGCACCAAACTCTAGGTATCATTCTTTTCTAATGATGCCATTTCTTCATTCATGGCTTCCAACCTAGACTTTGAATCAGACATTTTAAATGCCTCTTTCACAGTCCTAGGCTCATCAGTGCTAGAAATCAAAGCATAGGCACAAGTAGAATCTATCAAAGAGAACCCATACCTATCAGGTTGCTTTGTTTCATGAGTTGACCTCCTCACTTGCTAAGGCTAAGGTTATTCTTCTTCTTCAGAACTTTCAGAATTGCTTGAGCTCTCCTCAGTTTCAAGTACATTTTGAATTTTCAATTCATCTTTCTCTGGTGTTGGAGCAATTACAACTACATCCTTCTTGTTTTCAGACTTTGTCTCTGACTATAGATCCAAGGTAGAATGCTTCAACTAACGAAAGATAACACTTATGTTGTATAGAACCTTCTCTGTATCAGGATTCCAAAGCTTGTATCCTTTTATGCCAGCATTATAACCAATAAAAATACATTTGACAACTTTGTTCTCCAATTTAGATATTTTCTCATATGGAACATGTGCATATGCCTCATAGCCAAAAACTCAAATGATTCTTAAAGAGGGCTTCTTACCAGACCATGCTTCCAAAGGTGTTTTCTCAACAAGAGCAGAATTCAGAGAACGGTTTATCAAGTAACATGCAGTAGCAACAGCCTCAGCCCAGAACTTCTCCTCCAACCCAACACTACTCAACATACTTTGTGCTCTCTCCATCATTGTCCTATTGAACCTTTCTGCAACTCCATTTTGTTGTGGAGTGTAAGGTATAGTCTTATGTCTTTTAATCCAATGTTCTTTATAGTACCTCTCGAATTCATCAAAACAAAATTCACCGCCATTATCAGTCTTTAAACATTTTATTTTTCTTCTAGTCTGATTTTCTACAAAGTTTTTAAATTCTTTAAACTGACTAAACACTTCTAATTTACTTTTCAAACAATAGACAAATGCTCTTCTTGAATAATCACCAATAAACGATACATAGTACCTTGACTTAGACAAAGAAGGAACATTCACTGGACCAAAAACATCATAATGTACATAATCAAGCAAACCAGAAGATTTGTGAGGACTGGAATAAAATGACACATGGTGTTGTTTTCCATATATACAATGTTCATAGAACTTGAATTCAAGGTTACAATCATCAAGCCCTTCAACCAAGTTTTTATTCTTCAAGGTTTTTAAACCTTTCTCTCCAATGTGGCCTAGCCTATGATGCTAGAGTATAGTCTTTTCTACTAGAAGTTTAACTTCCATAGAGTTTACACAATTAGGAATATTTCCCTCTTTTCCTCCATGAGTAGCTTTCTGTGACTTTACAGAGACACTATTGCATTGAACAACATGTGCATCCAGCTTGTACAAGGTACCAATATGAGCACCCCTTGCTAGCACCATTGAGCCTCTAGTCATCTTATAGCCATTTCTAGAGAATGTAACTTGCACTCCAATATCATTTAGCTTACTGACAGAAAATAGATTTCAAGCCAGACCTGGTATATGCATCACATCCTTGATTCCCTTCACTCTTCCATCAGGGAATTGGATTCTGACTCTTCCACGACTAACAATCTCCAAAGATGAATCACTTTCCAAGTACATATTTCCACCATCGTATTCTTCATACTTCGTAAACCAGTCTCTATGAGATGTCATGTGGAAAGATGCTCCAGAATCAATAAGCCAGACATCATCTAATGCCTGCATAGCCAAGGTTGCAATGAAGGAATCTGCATCACTTTGAGAAGAATCATAGTCAGAATTCTTCTTCTTCTTCTTTTTCTCTTCTTTGCGATCCTTTCGAACATGACCAGGTTGCCCATAGTTACAGCACTTCACCTTGGACTTCTTTCCAGGAGACTTTGATCTCCCTTCTTATTTGGATTTGGATTTCTTGTCCTTCTTCTTGCCTTTTTCTTTCGATCTGCCTCTAATTACAAGAGCCTCCTTTTCCATCTCAGAAGATTTTCTTCTCATCTCTTCTGATAACAAAGAAGCAACAACATCTTCCATCTTGAAACTGGATGTCGTACTCCCAATAGCCATCACCAGGTGATCCCAAGAATCTAGAAAAGAACACAATAATATCATACAATGATCCTCTTCATCAATATTCACACCAACAAATGTTAACTATGCAATCAACATGTTGAAATCATTCAAATGATTAGCAACAAACCCTCCTTCCTGCATTCTCAAAGCATACAACTTCTTCCTCAAGAACAATTTATTCACCAAGAAATTGCCATGATAAATTGATGCCAATCTTTTCCACAAGGAAGATGCAGTCTTTTCTTCATGCACATTCAGAAGAATAGAGTCTGCTAAATAGAGCCTTATCAGCCCCTTAGATTTTCTATCTGCAAGGTCCCAATCCTCTTGCTTCATGCATGTAGGCTTCGTTCTAGACACAGCAAGCCATAGATCATGATCAACTAATAGATCTTCCATTTTGAGTTTTCACAACTCAAAATTGCTTCCATTGAATTTCTCGATTGCAATATTTCCTAACGTGCTCGCCATCTTAATCTATAATTCAAATTACCAAACTTTTACAAGACTCCCACTGAACAAAATTGACACAAAAAACCCAACGTACCCACAAGGATAACACAACTAGCCAGGCTCTGATGCCACTTGTAAGGAAAGCTAAGGTGCGAAAACAATTCTCCTAATGTCAAAACCTCATGGAAGAATGCAGAGGTGCTTTTAAGTTTTACAATTATAGTTCAATTAAGATGCACTTGAAAGAGATAACAAAAATAGAGAATTAAACATACACATATGAACACCACATTTACGTGGGAAAACCCTTACGGGAGAAAAACCCACCACACCAAGAAAAAACCCCTTTGTATTACAGTAATGAAATTACATAGAGTACAGGCTTGAATCTCTGATGTCAAATTACAACAGCTTTCACAATGACCAACCTTGTATAGAACGTTCACATTACAATGCTCTCAAAATCAAATTCATACACTGATCACTCATCAAATCATTCACAACACTGTTAATCCAACTATTGATCAAACCATCCAACAATCCAATTGAACATCATCTACAACTATAGAGTATATCCATGTCGTCCCTATCTGTTGAACTTCCTCATAGAACTGCCACAACAGACTAACTTCCAATAGTTCACATTCGGCTTCTCTAATTGGTCGAAGACTCACCACATAGGATAGTCATCACTCGGTCAAAGGAGTTCATGATGTATCTGCATGTCAGTGAGACACTAACCGTGTCTCCCCAATGCCACGAGACCTGACTGTCGATATTGCCAAGATTCATCACTTTCGGCAAGAGGTTACA
The DNA here is from genome assembly GCA_007258455.2 of Sequoia sempervirens. Classification (NCBI taxonomy): domain Eukaryota; kingdom Viridiplantae; phylum Streptophyta; class Pinopsida; order Cupressales; family Cupressaceae; genus Sequoia; species Sequoia sempervirens. The sequence goes on from VDFB02270651.1 coordinate 511,772,123, forward strand.
TCGAGTTCAGAAAGCTATCACTCAGACTTTTCCTTGTCGCCAAGACCTCATATCGATGATCATCACTTGTACCACTATTCAGCAAGACCATCATTTTTGATGAGACATCATACCGAAGTTCCAAAGTCACATAAATGTTAGCATTTCCATCGGCAAGACTATCATCATTCGCTAAGAGATCACACCGAGCCTTCAAGTCATACCAAAAAGAACACTCGTCAGCAAGACTTAGGCTATCACTGAGACATTACTCTGAATGTTCACACCTTTCACCAAAGACTTTAGTCACTATGAGTTTCACCGAAGACACTCGATAACAAATATACAGTGTCGACAAGACTTACCGCTATTGCCAGGAGGTTACACCGCTATTCACACCCATCAGCGAGAGAACCAACCATTGGCAAGACTTCTTACCGAGGCTTCCATGTTACCCCGATGAGCATTGGTGAGACAAACATATGTCACCAAGAGTTCATAGTGAAGCCTATGTGTTACCTAGAAGACTCCAAGTGAATACTTATCGATGAGACTTTCCATATCGATAAGACTTCATATCGAACATCCAAGTCTCTCCCCGAAGACTCCAATCGCTATGAATCTTCCTGACCATCAACTAGACACCAACTCGTCGACTAGAGATCTCCACCCGACAGAGGGTTATAGCTAACACCATAAGTCACAGTGATAACACCAATCGGCAAGATAGTAGCATTGTCTCGATGACATGAACAATCAACAAGATTACTAAACTACCAGTCAGCCAGACAACAGTAAAGTCACACTAACTTTTCTCTTTCAAAAGTTTTAGCCTGTGGGATATAGACACATTATTCCAACAAAAATCAAGGAGCACAGCATGTAGATCCACTAAAATAAATGTGACTAAATTGAATTGGAGCCAACTCTTGGTGAAGAATGATTGCATGGGAAAGGAACACTTCTTTCTAAAATACCCAACAAATATCCCAATTAACTATTGTGCTTCCCTATTAAATAGGAACCTGCCCAAAATTTTGACTTATTTGACTTTATTCCAATTAAAATAGCATATTCCTTTTTAACACTTTCGGCCTATTTTCTACTTTATATTGTGAACCAATATCCTATACCTACAAGAACATAATAAAAAAACACATAATTATAGATAATGCAATTTAGAATAAAGATTCCCCATACAATCCATTTAACAATGCTCAAAATAGGAAAATGAAAGCAATACAATGAGAAATAAATAAAAGAGATTAAAGCCTATGAAAACAATGTAAATTTTTGATCCTATGGGGGAGTTGGTGCCAATTTGATGTAGAAATTTTCCCTTTCCCAACTCCTAAGCAAGCTTTGATGATGAATGGTGATGGTGATCTGCTACGCCCTTAATATTATTGTACATCGGGTTATGAATAGTCGGCTTGTGGCTATCTTAACTCTCTATTAGGTCATATTATCATTAGTATATTGTTATTTAGTTGTTTAGGTTGGCCTAAGTCTTATATAGGTGTGTCTAAGTCGGCCTAGGTGATATCCTTGGCATAAATAGGTATATATAGGAGGTTGTGAGTCTTATTTCATCATCAAGTTGTGAAGTGTGTTCTCATTAGAGATATTTGGAGGTTTTCCCCCTCGAAGTGGCTTGTTATTCTCAGTTATTATCAAGTATTTGCAGCATATTTCATATCATATTCTTCTATTGTGCAAGTTATTTCATAACAAGTGGTATCAGAGCATGATCTTGGCACCATAGAGGCAAGGTTTTTCTCAATTTTGGAGGCGATTTTGGGAAGAGCATATCTTTCATATTTTGGCGATTTTTTTTCTGATTTTTAAAGGGTTTTTGAAGAACATATTGAAGAAGCTACAGTACAGATTTCAGAAGAATTGGAGCAGAATTAAGCGAATTATTGCAGAATTAGGGTTCTACACTATTTTTTTGGAATCTACATATCTCACACATCTTGTTGAATTGGAGTCTGATTTTTATTGGGTTTTTGAAGACATACTAAAGGGGATTGCAGTAAAAATTTGAGAGAATTTAAGTTTCATTTGTGTGATTTATTTCAACATCAGTGGTTTCCATCATGACGGGGCCTGCAACAAGGGGTAAAAAGAATGCTGTCACTCCGGGGAAGACTCCTGATAAGGATGGTGAAACAATTGAGGATATTACTCATAATGAAGAAATCAATAAGGTCAAGGAAGAAATTTCCTCAATTAAGATGGATATGTCAGACCTAAGAGGAGATATGTCGGACCTAAGAGGAGATATGTCGGACATGCGAAACATGTTAAGCACCTACATAGCTGAATCAAGAAAGGAGTTCGCAAGCGACCAAGGTGAGAATTCTAGGTCAGCTACTACTGACACAAGCTTTAGTACTCCTATGGGATCTAGAAATTTATTTCCAAAGGTGGATATGCGCAAGTTTGATGGTAAGGATCCTCTAACATGGATAAACCAAATGGAGAATTTTTTTGAAGTACACCAAATCCCAAATGGACAAAATGTCATGATGGCTTCCCTATATCTAGAACCAGATCAATTCATTTGGTATGGTTGGCTTTGCACTCATTGAAGGAAAAATGGGCTCACCGTCTCATGGTCAATTTTTACAGGAGGAACTCCAAGCACAATATAGCAATAAATGCGTCCATGAGACAATTGTGCTTCTTGACCCGACTAGCTAAACTTCAACAAAGCGAGGGATGGAGTTAAGGTTATATTCAGCAATTCCAAAATCTATCCTTAAGGGTGGATTCAATTCACGGAGGAAACTTGAATGACTTATTCTTGGGTGGTCTCAAGGATCACATTCAACATGAAGTGCATGTTTAGCCCTAGATCCACAAATGAGTCTTTTGTCTTAGCAAGGAGGGTAGAGGAAAAATATTTGATTCCTAGAAAGCAAGGGGATAATGTGATAAGAGACAAAGGATATTCAACACCACCTACTAGGTTGACCCCACAACAGATTGAGGAGAAGAGAGAAAAAGGGTTATGTTTCAATTGTGATGATAGCAAATATAGTGAGGACATAAATGTAGTGAAAAGAATTGTTTTATATTGAAGGTCCCAATGAGGAAGAAGAGGAGGAACCCATACTAGAAGATGAAAGGGAGTCAAATGAGGAATCACATGATTCTCAACCAATCATTTCTTGTCATGCACTCTCGGGTTTCAGTGCTCCACAAACTCTCAAAGTGGTGGGGTTCCTAAAGAAGCAGAAGGTAACAGTGTTGATCGACTCAGGTAGTACTCATAATTTCATCAACAAAAAGTTAGCTACTCGTCTAAATTGTTTCATATATCCAGCTCCAGAGTTTCAAGTTTTGATTGCAGATGGTGGTACAGTTAGTTGTTCAGGGAAGTGTCATAGTATTAAATTATCCATGGGAGATTATCAACTTGATACCCCAATGTATGCGATATCCATGGGTGCAGCAGATATTGTTTTGGGAGTACAATGGCTTACTACATTAGGAACAATTGAGATGAACTTCCAAGAACTATTCATGAGATTTCAATCAAATGGAAGGCTAGTAGAGCTAAGGGGGTTGAAGGAAAAATCTCCACAAATGGTAAGCTCTCATCAGATGCAAAAGTTGCTTAAGAAAGGAGTGGATGGATTTGTGGCCCAACTATGTTCATTAGAAGTCTCTCAATCTATTACTCCCACTCATCCAGATTTGCAAGCTATAATTGATCGTCACTCAGTTGTTCTTGGAGATATGCCTAAAGGACTTCCTCCTAAGAGGGATCATGATCATGCCATACAGTTAGTCTCAGGGAGCCAACCACTGAACATTAGGCCTTACAGGTATCCACACATACAAAAGAGTGAGATAGAAAAAATTGTTGAAGAGATGCTAGAGGCAGGAATCATTAGGCATAGCCAAAGTGCCTACTCCTCACCGGTGGTGATGGTACGTAAGAAGGATGATACTTGGCGCATGTGTCCAGATTATAGGGTGCTCAACATGTACACCATTAAAGATAAGTTTCCAATTCCAGTCATTGATGATTTACTAGATGAATTAAATGGAGCTATGTTTTTTACCAAGTTAGATCTTAGATCTGGTTATCACCAAATTCGGATTAAGGAGGAGGATATTTGTAAGACAGCATTTCGGACTCATGAGGGTCATTATGAATTTTTGGTGATGCCATTTGGTCTTACCAATGCACCATCTACATTCCAAAGTTTGATGAACTCCATTTTTAAGAAGTTCTTGAGAAAGTTTGTGTTAGTATTCTTTGATGATATATTGATTTATAGCAAGACTTGGGAAGAACATTTGCAACATGTGGACCAAGCATTACAAATACTTGAAGATCATAAACTCTATGCTAAGCCATCCAAGTGTGCTTTTGGTCTTACAGAGGTGGAGTATTTGGGACACATAGTTTCACATGAAGGAGTAAAGGTGGACCCTAACAAAATCAAGGCTATCATGGAATGGCCTATTCCAAAAACCATTAAGAAGCTGAGAGGATTCTTGGGATTAACAGGGTACTATAGAAGATTTCTGAAGAATTATGGTAGTATAGCAGCACCTCTCACTACTCTATTGAAGAAGGATTCTTTTCATTGGAACGAGTCTGCCAATACAGCATTTGAGAGATTGAAGGAGGCTATGTGTACAACTCCAGTACTTGCCACTCCTGACTTCACCAAGGAATTCATTGTGGAATGTGATGTACGGAAATGGGATAGGGCCGGTGCTTATCTGAAGGTGGAGCCAATTGCTTTTAGAAGTGGAGTCAATTAAAAGGTAGAATCTACTAAAACCTATTTATGAGGAAGAAATGCTACCATAATACTCCATGCAATGAAACAATGGTGGCCTTATCTATTGGGTAGACATTTCAAGGTTAAGACAGATCATGATAGCCTAAAATATTTTTTGGAACAACGACTATCTTCTGAAGAGCAACAAAATGGGTCACTAAGATGTTAGGATATGACTTTGAGATTGTATATAAGAAAGGGAAAGAAAATATTGTCACAGATGCACTGTCAAGGAAGGATGAGAAAGATGAAGCCTTTTATTGTGTGCCCTTTCAATATTACAAGCAAATTGGGTGGAGGAAGCCAAAGCAGAGGGCAAAATGATGTCACATAAGCAAAACCACGAAAATTCAAAAGTGATCCTAGTAGTTCAAATAAGTTTTGTTGGAAGGGAGATACTCTTTGGTATAAAGAGCGTTTGTATCTCTGCAAGAATTCCAGCCTTAAAATCACGATTCTTACAGAATTGCATGAGTCTCCAGTGGGTGGTCATTCAGGATTTTTGAAGACATATCATCGAGTCAAGCAAGATTTATTTTGGGAAGGGCTAAAGGGTGATGTTCAAAAATTTGTGGCTGAATGTTTGGTGTGTCAAAGGCATAAAGGGAGACAATTAAGGCACCAGGTCTCTTGCAACCCTTATCTATTCCTAGCCAGCATTGGGAAGAGATATCCATGGACTTCATCACAGGGCTTCCCAAATCTAAAGGTCATAATGTCATCATGGTGGTGGTTGATTGACTCACTAAATATGCACATTTCCCATTGCATTAGCACATCCTTTTACAGGCAGCTGGCTGGGAAGCTTTTTAGAGAATATCCAAAAGCTACATGGTACACCCAGTTATTGTTAGTGATCGATCCTATCTTCACTAGTCACTTTTGGAAAGATTTATTCTCATGTTTGGGTAATTAATTGGCTCTTAGTCTTCATACCACCCTCAATCGATGGGAAAAACAGAGGTTGTTAATAAGTGTTTGGAAGGATATCTACGCTTGTTTCCACTTCAGAGAAACAAATTCCCAGGTAGATTGGCTAACACTCTTGGAATGGTGGTATAACACTTCTTTCATAGCTCATCAAAAATGTCTCCATTTTTGGCACTTTATGGATATCATCCTCCTTCCATCACATCATCAATTAAGGTGTCCCCAAGAGTTCAGGCAGTAGAAGACCACTTCCTTCATCAACAACAAGTACTTTCAGGACTCAAGGAGAATTTAGCCATGGCACAAAATCGAATGAAACAACAGGCAGACCAACATCGTAGTGAAAGAAGTTTTGAAGTTGGGGATTGGGTCTTCTTGCGATTGCAGCCTTATAAGCAAATCTCACTAAAGCAGCAAAGAAAGAATAATAAGTTGTCGCCAAAGTATTATGGTCCATACCAAATCATGCAGAAGATCGGTAGTGTTGCCTATAAGCTTGAGTTGCCACCCACAACAAAGATACATCCAGTTTTTCATGTTTCCTGTTTGAAGAAGGTAATTGGGCACAATATTCCCACTCAAACAACACTTCCTGAGCTGGATGAAGAAGGGAGAATCATTTTGGAACCAGAGTGCATTCGTCAAACACGCACAAAAAAGCTAGGAATAGAACTATCACTGAGTATCTCATCCAATGGAAGAATTTACCAGTTGAAGATGCCACATGGGAAGACGAGGAGTTCATTCAAAAGTTTCCAAACTTGATTAGCATTGAGGACAATGCTTCTTTGAAGAAGGGGGGCATGCTACGCCCTTAATATTATTGTACATCGGGTTATGAATAGTCGGCTTGTGGCTATCTTAACTCTCTATTAGGTCATATTATCATTAGTATATTGTTATTTAGTTGTTTAGGTCGGCCTAAGTCTTATATAGGTGTGTCTAAGTCGGCCTAGGTGATATCCTTGGCATAAATAGGTATATATAGGAGGTTGTGAGTCTTATTTCATCATCAAGTTGTGAAGTGTGTTCTCATTAGAGATATTTGGAGGTTTGCCCCCTCGAAGTGGCTTGTTATTCTCAGTTATTATCAAGTATTTGCAGCATATTTCATATCATATTCTTCTATTGTGCAAGTTATTTCATAACATGATCCACTTGGTGATTGCTTCGAATGCCTTCCATGGAGAAAACCTACAATAACCTAGCTACAATTGATGGATTGGATGCAAATGCTAAAGCTCTAAGATGAAATTGAAGTATAATAACTTTGCTCAAATTGTGGACGATAGAAATGAAGGATGAGCTCTCTATTTATAGAAGAATGCAAAGAGAGAAAAGGAAAAAGGGATGAATGTGGGACTAATCTTCAACCAGTGAGAAGAAGCCACATGTCATCATGTGAATGGTTGAGGAATGAGCACATTTTAGAGAGTGTGCAAAGAGGGGGGAGATTCAAATTCAAAAGATGGATTGAAGGATGAGGTGAAAGGTGAAGTTAATGCCACATGGCTCAAGAAAAAGGACATGTAAGAGATTTTAAATGCTTTGTTGGATGTACATGTCTATTTGGGGGGAGATTTCAAATTTGAAGAATATTCCAACCATTGATGTCTTTTTTGAATGAAATAGGAGAATCATTAAATCAAATAAATGATTTAATTGTGCAAGTGGCAAAAGCTAGAGGATTGGAGTGATTAAGATTAAATTAATCAAGATTTGACTAATTTAATGAGGGATTAGTTGATTTGACCATTTTTACTTAAATTTTTAGATTTAAATAAATCAAAATGAGAGGAATAATGATTTTAGACTTAATTAAATAAGATTTGATTTATTTAATTAAAGAGGATGGTGTTAGCTTTAAATCAAATAAAGATTAACTTATTTAATTTAAATGAGATGACTTTAGAGATTAATTAAATAAAATGAATTATTTAATTAAAAGAGGGACTATAGGATTAATTAAACAAAGTGATTTATTTAATTAATGAGATGATGATTTAATTAGATAAAAAATGATTTATTTAATTAAGAGATGAAATGTGATGAATTTAATTAAATAGATATTATTTAATTAAATGATTAGAAAAGAGATGATTTAGGATGAACTGGTGTTAGTAAAATTAGAATCAGGTGCATGCACATTTTACGTGTCTACATTTTTTCCCTCTTTGAAGCAATGTACTTGTTGCGTTGGTTTAAAGAATAATCTTGTTGAGATCAAAGTTCAAAAATTCTCTAATTTTTTGGATGCCCCATTGTTTCCCCAATGAAAAGAATTACGTTGGTATACTGCCCCCTCAAGAGATCGAGTGGAAATACTAATTTCCATTCGAGATCGTGATAAAATGTGAGAGGAGTGGTTCTACTAATTAGAGGATAAAATATAATTCTTTAGAAAGATTAGATATTTGACGTAGACAATTTTGATGATGCATAGACAGTCATTGGCCATGGGTAGCCTCATGTATATTTTGATATAACACATAGATCCGAAAGAAATGTTAGTAAAGATAGAAGAAAAAGATGGATGAAAGAGAGGATCCAACAAGTCCATGATCTGATGATACTTTATTAGAGATGATGATGGATGATGATGATGATCACTTGCCAAGAGTTGGGATTATCAAAGGGCTTGTTGGGACTATAAAAATCTGATGTTTTTACATATGTTTTCACTCATAAATTTCTAGATTTGGTCCTACCGTATGCATATTTCACCCATTTTTGCCATATTGTCCCATTGAATCAGTTGGGTCCTGCATATTTTACATTTTGGTTCACATCAGCATAGGTCTCCTATTGTCTCCCTGACCCATGTTGCTTCTATGTTGACATTTGTTTACTACAGATATGTCGGTAGGACTTTTGTATTGTTTCAGCAACTGTGGAGGCTTATATCAGCATATGTCTTGGCTGTCAGGGTTGGGTCTTACTGATTTCAATATGTCTCCTCGACTATGCTTGTGGTGGTTCATCGGCAAGATCTATGGGTTCTTAGCGGAAGGTCTTAGCGATATCATTTTGTCACACTGACCGGTGATTAAAGGAACCTATTAGTACAGGTTGGGACGATCGTCGTAAGGTCTCAGTGAGTGACCTTTGGTCTTGCCAATGGAAAGCATGTTGATCCTTGTCGGTGTAGGTGTTGCCTTCTCTTGGCAATCAAAATTTATCTCAGGGTGACTTTCGGCAAAGCAAAGAGCTCTCTATGTGAGGTCTCCCTGATTGTTGGATGTTATGGTGACACACTTGAGGGGCACTCATCGGTGGGAGATACATAATGTCACAGCGACACTCAAGGATGGATGAGAGTTTTCGGTATAGCATGAGTACTCTTTATAACCTCTCCCTGACATTGTTTTGTCTTGCTGATAGCTCGATGAGTATCCTTTTCAATGAGAAAACCTTTCGGTCCTGGCGAAGTTGAATGTAACAAAAGGTATTGCTCGGTATGACTTTTTGTTTTGGTGTGTGGTCTTGGCGAGGAGCCTGGGGTCTTCCCGAATGGAGTGCAGTGGTGGTTTTGTCGGTAGGACAATTGGGTGGTCACAATGACATGAAGTTATATGGAGGCTCTCGATGAAACTTAAAACAGTCTACAAGAGGTCTTCCCGATGTTAGAGAGCTACGGCGACTGTAAGTAAAACAAAGGCAATGCGTCAGTGAGAGATATGCTCATGTCTTGGTGACTGGTAAACACATTAATGAAATGCATATCAACATAAAATTTGGTAGTCTCTATGACATCTCCCCAATGGTCGACGGTCTTGGTGAAAGCAAAATACAAGCGCGTAGGATGATTAACGATTGACGTTATTTTTCCTTCGGCATACCTTCTGTGCTGTCTTGCCGACTATACACTGGTGAATAACAGAATTTTAAACATCAAGGGTGACATATATCTACTTGGGTGACCATTGCTTGCTAGCTCGATTGGAGCTCGAATTTTGTGTCAGGCTGACATGTGATCTCAATATGATATTTTCTTTAAATGCTTATGTATAAATAGGAATTTTTTCAATTGTAAAAGGGGAAATCTTTTGGATGAGCTATTAGTTATTTGATATAAAGTAGGGAATTTCTGATGGATTCAGTACTATAGATTCATCAGATCAGAGACTATGATGCATGTTTTCAAATTGGAGGTATTTATGAAAGTCAATTGATGTTACTGCACATTTTTGGTCTCAATTATCTATTGAATTTGATGAAATTATGGCTAAGTTGTCTCCAAGATGGACTCTTTCTGGTTGTTTAAATTGATATGACAAGTTTGTATTCGATTTATCAGTGCACATTTGTTGTACTTGTGTGATTGATTGATTGGTTCTTTCAAGTAAAGACTAAATCCTTTTAGTTAATCACAGTAATCAGAGAGATTCAATTGGATTATTCAAGTAGAGCTTAGTAGTCATAGTTTTGCATGTTTATACAAGTTGTAAACATAATATATACCAGATAATTTGAGTTTTCTCTAGAGAGTTGCTCATTTGATTTCATTTGACTCCACATACCCAATAAGGCACTGGTCTCTGTATTTTATCATTTTGAATTCACTCATTTTCTTTATATCTTTTAAAATTGAGCATTTTAGAATCTAGACCAGAGTATTGTTACTATTTTCAAGTTGAATTATAATTGTTCACTCCCATCTGCCATTGTGAACAAGTTGTTATAAGAAGATTGATTACAAGTTAAGTCTGCATTATTCAGAGAGGTACACCGACCCAGGTTTTGTAGCACCTAAAGAGTAGAAGGTTGAATTCTTCCAACCCTGTATGTTACCGTGAAGCGTATTAAGAGATTGGTAGCCTCTTGAGGCATCTTTCCTACGTTTTTGAGAGCTAAAAAATTGGCAACTCTGCTAGGGAACAATCAAAATCAAGGCCTTAATCATAGAGTCAGAAATCTTGCACATACTCTGCTGGGAATAAAAAGTATCAAACCTTTTCTCATTTTTTGATAAAAGTGAGTGGTGACTCTGACAGAAATTTTGCAACTGTTCATCATGAATGGAAGAAGATCTCAGTACAAGGGAGGTCATACTAGAGCTCCTGCTGGTAGTAGTAAGTGGACACATAAAGATGACAGAGCTGATAAGGGAAAAGGAATAAATGAGGATATGTGTCTGACAGATAAAGATAAGACATCAAGAGCACATAATTATTTTGATACATGGAGAGATGATTCAAGTGCATAACTTTATACCCTTGAAGATCGAAGAAATCCCTTCCCTTCTATTGATCCTCAGAAATAGGTTGAGTTTGAAGTTGTACTTGAGTCTAAATGAATTAGAATTCAGCATGAATATGATCAGAAGATGGAAAATGATCAAAACCAGATTAATGAGAATGTGATTTCTCAAACTAATTATGAGTCTTTGACTTATGAGAAAGTCAAGGCATGGTTTGAATCTCAGAAGAAGGAGAGAGAAGAATAGGAAAAGGCCCAGATGATACAAGCAATGAATGAATTTGAATTGCAGAAAAATCAAAACATTGCTTAGACAATTGATCGCCCCCCAAAGTATGTGCCACCTCATAAGCAGAGCAATCATGGTGCAGGGCCTTCTAGTCCACCTGTATCTCCTCCCCATCAGACGGGAAGTCATCACAAGTAGCCAAATCATCCGCCTCATATCCCCACATAGCATACAAATGTGCATCCACCTCCTGGTCAACATCACATCCCTCAACATAATGCACAATACAATAATCCTATGCATCAGTATCAATATCCACCTATCCCTCCCCCTCACCAATATGCAGCAATGATTAGGCAATTTGATTTGGCAGGGTTCAATCCATGCCCTTACCCTATGGATAGCAGCTGGAGAGGTCTAGTTCCCAAGTTTACAGGGAGCAATGCAGGAACTACTGAAGAACATCTAAGGAATTTCAATGTGTTCATTTAATACATAGGTATGCCACATGAAGATTTGCATATGAGGCTGTTTATGATGTCACTTATTGAAGATGTCAAGGATTGGTTTAATAGCTTGCCAGCATATTCAATTAATTCTCTTCAAGCATTTCAAGATAAATTCTTAGAGCAATATGGGAATCAAAATGCTCTAGATGCAGCTCTTCATGAATTGGTGAGGATTTAGAAAAATTAGAATGATTCAATTTATGATTTCAACCAAAAATTCAACAAGTTGCATACTAAATTCCCTCCTGGATCAAGGTTTCCAGACTCTACTACATTGAGTATTTATTTAAATGCATTTGATCCTAAGATAGGGTATGAGCTGAGAAGTAGATCCCCAAGAGATTTGGCTGAAGCACAGAAGATTGTATTGACAATTGAAAATAATAGGAAAGCTGCTGGTGTAACTAATAAAAGAGACAACCTGAGGCCTCCTCGGCAAAAGAATTATCAGTACAGACAAGAGAATACATACAAAAATGAGAACAGAAATGAAAGGCCAAGGTTGCATGATATGCCTTACAATACAGACTGGAAAGATGGGAAACCTGTAACAGCCAGGCCAAGAAATAAAGAGACCCCTAATCCATTAAGCAAAAAGGGAACTTACATGATGAGTAATAATTACTTCTATGAAGGTTGTAATCAGCCACATTCTCCAGACTATTGTGTTGTAGCTCAAAGGATGCAAGAAGAGGGAATGTTGATGGAAAATAATGGAGAAGATCACAAATTTTACTCAACTTCAAATAATTTTTATTATGCTGAGGAAGGATATTCATCTTTAGAGGATGAAGGCTATGAGTATGACATTTCTAATCAGAAGTATAATGTCCATATGGCTAAACAACAGATCTTTTATGATTCTGATGAAGACTACACAAAGCCACATCTTGCTAAAACGCCTGTTCAGTGCAATGTAAGGAGACTCACTAAAGATGAAATGGAGAAAATAACTGTTGCAGCAGTTGGAGATGCAAGGAGTAAATATTGGTTGAGAAACAAAAAAGTGAATGAGCTAGATGGAGTTCCTGGGGGAATTTTTGTAAAATATCAGAAGGAAAACAGGAAACTATAAAAAAGCCAGAAAACAAGTAGCATGATAAAATTGAAAAGAAGTCTATCCAAGAGCAGAAAGTTGCAAAATTACACAAGGAAATGCAAAAGTCTGATCAGCCTAGTAAAAAAGAAAAAAAAGAAAGCAAAGGAGAAGCGCCAGAACTGAAGAAGACTATTAAGACGGAGAGCTCCTTTTTTGACTTCACACAGGCGTTATCCCAAGTAAAAATGTCTATTCCACTACTTGAATTGATGAAAATTAAGGAGTACAGAGATAATGTTGTTCAATTGATTACAAATGGAAATGAAAAATATATGAATCCTAAAGAAGTCAATAGGCACGAAAAGTTAAATAAATTAGAAGTCTATTTGGGTGATGTTTTAACAACATCCCCACAAGTGGATCCATTCTTCACCACATTTCTTATAAATAATAAATTGTTGAGGAACTGCATGATAGATTTCGATGCTGCTATAAATATTATTCCAGTAGGTGTTATGAAGCAGCTGGGCTTATGTGTTGATACATATGAAGGGAAGTGCTATGCAATGGATAACAAACCTGTACCTGTGGTAGGCATTATGAGAGGTGTTGAAGTCAAACTAGCTACTTATCCATAGGTGGCTTATAATATAGATATAACAGTCATTGATACTCCTCAATTTGGGATGCTTCTGTCAAGGCAGTGGATAGTAGCTATTGGTGGAAATATTCAATTTGATCTATCTTATGCTACAATACCGGTGAATGGTTAGGAAGTCAAGTTGTATAGAGAGCCAAGAATGAACCAACTTGTTGATTATGTGCCTCAAGATCCAATTAATTGTTTTTGTGATGTTGATCTTGGAAATTTTAAGATTGAACTAGCTCAGCTAGAATTAATTAATAGTGATCCAATTGAAAAACATTCCGCACAGAGCTGCAATAAAGTATGGAAGATGTATTTTGATGGAGCCTGTAGTTAAGAGGGTAATGGAGATGGGATTGTATTTGTTTCCCCTGAAGGTATTACTTTTAAATATTCATTTTTGTTAGCATTTGAATGTACAAACAATGTGGCAGAGTATGAAGCTTTATTGACAGGCTTGAACATAGCTATGAAACACAAGATTAAGTTGTTGGTTGTTTTGGGTGATTATGAGTTGGTTGTTTCACAATCAAATCAAAATATGCAGCAAAGCACAAAGGATTAAAACAATATAGGAATGTTGTATGTGATACAATTGAATTGTTTGATGCTTTTTCAATTGAGTGGATTGACAAGTCAAAGAATATGATGGCTGATTTTTTAGCAAATGTGGCACTGAAAAGAGATGACATCACATTGGCTGGGGTATCATAGATTGAGTTTAAGACAAGGCCTGTTGTGCTTGATAACATCTATAACTGGAAAGTTTTCAATGATGATACTAATCTTTTGAAATTCCTCAATTGTATAGATTGAGTTTTCAATTGACTTCAATGCTTTCGTTGAAGAAGTGGATGTGAAGCAAACAATGTTCGAAAAGGAAATATTGCAGCTCAAAAAAAAAAAACTGCCCAAGGGTCTAGTGGCATTGGAGAGGCTATATGATGGAAATGATAGATCTCTAATGAAACAAACACTAGTCAGAAGAGAAGATATTGAAGAAGTCAGCTTGGGGACTAAGATAGCACCAAGAAATGTATACATTGGAAAGAGGATCAACCTTGCAATTAGAAGAATGTTGATAGAGTTGCTGAGAAAATAAAAGCATGTTTTTGCTTGGTCTTATGAGGATCTGAAAGCGTACAAGGAAGATTTGTTTCAACATGAAATACCATTGAAGCTAGAATCCAAGCCTTTCAAACAAAAGAAAAGACCCATAAATCCAACGCTGGAACCTAAAATGCAAGAGGAATTGATAAAGCTCAGGGATGGAAGAATTATCAAACCAATCAAACATTCAACATGGGTTTCAAATCTAGTTCCTATGAGAAAGAAGAATGGTGATATCAGATTATATGTGGAATTCAGGAATTTAAATATGGCATCTCTCAAAGATAATTATCCTTTACCCAATATGGAGGCTATATTGCATAAGGTGACAGGGTGTGAATTACTATCCATGATGGATGGGTTTTCTGGATACAATCAGGTTAAAGTCAAGGAATCTGAGCAATACAAGACAACATTCACAACTCCTTAGGGAACATATGTATACATAAGAATGCCATTTGGTCTCACTAATGTTGGAGCCACTTTTCAATAGACTATGGATGTAGCATTTGTTGATTTGATTAATGCTATCATGGTGGTGTATCAAGATGACCTAACTACTTATTCGAAGAAGGCTAAAGATCATGTGCAACATCTTGAAAAGGTATTTATTAAAGCTATTGAATATGGTATTAGTTTAAATCCAAAGAAGTGTCATTTTGTAGTCATAGAGGGTAAGCTCTTGGGGCATATTGTTTCAAAAGAGGGAATTAGAATAGATCCTGAGAGGGTGGATGCTATTGATAAAATTCTTATTCCCAAAACTGTCAAAGCAATACAATATTTCTTTGGGAAAAGTAATTTTGTCAGAAGATTTGTCTCTAATTTTGCTGAGATCATTAAGCCCATATCAAAAATGTTGAAGAAAAGAAAAAAATGGACTGGACTGCTGAAGCTTTAGATGCTTTTATGTCTATCAAAAGGGCTATCAAAGAGGCTCCCATTCTAAAGTCTCCAGATTTTACAAAGCCTTTTCAGATTTTTTCATTTGCCTCAATGCACACTATTGTTGTTGTTATGTTACAAACGAACGAAGGTGGTTATGAACAATGTGTGTCCTTTAGTAAATCATTACAGGGGTCTGAATTGAAGTATGACATAATGGAAAAATAGGCTTTTGCATCGGTAAAGGCCACAAAATCATTTAGACCATATCTTGTTGGAGCAAAGGTGATTGCTTATGTCCCTCATGTTGTTGTCAAAGACATTTTAACATAATCTGAAGTTGCAGGGAAAAGATGCATATGGATCAACAACATTCAAGAATTTGACATGGAGATATAGATTACTAAACTGGTAAGAGGCCAAGGCTTGGCTACGCTGATGACAGAAACTAATATTGAGGCAAATCAGATTTGCAATGTTGAGGAAGGGGCTACAATTGCAAGCATTGAACACACTCCTTGGTATATTGATGTTATGCATTATCTTAAATACATGAAGTGTCTGGATGGATTGAATGACATCCAAAAGATAACTTTGAAGTTGCAAGCATCAAAGTATGTCTTCATGGATGGAGATCTGTTTTTGAAAAATAGAGATGGCATATTGTTATTATGTCTAGATGAGTCATAGGCCAAGCATGTTTTAAGTGAAATGCATGAAGGAGTTTGTGGAGGGCATTATTCAACAAAGACAACTACACACAAAATTCTCAGGGTAGGTTATTATTGGCCAAAGGTTTTTAATGATTCTTTTACACATGTGAGAAGATGTGAGGCCTACCAAAAATTTTCTGGAAAGTTGAAGTACCAGGGTGCTCTGCCACTTCGACCCTTGCAGGCTGATGCCCCTTTCCATCAATGGGGAATTGATTTCATTGGAGAGATACAAGAGAAGTCAAGTGGAGGACATAGATGGATACTAGTTGCCACTGATTATTTTACAAAGTGGGTGGAGGCAATCCCAACCAAGCAGGCTACAAGTAAAGTTGTAACAAATTTCCTGATGGACAACATTATTACCAGATTTGGTACACCATTGAGGATAATCACAGACAATGGGATGTGCTTCAGATCAAATGAATTCAAAGGTTTTTGTGATAATTATGGCATTTCTATTTCTTATGCAGCTCCTTATCATCCACAAGCCAATGGTCAAGTAGAGTCCAGCAATAAGAGCCTCTTGAAGATTATAAAGATGATGCTGGGACAAAATAAGAAGGCTTGGGATTCAAAGTTAAAATTGGCTATGTGGGCTGATAGGGTCACTATGAAAAAGGTAATTGGAAAATATCCATTTGAATTAGTGTACGGAGCACAAGCCAGGATGCCTCTACAGAATTTGTTCCTAGTCTATCAGTTTCTCTTACAGGAATATTTGGAAGTTCTTGAACCCATGGAAGACAGTATGGAGCAACTTGCTGAACTGGATGAAATAAGGAGAGAGGCCCAAAGTCAAAACATAAAGTTACAAGAACAGATGAAGTATCTATTTGACAAGAAGGCAAAGAATAGAAAATTTGAAGAGAATGATTTGGTGTTGATGTGGAATGCAAGGTGTCAGGAGAAAGGAAAGCATGGTAAATTCGAAGCTCTTTGGCTGGGACCTTTTGTTGTTGTTGGAAAGAAGGGTGAAGATTCATATTATCTATAGAACATGGCTAGTGAAGATCAAGAATTTCCTGTTCATGGGAAATTCTTGAAGCTTTTCTTCTCTTGAGCAACATAGAGGATTAAGGGTTGCCAATGCATGGACAACTCTTGTGTATCCTCTTTAAAAAAAAATTCCATGCATAGTAGTCTAGGTTTCTGTCATTTTCCATTCACCTCCATCTTGCATTCACTTTGCATTCACTTCCACTTTGCATTCATTTCCATTACCATTCATTCCATTGCTGCTCATTGGTTCATCATTTTTGTCTGGCCTGCTAACCAAAGATTTTGGATCCTTGCAATGATCTAACTATCATTCATCCCTAGATGGAGCCACTATTGGGACTATAAAAATTTGATGTTTTTACATATGTTTTCACTCATAAATTTCTAGATTTGGTCCTACCGTATGCATATTTCACCCATTTTTTCCATATTGTCCCATTGAATCCATTGGGTCATGCATATTTTACATTCTGGTTCATATCGGCATAGGTCTCCTATTGTCTCCCTGACCCATGTTGCTTCTATGTTGACATTTGTTTATTGCAGATATGTTGGCAAGAATTTTGTATTGTTTCAGCAACTGTGGAGGCTTATATCGGCATATGTATTGGCTGTCAGGGTTGCATCTTACCTATTTCAATATGTCTCCTTGACTATGCTTGTGGTGGTTCATCGACAAGAGTTATGGGTTCTCGGCAGAAGGTCTTAGTGATATCATTTTGTCACATCAACCCGTGATTAAAGGAGCCTATCATTATAGGTTGGGGCGATCATTGTAAGGTCTCGACGAGTGACCTTCAGTCTCGCTGATGGAAAGCATGTTGATCCTTGTCCGTGTAGGTGTTACCTTCTCTTGGTGGTCAAAAGTTATCTCGGGGTGACTTTCAGAAAAGTAAAGAGCTCTCTATGTGAGGTCTCCCCGATTGTTGGATGTTATGGCGACACACTTGAGGGGCACTCATCAGTGGGAGATACATAATATCATAGCAACACTCAAGGATGGATCAGAGTTTTTGGTATAGCATGAGTACTCTTTATAACCTCTCCCCAACATTTTTTTGTCTTGTTGATAGCTTGATGAGTATCCTTTTTGATGAGAAAACCTTGCGGTCCTGGTGAAGTTGAATGTAACAAAAGGTATTGCTCGGTATGAATTTTTGTTTTGGTGTGTGGTCTTTGCGAGGAGCCTGGGGTCTTGCCAAATGGAGTGCAGTGGTGGTTTTTTTGGCAGGACAATTGGGTGGTCACAACAACATGAAGTTATATGGAGGCTCTCGGTGAAACATAAAACAGTCTGCGAGAGGTCTTCCTGATGTCAGAGAGCTACGGTGACTGTAAGTAAATAAAATGGAATGCGTCGGTGAGAGATATGCTCATGTCACAGCGACTGGTAAGCACATTAACGAAATTCATATCGACATAACATTTGGTAGTCTCTATGACATCTCCCCAATGGTCGACAGTCTTGGTGAAAGAAAAATACAAGTGGGCGGGATGATTAATGATTGACATTATTTTTCCTTCGACATACCTTTTGTGTTGTCTTTCCGACTATACACTCGTGAATAACAGAATTTTAAACATCAGGGGCGACATATATCTGCTTGGGTGACCGTTGCTTGCTAGCTCAATTGGAGCCCGAATTTTGTGCTGGGCCGACATGTGATCTCAATATGATATTATCTTCAAATGCTTGTGTATAAATAGGCATTTTTGCAATTGTGAAAGGGGAGATTTTTTGGATGAGCTATTAGTTATTTGATATATAGTAGGCAATTTCGTATGGATACAGTACTATAGATTCATCAGATCAGAGAGTATGATGCATGTTTTCAAATTGGAGGTATTTATGAAAGTGAATTAATGTTTTTTTTTTTAGACTGCAGGAATCAGGTAGCACGACCCCCTATAAACTGCAGTGCACCTGGTAAACTTTTTAACATGACCGACGGCGCTGGCGCGACACGCCCTCCGGTACCACGGGACGGGGGAGACTAGAACTTGTGACCAGCAGAGCCGCAACGGAATTACTTAGCCAACAGAGCTAGGGCCCCCGCCCGAAAGTGAATTAATGTTACTACACATTTTTGGTCTCAATTATCTATTGAATTTGATGAAAGTATGGCTAAGCTATCTCCAAGAAGGATTCTTTCTAGTTGTTTAAATTGATATGACAAGTTTGTATTCGATTTATCAATGCACATTTGTTATACTTGTGTGATTGATTGATTGGTTCTTTCAAGTAAAGACTAAATCCTTTTATTTAATCATAGTAATCAGAGAGATTCAATTGGATTATTCAAGTAGAGCTTAGTAGTCATAGTTTTGCATGTTTATACAAGTTGTAAACATAATATATGCCAGATAATTTGAGTTTTCTCCAAAGAGTGTTGATCATTTGATTTCATTTGACTCCACATACCCAATAAGCCACTGGTCTCTGCATTTTATCATTTTGAATTCATTCATTTTCTTTATATCTTTTAAAATTGAGAATTTTAGAATCTAGACTAGAGTATTGTTACCATTTTCAAGTTGAATTATAATTGTTCACTCCCATCTGCCATTGTGAACAAGTTGTTATAAGAAGATTGATTACAAGTTAAGTCTGCATTATTCAGAGAGGTACACCCACCCAGGTTTTGCAACACCTAAAGAGTAGAAGGTTGAATTCTTCCAACCTTGTATGTTACCCTGAAGCATATCAAGAGATTGGTAGCCTCTTGAGGCATCTTGCCTACATTTTAGAGAGCTAACTGGGCTAATTACCTTATTGTTTGATAACACACATAGATACGATCCATCAAGGTATAGATGACCAGGATGGAGTTGAACCTAGTGTGATGTACTTTGACTCGATAGACAGATAGGAGTATTCCTATTCACACCTAACATATAGAAACCTTGCTAGGGTGCACCTAACAAAGCAAGTATTCGCCGAGGTTATATTACAAGAATGTCCCACAAGCATAACAAAAAAAAGATAATGATCATTTCCCCATTCCTTTCTCTCTAAATATTTTTAGAAAGACATCCTCAAGAAGTCATTGGAATTGGCACGACAAGATAAATCAAAATATAAGATCAAGTAAACAAACAAGTCAATTTTCTTCATACTTATAGCCAAAGGGATGTGTTTTGATAGGATAACAATCTAGGGTGATATCCAAAATGATGCCCATTGTCAGAACGATATATCCTAGGGCATGCATTGTATTGGATGATGATGGGTTGATAAGTTGTTTGATAGGATTTTCATATAAGGTTCATTGACATGTTTTGAAAATGATTAGGATTTTGATTTTGTATTTAAAACTTTGAAGTTTACTTTTGATTTTACGTTTGAAGCTTGCTTATGCCAATTGTTGTATTTGTTTCTATTTGTTTCACCAAAGGATGAAGGTGATGATCGATTTTATTATGGAAAATTGATTATTGTGGGTGAAAGCAAGATGGGATGTATGGTTTTGTATTTTTTAGAATATTTCAATGTTTTTGGTATTTTGAAAAAATTTTGAGGCTTTTTTTGTTATTTTCAAGATTTTACAAATGTTTTGATTTTCTATTTTTCAAATGTTTTAGGGTTTTTTTAGATTTTATGAATGTTTTTGGATTTTGATGTCTCGAGGGCTGATCAAAGATTAGCCTTGCCTACATTTAAGCTCAAAGATGATGTAGTTCAGATGAAAAAAAAAATATTTTCTTTGCTAATTTTTTCACATGATTTTGATGTTTTGGATATGGATGTGTGTGATGATATCAGTGCTTTGTTTTGGGATTTTGTTGAAAACCAAGCTAAGGTTGATTGATCAAATTGATGGATTGATAATGATAACATTCTTGAGGATACACAACAATGCAAGGACAGTGTTAAGCAACACAAGGGTTAGGATGGATATCCCAAGATGATAAGGGACTGATTGGATTTGATTGATCAGGATTTTGAAGCTTGGTCTTGGAACAAAAGTTGTTCTGGATGATTTGATGTGATGTTGAAGCATGCATTAGATGTGACTGATAGTGATTGTTGGGATTGATGTTCGATGAAAGATGAAGATTCATAAGGAATTTCTTCTCATCAAAATATGCCATGGGCTGGTTTGGATCTTTGATCACAAATGCTTTCACCAATTTGATTTCACATTTTCCAATGTTCAAATCACCACATAAGTTGGAGGATATATGTCAAGATTTATTCTTGAAGCAAGATGTAAATATCTACCCCCAATGTCTAGCGATGTATGGAATGCCATGGGTGGATGCTTGGATGGGTGTATGGAGGGATATGGATTATCTTGCGATAAGATAAGGTGTTCGGATAAATAATTCTTATTTGGATAATGCTTCATGGCTCAGATAATGCAAGGTAGGATAGGATCAATGAAAATGACCCATGTCAAGATGTTTACCATAAGCAAGTGTAAAGTGTACACCAAACTTCGTCAAGATCAAGATAAATTGGACTATGGATGGAGATGGATGAAAATGGATTGGATAAATGGTTCATGGATGAATGGATTTATTATGGATAGGATGGATGGAATACTGGATTTATTATGGATGAGATGAGATGCTTTCACCTTAACTAGCGCATGTAGATGCTCAATTCTACACCTGGCACCTATCTGCTAGGTTTTCATCATGGTACCTGCCAAAAGCACCACCATAGTGGTTTTCACTAGAGGATGATTTTTTTCTTTATTGTTTTCAATCTTTTTTCTAATTTTTTGATACTTTTTGATTTTTCTAAAATATTTTAAGCTCATGTTGAATCACCTTGTGGTGTTGATGTAGATGCTTCTGTCATAATGTGTCATCGATATCCTTCTTGAAGAAGCTACTTTTCCAAGATATGTGCACTTGAATGCAACTTTTGAGATTCATGATCTGCTTTACTAATACCGTAGTTAACTTTGTCTCCATGTGCACATCACAATAGAGTGCCTTCTAAATCCTTATGATGAATGGTTGTTGCAAATACATGGTCAATGTGAGAATTGTATATCATGCGTGGAGGCATGGATGGAGTGTGTTGATGGATAGGAGATGGATTGGTTGATAGTTTTGAACCTTTGACTCTCCAAACTTGGGAAGATGAGCAATGATGGGTGGATATAGAGGTGTGCATGGAATTAGGACCAACTGCCTGATATACTTTGTACGTCACTTGATAAGCCTTCTTTTTCTTTTGTGGGTATCTTTGATGGATAATTTTCCCTTTTTTATTTATTCATGAAGTTTCTTTGACTAATGGAGTTTGATAGGGATAATCTTTCTTTGTATTCTTTGGTATCCACTTGTTTTTGATTTATCCATTATGCTTCTCTGCTTCATCTATTTTGATAATGTTCCTTGTGCTTTGATTCAAATATTTCTTTTGACATTGATCCCAATTCATGGATAGGGTGATGGGTGGATGAAGATTCATGATGTGGCTGGTTGTAGTATCGACATTGGTTTCGTCATAAGGATTCTCCATGCTCCCTATGTTGACATTTTCTTGAGACATAGTTTCCCCCAATATGGTGGTAGTAGCACCTTTGTTCCTTGATTTTTCCTATTTTGAGATGTCTTGTTCAGTAAGAATTCTCTGATAAATGACCACTGCAAATGATTTTATTTCAATTTTGTTGCTTTGTTGACTCTGGAATATCTTGTTTTGTATGATCTACTTCCTTGAGTGGATAATGTTGGATATCTTTATTCAGGATGTCCTTAGTTTGAGTTTGGGATATATTTGATCTTAATGTTGACAACTCAGTTTGACTATAGGAATCAATAACCTTCTCTTTTTGTGTAATAATGTCAGGAGTAAAGGAATCCTATTTTGAATGAAGATCACCTATGTGTCCATCCACATAAAGCATCTCATGGGTAGATGGAGTAGTATGTGCTATGTGGATATGATCATCTTGTATAGATAGGAGAGTATCCATTAGATCTTGTAGTATCTTGGAGATACAAATTCTTGATCTTGAATGATTTTAGAATTACTTTCGACATGCTTTGGATCAAGTTCTTGAAATGGGTTAGTTTCAAAGGATGTATTGCTTACAAAGGGTTCTTGGATATCTTCATTAGGCATGGGAAGTGGCTCAATATCCTCTTGATCTTTGGGTGAAATTCGATCAAGTGTTGAGTTGAAGATTCCTTCAATATTGGCAATCATGAGGTTGAAGGATGTCAATATGTCTTGGAAAGGACCGTTGCTAGACTTTGGTGAGAGATGTTTATCATGCTTTAGAATAATTTTTTGAGATATTTCCTCTAACTCATTAGGTGATGTAGAGAAATTTTCAACATGGTCATTGGTCGATGGATTGTTGATTACAAGATCAAATAATATTAACACTCCTTGAAATAGATCATTGTCAGATATTGTTGAGGGATTCTTATCATGATCAAAAAGTGACTCTTGATGTATGTTGATTTGATCTTCGGATGACATAGAAACATCTTCCATGTCTTCATTGATGGATAGTTCTTGATCATGTGATCGTTGACTTGGATTGATATATGGATTCGTTAACATTTTGTTGGGATTTTGAACAACATTTTCTTGTTGGGCTTGGTGTTGGGCTTGAGCTTGCACTTGCGCTTGAGCCTCGGCTTGTGCTTGTTGGGCTTGTAGTGTGGCTTGGGAAACTTGAGCAGCTTGTGCAACTTGTTAAGTAGCTAGTTGTATAGCTTGTCATTTTTGGTTTTGTTGGAGTCCATTCTGATAAGTAGCCTGTTGAGCAACTTGAAATGCATTTTTTTATTGGTTTGATGTGTTTGGTTTGGGTGGTGGTGGCAGTGGAGGTGGTTTTGGAATAGTACTTGTTGTGGTGATAAGAGATACCATCGTATTGGTGATTGGGATTTGAGTGGTGGATGGTGCGATTGATATTGTTAGTCCTTGAGAGACCATGTTTTAAGGCATGATAGATGATGTGTTGATTCCTTTTGCTATGGGGATGGTTGCCATCTATTGTTGTGATATCAACGGCAAGGGGGGAGGATTTGGTATGATGCCTTGATTGATGGTTGGGGGGATGTTTTGGATGAGCGGTGGAGCGAAGGTAGCCCCAAACCAAGAGGTGATATGGGTGTTATTGGCAAGGGTGGGAGTGGTGGGAAAGAGAGTGACATGCTCCATTGGGGAAATGATGATTTTTGATCAAAAATGACTTCTAGACCAAATAAGTCACCTTCTTCTTGTGAGGTCGTAGTGACAGAGGTTTGAGGGGTTGCATGAAATGATGATGATGGGTCATTAGGATTATGAAAGGTGAGGGCAACATATGGGTGTGATGGATTTTGAACAAAATTCATGTGATTTGCAAACATATCTATCCAAAAGTTTACCAAGTGTGGATTCAAAATATTCATGTTTGGTATAGTTGTACTTGGTATATTCTCATTTGGCATGTATGGATTTGGTGGGATAATGTTGTTTTGTTGAAGACTCATGCATTGAGTATTTGGTTGATAGATTTGTAAGTTTAGACTTGGATTTAAATCTACCATCGTAAAAGGGGTTCCAAGATTTAGATTGGGTATACTCACATTTGTTGTACCATTGAGGTTTGTAGGAGATAATGATCCCATGTATGGATTGTATAAATATGAGTTTTGAAAATCAATTGGAATTGTAAGGATTTTATAATTTGGTTTGTTTGCTTTACTCTTGATGTATGAATGAAGTTTATATTCTAATTTCCTCCTGTGTTTTGACCTTGTTGTAAAAGTGACCTCTAAGGTGTTTAGGACCAATGATGAGATGAAGGATGAAAGGGGTGAATGATATGGATGTTGATTTTTTAGGAACTTTGGATCAATGCTAGACCTTAGGATTTGATTTTCATTGGTTTTGATTCGATAGTGAACTTGTAAACCCCAAGATGTTGGATGTGATCTTTGGGATAAACTTGTACAAAGGTGTATTGATTTAACTAGAGGTATGAGAAAGGATGCATTCCCATACTCCTAATTAAACAAGGTGATTTTTATTTGGTTTAAGGATGTACCCAAGTCTAGATAATGATGTTTCCAAAGCTCTAAAGTTTCTTGTAGGATGGTATGATAAATGTTTGAAATGGATGAAGTGTTTGATTTGATCCCAAATGAACCTAATAGGGACCTTGTTTACAAGACCAAGATATTGAAGAACATGCTTTTCTCTAAGAGTAGTTCAAAACCAAAAGACCAATGTTTGCATGAAAAGCATATGACCAAAAGATGCCAAGCACATTTGTGGGGTCCAATTGTTTTAACTTTGCTTAATGAGCTCTTTTGATCACAAACACACTCTTGATTAGATTTTGAAACTATATTTCCAATGTCCTAATTCTCTTTCATCCCACAAAGTCCATTATGTGGAAATCAAGAAAATCAAGGAAATTTTTTCCTAATGTTGACCTTAGTAGGAGAAAATTTAGATGATATCCACATGCTTAGAAGCCTCTAAGGATGAGAATCCCAAGGGAAAGCAATAACATGTGAATTCGTTCAAGGATATTTGCTTCTCCTAAAGGGTTTAAGATTTGATGCTCATGTTGAATGTTGGTTTTCCAATGTTTTCAATCAAGCAATATGTTTTGATTTCAAGAACAATTGCAACCCTATTGATGTTTGAGATTGCAATTTTTGAGTCCCCACTTGGACAAGTCTAGCTACACTTATTTTTAGTGAATGGTTAGATGCTTGACCCCACTAGGTTCTCTCCATGACACTCACTTATATGGGGTAGCCAAGCATCACTACCCATGAAACTCCCATGGCATACTTTCCATTTCTACTAAAAACTATAAAAGTGTGGGGTAGCTTCAAAATGACCATTCTTGCACCAACAAATAGATAGGGATTTTGGCCTTTCTACAACAAGGGTTTTAATTCAGACTTTCCATTCATAGGAGCTGACCCATTGAGGCAAGAGACCATTGTTTCCCTTCTCATCGAAGCCAACCATGTGATACTGGCATTTATTCCAATACCCACATTTATATCCCAGCTGGAAATACTCTTGGTTTTAGAGTGTTACTAGTTGAGTCGTTCCCTTGGGTGAGTACTTTTTCCCCAAGGTAGGCCATTTAAGATTAAAAAAAGTGAGCTAAAATATTCATAGTTTGATCAACCTTCATTTAGAAACAAAGGGGGAGAACACATGCAATAGGTTTAGTCACACTCGCATAATGTTTTGTTCAATTTTAATCCCCAAAATGAAATGTGGAGGTGATCACTTTATCCCATCCTAAGACCATCAAAAATCCTTTTTATTCTCAAGATCGTCGTGATGTGGGAGAGAAGTGCATACATCTTTTTGATGGAATTAGTTTAAGTAAATAATCACAAAGAAAAATTGCACATCAAAAGCAATAATGATTTCTTTTTATAGCACCAAATGAAGTGTTAGTATTTTCCTTGTTCAATTATTAGCCCCAAACAAAATCTATTGAGTTTGTGTTCTAAAGTTCATTTTAAGCTCCTTTTGTAGCAAGAATTACAAATGTTCTTTTTAGGGCCCAAAATGAAACTAGTAAGTCCTAAGTGTGAAAGATAGCAAATTTTTCCTTAAGAGGAATAGTGAATCCTCTAAAAGTGTTGAAGAAACACTAGAGTGTTTAAAAAAACTTGGTATCAAGATATGAGGTCATCATGCTTATTTACTTCACCCTTGACCAATCTAATCCTACAAGAAAATCAATTAGATTCTACAAAAATAGAGGTCAAGAAAGCAGAAAACATGCCAAATAACTAGAATTTGATAAAAAAAAACACGTGTTAGAAATAACTTTTCACTTTTCACTTCCCTCCAGTGGTGTAATCCATGAAGGCATTACAGTTTAAAGTCACCAGTGGTGATGTATAGCTCTGCTTACTAGTTAGCATCACTCTGTAGCCAAACCAGTGAGCATGAAGGTGTCGCTATTTTGATCAGCGGTGCAGTTTGTATTTTGAAAACATTCCAGTGAGCCAAAAAGCGTCAGCAGTTCTGTTTAAAGATTTGAATTCTAGGTAGGAATTCTGAAGCGTTGTAGTTTGAACTTTTTAGTAGTGCTATATGGTGATGCTGAGTTCTCAGCTCTGCTAAATAGCGACACTGAGCTTCTAGCAATGGAGTTTTCTATAAACACACAAAAAGCACAATTTTTTTTCAAAAAATGTGATTTGATCTCCTTGTTTCCCCTCCCTCTAGCGCCAAAATGTGAACCAATATCCTATACCTACAAGAATATAATAAACAAACACATAATTAGAGCATAATGCAAGTTAGAATAAATATTCCCCATACAATCCATTTATCAATGCTCAAAATAGGAAAATGAAAGCAATACAATGAGAAATCAATAAAAGACATTAAATCCTATGAAAGCAATGTAAATTCTTGATCCTATGGGAGAGTTGGTGCCAATTTGATGTGGAAATTGGCCCCTTCCCAACTTCTAAGCAAGAATTGATGATGAATGGTGATGGTGATCCACTTGGTGATTGCCTCAAATTCCTTCCATGGAGAAAACCTGCAATAACCTAGCTACAATTGATGGATTTGATGCAAATTCTAAAGCTCTAAGATGACATTGAAGTCTAATAACTTTGCTCAAATTGTGGATGATAGAAATGAAGGATGATCTCTCTATTTATAGAAGAATGTGAAGAGAGAAAAGGAAAAAGGGATGAATGTGGGACTAATCTTCAACCAGTGAGAAGAAGCCACATGCCATCATGTGAATGGTTGAGGAATGAGCACATTTTGGAGAATGTGAAAAGAGGGGGGAGATTCAAATTCAAAATATGGCTTGAAGGATGAGGTGAAAGGTGAAGTTAATGCCACATGGCTCAAGAAAAGGACATGTAAGAGATTTTAAATGCTTTTTTGGATGTACATGTCTATTTGGGGGGAGATTTCAAATTTGAAGAATATTCCAACCATTGATGCCTATTTTGAATGAAATAGGAGAATTATTAAATCAAATAAATGATTTAATTGTGCAAGTGGCAAAAGCTAGACGATTGGAGTGATTAGGATTAAATTAATCAAGATTTGACTAATTTAATGAGGGATTAGTTGATTTGACCATTTTGACTTAGATTTTTAGATTTAAATAAATCAAAATGAGAGGAATAATGATTTTAAACTTAATTAAATAAGATTTGATTTATTTAATTAAAGAGGATAGTGTTAGCTTTAAATAAAATAAAGAATAACTTATTTAATTTAAATGAGATGACTTTAGAGATTAATTAAATAAAATGAATTATCTGATTAAAAGAGGGA
Source organism: Sequoia sempervirens (assembly GCA_007258455.2). Lineage (NCBI taxonomy): Eukaryota > Viridiplantae > Streptophyta > Pinopsida > Cupressales > Cupressaceae > Sequoia > Sequoia sempervirens. The sequence goes on from VDFB02270651.1 coordinate 511,800,429, forward strand.
CTATAGGATTAATTAAACAAAGTGATTTATTTAATTAAGAGATGAAATGTGATGAATTTAATTAAATAAAGAATATTTAATTAAATGATTAGCAAAGAGATGATTCGGGATGAACTAGTGTTGGGAAAATTAGGATCAGGTGTATGTACAATTTATGTGTCTACATATATATACCTCAATATTATTGAAAACTTTCCCCAAGATTTCCTCATCAGGCCCATCTACCCAATCAACCCTAAACTTTGACTTTTCAAACTTGTCATCTGTTGTTGTTGAAGTGTCTTTGTGTTGGTTGATCTCATTCATAGCCCACTATGTATCAAACCTGATGGTCATTCATCTTTCCAAGAGTGTCTCATCCCCATTGTTTGCTTCACTCTTAAGCTTTTACAAATTATCATTCCATTTTTCCTTTATATTCTAAAGTGTATCTAATTTCCTTTTATATGATAAACCCTTAGAGGTGGAAGCTATGATAATCTCCTTGAATATCCCCATATGGCCTCATACGTACTATTGAACCTTGAGCAATATCAGTCTTTTCTTAATGAGAAACTCCTCCTGGAATATAATCACCTTGATGCACTTATCTATATATTGAAAATCCTCATCTCCCAAAATCCTAGACTCAACTATCTCATCAATGCCCAACTTGTTTATTATCTTCAACTTTCCCAAGTACTTCATGTATTTCTCTTCTTCCTCACATAGGGTCTTTGTGTACTCTTTTGTTTTCTCAATTAATGAGAATGATTCCTCATAATATTTATACCCTATAGTGATAAGTTCATCTGTCTCATATTTAATTTTACCAACCCATTGATCAAAAATATAAGCCTTCATTTTTAAGGTATTGAGATCATCCACTTCTTTGCATCTCATCAATATAGGTACTTCAGATGCCAATGTTTTTTCAAACCTTGAGGAAGTAAGCTCCTTTAGAAATCTATGCATTTGTTCTATTTGAGCCTTCAACTCATCTTTAGCTTACTTATCTTTCACCATTCTTGTTTTTTCTAAGCTTTCTTTAAGATCAAGGAGTGCCATTTATTTCCTACGAGTTTGCTTACCTAGATTGACCATTTTCATTTGGTAGTTTGACACTTGTATCTCTTGATCATCTTTGTCTACCATAGGCATGGCAATGTCAACAACCATTTCCCCATCTTCATTTATTTTGGTTGCATGTAGGGTTCTTGGTTTCTTCTTTCATTTCATCTTTTCAACCTCTTGCATCATCTCTTGCCAACTTAAGGGTTTTGTTACATTTTGCCTCTTCTCCAAATTCAATTTTTGCCATGTCAGGGCACTTGTGGAAGTAGTCACCTTCCTTTTCTTCTAAGGATTTTTATTTGTAAGATCTTAGTGTTGTGAACCACTATCAATTTCCTTGGCCAAGGAAGCCTTCTCTTGCTCAAGTTTCTCTTTATCAGCCTTTTCTTGAAATTCCCTCCTTTCAGCTTCTTCCTTTTCTACCCTCTCTTGCACTATCGTTTCTTGAGCCACCTTCTCCTCAGTAGCCTACCTTTCTATGCTTTTAATAATCTCCATTTTTTCATCTTCCATGAGCACAAGTCTTGAATCTTCTTCTTCAATATGACCTTCTTTGAAAGGAACATCTTCAACATCACACCCTTCTTTATCTTTCCATTTTTTATTCCTCCATAGGAATCTCTTCAATGTCAAATTGGAGGGTTGATTTCATTATTTCAACTATTGGTTCCTTATCCTTCTCGGTAATCACCTCTGTTTGTGAAGGTGCAATAGGAACCACCTCTATTGTCTCCTCCTGTCATGGGCTCATCCTCTTCTATCACCTGTGTCTTCTTCTTCAATCTGTTATACTCTTTTTGTGCAATAGAAGATGATTCCACTATTAACTCCTTTCTTTTCCTAGTGACTATCCTTGGGGGATCCTTGATGTAAATATCAACCTATTTAAAACTTATCTCCACTACTACCAAAGAGACATTGTCAATATCACACTCTTCCTTCTCCAACCAATTGATGGGATCCAAGGTCTTTGTTCCTACCTGACCCAAGTCATCTGGGGGATCTAGAGTGAGGCCATTGTCTAAAATCTCTTCATGTATATCTTCTTTAATCTTGACCTCTCTCATATGGGGAATTGTTAATCTTTCATACCTCCTCTTTCTTACCTCATACTCGTCTTGCAAATCTACCCAAAATTCCTCAATGTGAGGCTCATGGTGGGGAAAGAGAGGTGCATATAGGTTGTTCATTTTACCTTTAATATCAAATTCCCTTCTTGCAATGTATAACTTCAAGTTTAAAGCTTGGAACTTCTTTGTAGCTATTTTGGCTACCACTACCATTGAACATGAATAAAACTCCATCTCAAATAGAAAATTCATTCCCCCTGAATTTTGTTTATTGGAAAACTTTGCATTTACCTCTACCATTTGGTGGGAGAATTCCATAAAAATTAGTTGATCATTGTAGTTCCTTGGTAGAAAAAAAAGATCTTTATCAAATCCAAACAATTTGATGTAAGTGGATCTGGGGTACTATATAAATGATTCCCCCATTCGACAATGAATTCTATTGCCTCTTTTAACAATCTAAAACCAAAATCCCCTATCAATGGATTAATGACCGCATAAAGAAAAGCATCATTTACTCTCTTGAAGTGTCTTTCCACTTTCTTATGCTCAAGCTGATCATAATATTACCATATTTTGCTATGTCCAAGACCTTCTTCTCTTACACGCATTGTGCTTAGTCCCAGTAAATTTCACATTCTAGTAGCACAATAAATGATATAGGAGCTCATGTAGAACTCTTTAGTCTCCTTTAATTTTGTAATCTGATTATGGATTCCATTTGAGACCATCTATCCCCAATCCAAGTAGTATTTCTCTTCTAGGATAGTCTCGATAAAGTGGAACATCCATATCTCAAAATTGTGAGAAAATTATGCAGTAGCCAATATGACTTCTAGACATTGGATCACCACTGGAAAAGAAGCAACATGTGCCAACCCTGAATTGTATTTTCTTTTGAGCCCTAGGAGTAGCCTTTGGTGAAAATATATCATCAATGAAGGCCTGAAAATTGATGTGTTCGAGCTCTATGTCAGTTATCTTCAAAACTTTTGAATGAAACTTTGAGACTATCGGGACTCCTTAAAATTTATATTGTATAGTAGGAGAAAGTTGCTCTTGTCTTAATCATTTTTATTTCTTCTCTTTCCGCACCTCCTTAGTCTCAATATCTTGCTCTAAACCTAAAATTTAATGACACTTAGAAACCCATAGTCATCCATTAGAGAGAAAGACACATATTATAAGAACCCTATCTACCTTAAAATCTTGTTGAATCCATAGACCCCAGTGTAAGGTTCTTTCAAAACAAGTAATTCATCATAGTTCAAGATTCAAGTTGAAGATAGAACTTTGGATTTGGACATTTAAAACTGAGTTCAATTGAAACTGGAAGTCTTTATTGAACTTACTAATAGCAAGCCATCAGGAATCCAGATTAGGAAAAAACTTCTAAGAATCTAGACCATACTGGGAGGACCTTCTCAAATCATGGGATCCAAAAGGAGCATAGAGGTTTGAATATCAAGATAAAAAATGAACCACTAAACTTGGGTCCAAATGAGGATTCCATTGGATCATAGAATCCTGAAATAACATTAAGTAATCAAAAATCAGGATTGGGTTGGAATCTAGAACTTGGCCACAATACCAAAAGGTGATTGACTTTTAGATCCCGCAAGAATGCCATACATGTTTTGGGCTTAGGGAATAAAATTGACCATGACCCTTTGAGGTAAGTGTGATCAGACCCGAGGACTCTGAAGAAACCCTAGGTAGTCAAGACTTGGTGAAATCTTGAGTTTTTGTGAACTGGGTTTGGGAGTGAACCAAAGAAAATGCCTCAACTAAAAGGTAAGTGCGAGGAAAAAACCTTGTAAAGGTTTAAAATATTCAAAAGCTAAATGGTCAAATGATACTATATGAAAACCCTAGATAAGCTAGGGCATGATGAGAAAGATAAAACCCATGGACCAAAAGAGACAAAATGTGTTGGGGAGAGAAACCTCAACACGACACCAACATACACACACAAAGAAACAGATCCCAATTAGGAAAGGAGAGAAAAGAAGAAAAAAATTGCAATAAAATAGAAAACACACAACAACTCAAAGAAGAAAGCACATAAAAAATTAGTAAACAAAAGACAAGAAAAATAAGCGAGAAAACAACACAAGAAAATGAGGGAATCAACCCCAAAGACGCTAAAGATAATAAGCCACAACAAAGAACACACATGGCTTGAAAACACCACTCAAGACCACCTTACGCTCAGAATCACAAAAGTGTAAATGTACTTATGACCAAATGAGCACAATTGATCCAATTAAATATTAGATACCATGTGTGCAGACTGGTATGACAATAATTGTGGTACATAGTCGGGCTTTAGGATTGAAATGGGACCTAAAACCAAGAAAAAGCACAAACCATTGAAATCCTAGGGTGGGAATCTAGGTTTTCACTTTTCTTCATTTCATTTTGGTGATAATCATAAGGAAAATATACCACCCATATGATGGATATGGGGTAGCTCCAGTGGGAGTAAGGATGTTGGTGCAATAGGCCCATAATGCAGGATTGAGTTGGATATTCCAGTCATGGCCAACATCATCATATTCTTTAATATTTTAAGGATAGGCTTATTAGATGCTTTAGCTTGACCATTTCCTTGGGGATAGTATGGAGTGGAGAAATGATGTTGGATATGAAACTTATCACATAATTCACAGATATCCTAATTCTTGAAAGGATGACCATTATCTATGATGATGGATTGAGGAAGAACATTCCAACATATGATATAATTGAGGATGAACTTAGATATTTTCTTAACAGTAATGTAGTTCATCAGGATGACTTCAATCCATTTAGTAAAGTATTTAGCAACAACAAGGATAAACTTATGACTTGTTGATGGGTGTTTTTGCACCATCTCAACACAGAAAGTGCATAGGTTCACTACCTCTCTTGAGAGGTAATCTCCAAAAACAATTTGCTAAAAATCACCCCAAGGTATCTTGGGTGTCAAGTCATCACTTGCATGGAATTTCTCAGTTGGTTCAATGTAATTTTGCTGGTAATCACAAGGAATACTTATGGGGATAAGTTGGAAGGAAGTTGGATCATAAAATGGAGTTCTTGAGATGGGGAAGTTAGAGTGCAATTTTTGTAGGTTCAAACAATAGTCTTAAACTCCTATTTCAGCTTGATATTTGGCTTTACAATATGCAATGAACCTTAGCATAGGTTAATTATTAAAAAAGAGAAAAAGGGTAGGGAGGAAAAGAAGTTCTTGGATCTAAAACTAACATTGAACAGTGATCATGGAGGACCCTACTGCGGATAGCCTTCCTAAAACAAAATTTCACTTAACTAGTTTTCCTCATAGTCTCATAAAATTTGTGCAAGCTTCTAAGGACTATATATATTCAACCATTCATTCACCATAAGCATGAATAAAAGATAGAAGTTTAGAGCAGGTTTTAGATTATGCCTAGACTAACTTTACACAACTATTTATCATCAATAGATGGCAAAATTTATGGGCAAGGAAAGTTGCCAACACACAGCAGAATTCTTCAAAATCAATGAAAAACATTAACTAACCTACTAGAACAAGCTAAAACATGCAATACAACAAAGTAAATCTTACTCAAATTAACTAAATATGGGAGAAGAACCATGTAGCATGCAACTAAAACTCAAGAATTCACAAAAAGTGAATGAACTTCTATTAAACTTTTAGCAGCATGCCTTTACAATAACTCAACTCTCTCTTGACAATGAGAGGAGACCCCCTATTTATAGTGTTCAAAAATCAAAATGAATGGCCAAGATTTATTTTCATTGTGTGGCCAAGATTCACTACAAACTAGGGTTTCACCTACCCCCAAACATATTACAATTTAAAATTACATTCTTTTCATTTTCCCTATTTTTTCTTCTTGTGGTAGCATTGTAGCTCTTTTTTCCTTTTGTTGACTTCCTTTGTTGTAGCTACACTATAAGGAATTCATCATCAATCACAGGAATTCCTTCACTTATCTTCAAGGTTTTATACTCCATAAATTTTCCAATCAATGCCTAGAGCTTGTTCCACTCTAATATATTAGATTGGATTACTTGTAAATTTAGCCTCCTTGATTTGCATGTGATGGCATCCTAGTCCTTGTCATATTTCTACGTGTTCTTCACTACTTGCTCAGATTGAGAGAAGGCTCATGTAGAAAAACCCATGTAATCTAGCATTAGTGCATCTGTGGTCCCATTTTCCATTTTCTTGTGGAAATATTATTTTAATTTCTCTGCATCTAGTTCACTAGCAAGCACATCAAGATTTGTTATCATCTTCAGGTATTTTGCACAGTCCACATTGATTTCCCTAACCTAGTTAATATCCACCTCCACCTCATGGAGCACTCATTCCAGCATCTCCTTCCTCTGATCTAAACCTAGCTTCCATGTTTCTACAAGCTAGTGCTTATCTTTTACCAAGCCAAGTTCCTTCTCCCAGGATCTATCTGGTCTCTTGAGAATAGCCTCAAGTTTGAGGTACATGATCCTGTATAACTCGGGGAAGTATGTATAGAACATCCTTATTCCCTTGAGTATCTTTTGTACTTCTACGAAATTTTTTGTTGTCCTAACAACATGATCGATGCCCATGTTGCCGTTGTAGAGGACCTGTTGGAACCAATCCTCTGTGGCTTTTGTCCAATTCTTTCTTTTCTCAAGCTGATCAATATGGTCCTTGGATAGAAATTGCAGCAATATCGAGGACATGGTGGGGATTACTTCTACCAATGATCACTATTGAATATTGGTTGTCAAATCAGCCACTTATGCTTTTAATTCCTCCTTGGAAACCTTATCCTCAAGCATTTGATGTACGATGGTGGTAATGGACCCCTTGAGATGATCAATTTTCTATTCTTGTGTGGTTGTCACCAGATCAAAGGTGGAGATGTTATAGCTTACCCCTTCTTCATTCACCACTGGGGTGGCTATTTGCACGGTTCTAGATTCAGAGGCATCCATTGTCAGCTGAGATCTGACCTTAGGTTTCTTCTCTTTATTGGTGCTTATTTGGGCTCGAGCCAAGATGGCCTCTAGCCTTGCCCTTGGATCCTTTAAGGTTGGGGTTTTCTTTACCAACTATTTCTCTATCCACTTCGGCATCTGAGATTCCCCCTTTAGCAATTCATGACCACCATCTTCCTCCCACGTGTGTTCAATCTCCATTAACTTATTACCCAAACTTTCTTGTTCTATCCTTCCTTCCTCCTCATTGGAATTTTGAATGAACATAGTTTCCTTATGTGGGGACTCAAAGGCTATGTGTTCTTTTGGGTTGTCTCCCCCTTCAATGGTTATCTATTCTTCTTCTTCATCATGTTTATGCTCCTTGGGTTGTTCCGTTTCTAAGCTCTTATGGGCTTTAGTATCTTCTCCAGATTTATCTTCTTCTTTCTTTTCCTCTTCCTCACATTGGGGCTGCACCTCTTCATCATGCTTAAGGCCCTCTTCTCACTCCTCTTTTTCTTCTAAAAGGGGCATTTCTACATCATTTTTAGGGTTTTTTTATGCTCCCCAGTTGGAGGTTCGGTATCTTCCTCCATCTTCTCACTTGATTCCTTTTCTTCATCAGAAGGTTTCCTTTCTACTTCCTCTCCAACATCCTTGATTTTTCAAGCCAAATCCTCTTTGACGCTGGGATCAAATGTCTCCACAATATACTTGGCACTTGGTTCCTTGATGTCTTCCTCTAATGATTTTGTTTCTTCTCCCTCGTGCACAACCTTATCACTTATCAGATGCTTGTATTCAGGGTGCTCATGGTAATCATCTGCTTCCTCTTCCATTTATTTCATATCTTCCCTCTCTTCTCTTTCCAACTCTTCTGATATTTCCATTGTGGTCTTCATCTTTGGTGGTTCAATTGGAGGAGTATGGATAGGAATACTAGCAATAATTTGTGCCAAGGCAACTTGTATGGCTGGGTTCATCAGCACCCCAGATAGTTTCAAAGGAATGTTTTGCATATGGCAGGAGAAGGCCTCTGGGAGTGAGAGAGTCGGCATTGGTATTGTTGTTGTTTCCAAAGGGAGCAATGTTGTCAGAGACATGGAGGAGGAGGAGAGCAGAGAGGTGGTAGCAGAATAAGAGTCTATTACCATTACTTGGGCCATGGGAAAAGTGGAAGAAAGATGGGTGGAGATATCAACCACATATGCAGAAGTAGCAACCATCACTTGAGACGTAGGTGAAGGGGTAGAAGTAGTAGCAACATTAGTAGTAGTAGTGGCTAAAAGAATAGAGGAAATAGGTGGAGAATTTGGCTGCTCAACCTCTACCTCTTCTCCCTTATCGAGCGGGTCTTCTTGGATGGTATCAAGACCTCCCCATGTCTTTGGTCTTTTGGAGGATTTACCCTCCGAAGCATTTCTTGAGTATACTCTGGGATTGGGCTCACTTTCAGTGGTTTCTTTTCTCTTCCTTGACCTGGTGGTCGGAGGGGATCTTGAGGTCTCTCCAATAGTTGTCCCACTATCAGTTTCACTTGCACACTCTTCCTCAAGCTCCTCATAGGTCAAGATGACCCCTTGTTGCTTCAATTGGGAAATTTTTCTGTCAATCCATTCCTTTGTTTTAGCCTTAATAGTCTTTGTTAGAATATCAAGGTCATTAACCTCTTACTCAGTCTAATCAATCAGTGGTAGCAACAGGTTGGAAACTACATTGTACCGAGGATCAATCACCATATTTTCATCCTCCACTACCTAATCTAGCATAGGGAATAGGCTAACCTTCTTCACAAAATATATCATCATGTGCATGTAGTTCCTCATTCGCACTTCATTTTCAACCTTACAATTATCCCAAAAGTATTCAACATGATGCAAATGGGCATATTCAGCTGTGACCATCTTCTTCAGTTTGCCACAGGGGTCCATTTGTGGCCAAGCAGTGTGGAACCTTAGGTTATACTCTACAAGTTCCTTATCTGAATTGTCTGCATATTGAGAGGTGTGGAGTTCACATAGCCCTTGCCCAAAGGAAAGGGGATAAGGAATACCCAACTTATGTTTGTTGCTTAGGAGGGTGTCTGCATGTTGCAGCTATCAATAGAGTTTCAACAATATTATCTAGTCATTTGGGTACCGGGGCAGCTTGTATGGTTTCTCTAAGAAACCTTTAGCACGAATATAGGTAAACTTAGGGAATTGAATGAATAGGAAGGAAAAATGGTGGAGGAAAGCATTAGAAATATGGGAGACTCTTCTCTCAAAGTCACCACCAAGAAATCTAATGATATGACCTATGAAAGCATCATTAACTTTGTAATAATCCCTCTTGAAATTCCTAAATTGGAGTTGATGGAATCTGTCATAAACCTTCAATTCCCTACCTAGTTCTATATCTAGAGCCCTAAACAGGCCTCTATATTGTGTCTTATCAACAAGCAAATACACAATGTAGGAGGTGAGGTAGAACTACGAGGTCTTCTTGACAACCATAATTTTTTTGTGCAAGCAATTATTGATTATCCCCGCCTAATAGATCTTGGTTTTTCCTCAGAGGATTTCTTCTATGAAATACAACATCCATTCCTAGAAGTAGGCTGCATTTGGAAGGACCCTCACTCTCCTTAATAAGGTTACCAATTCATGGTAATCCTCATAAAATTCATTGTGGAAGAGCTCCTAGGGCACCTTAGCTACACTACCCCTCTTCTCTTTCAACCAGTATTGATTTATAACTCTTTTGCATTTGAGGGGGTCTTCATCCCACATCTCCTTGCCATCTTCCTTGGTTTCCAACTCCATCACCCCGAAGGTAGGTATATGGAAGGTCTTTCCTATTGACTTGGTAGACAAGTTAGCCAAAATGTTACAATCCCTATCCACAATGGTTCTAGTCTCTTCTTGGCAGGCCTCTCTGCAAGCCATTACGAGTTCAAGGATAACAAGAGTAAGAGGGAAGCAAAAAAAATTAGCCAATACACTACTTTTGATCTTTCTCGCACTTTCTATTGTAGGGTTGATCCAGACCCTTTGCTTGAATTCATTGATGTCCACGTGTCCAATGTTTGTATCAGAGACCTCCTTCTAGGCCAACGTGGCCTTGGAGTTGAGAGGTTCCCCTTGGAACTTGTATTTCATCTGGTCTTTGCCTTATTTACCTCGAGGTGCTTTGGTTGTTTTCTTTCCCTTGTATTTCTTTATGCCCACCTCCAAGGGTCATCCACCAGGTTCCATATATCTTGTGGGTGAGAGAGAGGTAAGCACATTCAAGCATAAAAATATGGGAAAGTTAGCCAAAATCCTACAAAATGACATTAGATTAGATAAATCATCAATTAAGAGTCCTAACATATCTTCCAGATTGACATTAACTTTTTGGAAGAAGGAGTTTGAGCAATTTGGGTCCAAGGGATCAAAATTTCTAGGGCTTATAGTTGTTTTCAACCAACTGCAAGATGAATGGAAATCAGGGCATGATGGCCCGACTGTCCCAACCCACCTTAAGATTTGAACATTGTGTGGGGTCCACCAAAGGGGTCACTCTATTTTAGCACATGGGTCAAGGTCACTTTGATGATTGGAGGACATTAAGTTCATCATTTGAGCCATCAAAAACATAGGGAAGCTTGGTTGTTTGAGTCCTACCATAGAAACGGTACTGGAAAAATGGTGGCCTAAGGGTGGAGTTCCACCTGGTGGGACCCGTGGCTCTAGAAGGCAGCTAAATCATTTATTCAGAATTTTGGCTTTTTGAATCAGAAGGAGTGGGCAGCCACTAGGTGATTGTCATTCAACATGGAAAAATTCAATCGACAGTCTGGTGGGAGAGATCTACGACATTGAGTCTAATGAGAGACTTTGGTTTCCTTCATTTATCTTTGGACAGTTCAACAGCCATGGGGAGGCTGGGCTTCGGGTAGTGGGTGAATGAGAGCTCTTTTACGTATGGGAATGGCAAGGTCGGGACGAAGTCTCGATGGTGGAAGTATGGTAGAAGAAACCTATTAAAGGTTCATCACTTAATTGATTTTCATCTTTGCATTCAAGTGGGCATGCCGAGATCAAAACCCGAAGGGTGGATGCCAAACATCAAGAGTTGTTCGAGATGACAGGTTTAGCATAGCAGCCCGCGGATGAAAGTCCACTAGGAGGGGTCCACAAATATGTCCATACTTGATCATTTTGGAGTGTGAATGGATTCATCCAGTGGACACAAGCCCAAGATCTAATGGTCGGGAGGATGGGTGATGAAATTCATTCAGGATGGCGAAGCACCAACGAAATTCCACTAGTAGAAGTTCACAGTGAGGGACTCAGAACGAATCAAGACTTAAGATTTCATCAGATTTCAATTTGAGGGGCAGTGACAAAGGTGGTACCCGCCTGTTGAAAAATTGTGTTTCAATAGCCATTAGAAATGGAAAAACTAAAAGGCATTATGTATGCAGATTCCACGGAGGAAAACTTGAACAAGTCATCAGACATACATTTTAGTTTGTGAAATTTTCACTAATTTTAGCTGGTTAATGAAGGGGTTCCCCCCGCTAGGGCAGACTCGATGGAGGAGTTTTCCATCTCAATGTTTAACTTAGTTTTCAAGGTTAGCGACAACGATGGGAGTTCACGGGCCCATGGGAGGAGAAAACCCTAGTTGATGAACAATGATGGAGAGTGCAAGTTCCGCGGATGGCATATAGGTCAATTTTTGAGGTTTTTCAAGATTTGAACATATGGGTTTTGTGCACCTGGTCATAATCTATCTATCTATCAAATTTCCCTCCCTTTAGATTCATCAATATTTAGAAATCAAAGAAAACATAATGGAGGGTACGTGGGCAGAAACCTTACCTCAAGAACCCAATGAAGGAGGTGACCAAACAAGTAGCAAAGATCTGGAAATGGTGAAAAAACTATGTGGAAGCTACGATAGAGCTGGGAGGAACTCTGACATTCTCTGTTCAAGCTAACAAGTGAAAATGACAGCTAGAAGTTTCCTATTTATAGAAAATAGTGCATTAAATTCCTTGCATTAATGATTGTACGACAAGGCTGAGAGTTGGTAAGCTGGAATTTGAAAAAAATGGTGGGATCATCAAGACCCACTAGGTGGGTGGTTTTCAGAGTTCGGTCATTAATCATTCAGCGATGAGGAGATAGTGCTAGAGGCTTTGGGTTCCATGTAGTGGAAGGGCATTGAATGATGGTCCTCTGGAAAGTCAGCAGTGAATAGGCGAGCGTGTCCTAATGGGCAGATGATAGTTGGAGAAAGGCTGTTTGGAATAGAGATGAGGTGACAGAAACCCAAAAGGGGCAGCCTAGCAGGGCAGACCTAACCAGATCCACAATCACCAGTTTTGAAAAGCCAAGACAAACATCCAAGGAAATTTCTCGAAGGCCTAGAGCCTTGAAAATTTGAGGGGGCAAAAACATGGTCAATTCAGGATGACTTCCCTATTGATAGTGTTTTCTGCATAGCAACAACTCAGACAGAATATAATATCCTATCTCTCTTCAAAGGTAAATCTCTATCAGCAAGACTCAAGAGATAACCCCAAGGTCTCTAATGTCTGGTTTTGACAATGCATAAACAACTCAGTGACAAATGTGAAAATGCTGGTAATCACAATGGGACCTTACTACAAGCAAAATATTGAATCAATTTTATCAGATCTAACAATCTAATGATACTTCGATCCTAGATCTAACCCAATAATCAAAGACATAGAAAAAGATAAGGGTTTTAAAGAGATTTCTCAATCTAATACTACTCCTAAGAATAACAATGAAAGTAACCTACACTCAAAATGGACCAATCCCTCAAAACCGATCTCTACTTGACCCAAATAAATCTGCAATCTTACAGAAAATAGTGCAATCTTCTGAGGTGTTTAGATTTTCAAATCATGAACATTTATTCAACAACCCTATTGTAGTTGAAATGAACAAATCCTCACAATCGAGCTCAGCACATTGAAAATGAAATCCAGGCTAACTTTGCAAAGCAAATAACAATTAGTTGGTTGCAAAAAGTATGGATTGAGGGATTGCTGCAACATTCAAGTATCAAATCACAAAAATTGTTGGATCAAATCTAATCTAAATATTAACTTCCTCAAAGCAATTTTAAAGATAGAATAACAAGAACCATGCAAAACAAAAGAAAACAAGTATGGCACCAAATCACAATGTCATTTCTTGTATTCAAATTGTCCACTGTAGCAACAATTCCAACTTTTTGTTACAACATTTGCTTGAGAGCAACTACTTGATAATTTTCTCTACTTCTAACTATTTCTACTCTATATCCTAATTACATATTCTAACCATTTCTAACAACAACCCTTACAAATGAGGTGAAATTCCCAATATATAGACATCCTAGAAACTCGTCGGCTAGGCAAGGGTTTCGTAACATTAACTAGGCGCCACCAACCAGCCAAGAGAAGGTCAAAATGGAACAAAGGAATGCATTAAATGTGTGAAAAACACATAGGTCATCCCAGGATTCCAAATGTAGCTCAGACCAATGCAGGGTGTGATAATGGGGAAGCACAAATCCCAGAGTAGTTGGACATTAACTGCCTTCCCCTTTGTCTTTGTTTCAATCTAGCCCTTCATGAACCCTCAAAAATGTCCCATCCAAGTCAGCCACAGGTGGTACTAGTAGAATCCTATGTCATCTTCGAATAGATGCAATCTCATCCCTTGAATATTTGACCAACTTATCCCAATCCACCTTATACATTAGGTACTTATCAATAACTGCAAGGTAGGTGGCCACATCATCCAACTGGTGCTCAAAAATAGAGCCATCATTACTTGGTGCATAAACATCATGCCACCACTTCCTCAACTATTCTAGGCTCAGCTACTTGGGCGCGATCTTCGTTCTTCCTATCATAATTTTAAAGAAGGCAATGGATCCATTGTAGACACTAGATAGGGTATCATCAATCTGCTTTCTTTGCTTATAAATCTTCCTCAACACTTTCTGACTAATCTAAAACATTTCATACCACTCCCATGGTTTGGAAGCTCTACAAGAAGGAGGATCCCATCACTCACCAACCTATCATGGGTGTACTCCATGATAGTTCTAGTTTTTTGCAGCAGAAGATCTGTATCTTCTTTATCTTGTGCCAACACAACCTTCAACCACTCAGTCGCTATGATAGCATCCTTTCCTGTTGATAGGATTTCCTTAATAGCTTCATTACCCTTCATTTTCACCCCTTTCAACCAATTTTTAGTGGCAAGGGTGGAAGCTTTCATCTTTTCTAGCTCGGTGATGGTCTCTTGAGGTAGAGGATTCGTAGCAGAGGAAGAAGGATTAATGGACTACAGTGGTTTCATTAAGTCTTCCAAGCATTTCCTAAGATTTTCATTTTCTTTCTTCAATTCTTGCTTGGTCTCCATTTCCTTCCTCAATCTACCCACAATAACTGCACTAGATCCCTCATAATCTTTAATGTCTTGCTCGATTGATGTAGGTCCTACATTGAAAGTTTGAATATGGTAGTCCTTTCCAACCACATCATCTTTGTTTTTATCTAGAGCAGGGGTAGCAATGTGGACAACTCTATCATGAGCTTCATCTCTTTCAATCATCAAGATCACCCTAGCCTTCTTCTTACCTTTATCTTTTCAAATTTTGGCTACTAGTGCATCCCAATTTGGTGGACTATCTTCTAGAATGACTTGTTTTCTCTTTATCTCCTTGTCCAGCCACTCCGGAAGAGTGGGGTCCAATTGCACCTTAGCCTATTTTTCCTCCTGCTAATCCTTAGGTGCCTCCTTGCTTAAATTCCATTCATCAGGAGTTTCATCTATCAAAGTCACAAATTTGTGGTCACTTCCAGCAATATAATGTGATCGGTGGGATACCTTGGAAGTTTCTATGGTGCTCTTTGGCAGCCACCAATCCGAATGTAGGAGAAAGTTGGGAACTGAATGAACCATGCCCCATATTTCTTGATGAGTTCCTTAGCTTGATCTGACATCCTGACATGCTCTACTTCCTGAAGCATTCTGGTGATATGCATGCTAAATGAATCATTTCCCCTCCTATAGTCCGAGCTTCCTAAATACAACTAAGGGAAAAGTTCATAGATGATATACTATCCAAAAATTTCCTTTGTATCCAATCCTTTGTAGAAATGGAATCTAGCCAGTGCATAGACCAAATACAAAGTCATTGTGAAGGTCCTTGTTTGCAACACATTGGACAACTGCTTGTGAATTACTTGGCTAATGACTCCTACCCAATGGTAGTTAATTTTTTCTTGCTCCATCCTCACAATCACATGGCACATCTAATTCTCGAATGTTCCATCACTCTTCAATCCAACCACCCTACTAGGAAACATGACATCCTAGTATTCCTTCTTGAATTTTGCTTGGAATAGCTGCTTTGGAAATTTGGAGAAGTGATACTTGGGCTTCTCCAGCCAAGAATTGATAAGCTATTGTGATTTCATGGTCTGTTCATCATAAAACTCCTGAGCTACCTCAATGGTGAATGCCACCACATGAGACCTGTCTGGCATATCAAAGGTTTGGACAATGGAGACCGGGTCAAGATTTGCAACAACTCTCCCTTGAGGACCAATTATTCTTTGTGTGTCCTAATCATAGTGTCTAGTGCACTCAAGGACCAACTCATAACACTCCACCGTAGAAGGGAAGCCAGCTACATGGGACAAGCCTGATTCCATCATCCTTCTAGTCACCAAAGGAGGATCCTTAGCTACCATTCTTTCTTTAAACTCTTCATAGTCCTAGAGGCCAACATTTGTATCAGTCACCTCTGACCAGACAGAAGTGATTTTACTCTTAGGGACCTTGCTCTTAATTCCCAACTTAAACCTCTCTACATCAGACAATGAGGAACCAACTGCTTTGTTGCTAGATTCAGCCTGCACTCAACATGAAAACATAATAAAAACCACAGGAAAGAGGATGTTAATCCATAAAAAAACCATTAGAATGCATCTCATAAAGTCAAGGTGTTATTAAATCTTATATAAAATGACCACAAAAAATTTTAGGTTTCAAGACCATCTGTGAAATCTGAGCTAGAGAGGAATTTTGGGAAATTCCAGACCGATCAGATTCCAATGGAATAACCAAGAAATACCTACTTAACCATTAAACCTAATCATGATCAATTAACAAATCACATGGGAGATCATAAGATAGCATGAATAAATCATAAAATGCATTGAAAATCACTAACACATCATACTATTCCATATTCCTTTACATTTCATCAACTTTCAGGAAAATCCGCCAGAGATGGATTTTTGGAAAGAATGAACCAAGGAGGAATTTCGAAAAATTAGGGAGATGGCAGATTTTAGAGAAATCCGGACTCAACAGAAATCCACGGTTAAGGAAAAATCCCAAACCAATGCAGATTCTGGGAATGAAGGTCTCGGTAAAAGCTGGTCATCTTGCCGAGAAGTCTTGGTGACTTCCGGGAGGTCACGCCGAAGAATGTCATCAAAATAGGTTTCGGCAAGAGTCAAGTGGTTTTTGGTGTAACGTCTTGGTGAAAAGTGATATAGCAATATACCGATATGACCAAAGGGTAGTCGGGGTAAGTTCTTGGTGAATCCTTCATGTCTCATCGACTTTCGAGGCCTAAGCAAACACTTCGGCCAGACTTAAGTTTTTCATATGAGGTATAAGTGAAGCTGCGGTGTCTTGCCGACTAGCGATAGGTGTTGAATTCGGCTAGAGGTCTCACTGATCACGCAATGTTTTTCCGAAAACATGAAGTCCCATTGGCATAGCTCACCAAGGAAGGAAGGCGTCACCGTGAGGTCTTGGCGACCGCCGGTAGTCACGCTGAAAGGAAAGGTCTCAACAAGGATTGTGATCTCGCCAAAAGGTCTCAGTGAAGCAAACGAGTATCGGTATAACCAATGGATTTCGCTATTACCTCTTGCCGACTAGGGCTTGTCTTGCCAAAATCATATATGATAAATGCATGTCGATGAGAGATTTTCTCACGGGGTGACGTCTCGACAAATCCTCTTTGTCTCATCGATTGACACAGGAGACCTTATCGGTGTGAGAAATGATATTGTCACAGTGATCAAATAGGAACTTAGGAAGGCTTCTCAGAAAAATATAGGGTGATCGATATGACATCCCCCTAACTTTGAAGGGTCACAGTGAAGAAAATTTGGAAGGGACGGAGAGTCACGATTTCACCCAGACACTGAACCAATGCAGAAATTGAAAGGTTTAACTTAGGATATGTCAGGGATGGGCCTTTCATAGATTTCCCTTGCGTTTTAGGCCCATTTTAAGATGAAATAACACAGAATGACATTGCCCTAGTTTGAAACCCTATACATCCGCCATTAGCACATAGGCAAGCTCAGAACTCAATTTTTTAAACTGCTCAGTCGTTACTAGGGTTTACTAATTAATCTCAGGCAAGATTCATCAAAATGCAGATAGACAAGTGAGTTCAAAACTCACCCAAGAGATGAAAAATAATGCAATACTAAACAACCTTAGCATGAAATGACCAAAAATGTAGGAATTCAAATCCCACAAACTCTCATAACATCAACGTGCTACTCATAATTCTCAATCAAAGGTAGGGCAAGAAAAAAATACCATTGCGAAGTGAAAATTGATCCGAGAATCAACAAATGCGAAGAGAACGGGTCCACAAAGAATAGGAGCAAGAATGTACAAGAAACTACCACTAAAATGATCAATTCAAACCCAAATGCCCAAATCCAACTAACAGCTCAAAGAACAAACTCTAAGGATGCAGTTCTCAACTCTGACAATGGAAAATAGTGAGCATGATGGCACAAAGATCCTTGAAATCAAGTAAAATCCAACCCTCAAAGCACGTGCAAATCCATTAATGCAATCGATAAGACAGTCAGGAAACTCGGGAGGCCAATGATGGGGCAGAATCTAAGAAAATCCAGTCCATGCAGAAATCTGCGAAAATTGAAAATCCCTGAACAACAAGATCCAGCCGAAATCTGAGAAAATCCAACCAAGGTGGAAAATCCAGAATCTGAGCAAAAGCCTGAAATTCATCCAGAACTTAGGATTTTCAATGCACAGCCAAGGGAAACACTTAGGCAATAAAAAATAAACACATTTAAGCATATGCCAAGATAAGAAAAAACCTCAAAAGAAAGGGCCAAGAAACTGAAACTGAAGTGAAAGAGGGTCCCTGCCTTCAGTGGGGTGTGTGTGCAAAAATTACACAACAAATGGCGACTTCTACTGGGAAAATGCTCCAGAGCATTTGATGATGAATAGGAATCAAGAACCCAGAATCTTTGGTTTCAATCTCACCATCAAACAAACAAGTCAGAATGCAAGGACTTAAAGAATCAGAACCAAATGATAGACCAGACCTTCCATAAACTGAAAATCCAATTGTGTGCACATGAGTTCATTTCCCTCCTTAAGTTACTACAGAAACCAAGTTCAGTCAAGTCAGGCTACGTAAGGATTCTAACTTCAAAAGCAACGTAGATAGTGCCTCGTTGCCAGTTAGGCATCCATAGCCCCAATGAGGTTATCACTGTGACTCTCCTGAACATAGGTCTACTGCCAGCCAAGCGTCCATAGCCCCAGTAGAGATATTTAGATACCCCTGATAAGTTGAATTTATTCTTTTGATATTCAATATTTTATTTTCCTTTCTTTTGATATTCTTTATATGTCAGTTTCATTTCAACCTATGAACAATGAAGCTCACACTTAGGGCTGAGAACCATAGTGGCGCTGAAGCAGAAATAAGATTTTTCACTTGAAAAAACTTCACAAGGATTCCTATAGTAATGTCAGGATTCTTAATATGTATGAGAGATATAAGATTTCAAAGTACTTAGAATTCAAATCAAAGCTGATGATCAATCTTATATAAATCTGACATTAAGGTTGTTGGCAATAGTAAAGGTTTCAACCATCCTTTCAAGATGCAAGACTAAAGCTCACCAACAAAATACTTAGAATAATTCCAGATAATGATATATATTTTCCATGCAAGTGCAACACATCTAGGCGAAAACAAAGAAACCCCCAAAGTAAGAGCAGAGCCAAAAAAACAAACCAAAAGCAAACCAACCAACCCAAACAGACAAAAGAAAAGCAAGAAGGAAAACCTACTTTGACTATATACAAGATGAGAGCTGAAAACAACTCAAGACTGGAAATAATGTTTCAAATACTACTCATTGACAGGCAGTGGAATATCCTCTCTAGTGAGAGTTTTCAAATGGAAGGCATTATCTCCAAGAATTTTTGAGATTTGGTAAGGTCCAAGCCAAAGTTTATCAAATTTTTCATGCTCTCCCTTATGGTCATGGGCTTTATCCCAGTAAAGAACCAAGTCAGAAATCCTAAAATCTTTTATCTTGGCTCTTTTATCAAACCATATATTGACTACCCCTCTATGTTTAGCAAAGTTTTCCAGAGCTTCATCCCTCTTTTCCTCAAGGTGTAATAATTCAGCAAGTCTAGACTCACGTTTATCTCCCCCCTCATAATACTCATTTGATGAACTAAAGGGTAGGAATTTTCAATTGTATAGGAAACATAGGCTCCAAACCATAAACCAGATGGTAAGATGATATCCCTATGGACGCTTTATGTCTTGTGCGATCTTCCCAAAGAGAAAATCTAAGTTGGGTATGCCAGTCCTTCGAATTTCTTTCTAACAATTTGCGGATAATAGTCAAGAGGATTTTTTCGGATGCAAATTTAATTATAATCCCATGGTCAAAATCCCAGTTAGAAATTTTCAACGATGAAAATGCAGGACCATTATCTCATACTAAAGACATAGGGCATCCAAAATGATTAAAAATACCAGATTCAAGGAAGTTAATTACTACCTCAGAAGTATAATGTTTGCATGCGAGGGCCTCAATTCATCGTGTAAAATAATCAATGATAGTAAGAATATACCTGTGACCAGTAGAGGAGGGTGGATTGATGGGGCCAACGAAGTCCATTCCCCATTGTGCCAAAGGTTTTACTTCAAAAACTAGTTTGAGTGGAAGTGCGGCATACTTCTCTCTGGTGGTGGCAGTCTGACACACATGACAAGTTCTGACGTGGTTGTGTGTCTTTGAATAACATAGGCCAATAGTTACCAGCTCTCAGAATCTGACCTGCTGTAGAAGGTGCTGACCCATGACCTGTACCATACCTATCATGAAACTTCAACATCACTCCTGCAGCTTTTGCCTTTCCTAGGCACCTCAAATAAACACCTTCATGATTATTCTTATATAGGACAAATCCTTTCAACATGAAACTGTCACTCTTTAAGCACAATGCCCTTCTTTGTATTGAATTAAGATGATCAGGGCATCTCTGGGTCAGGAGGTAATGAACAATATCATCATACCACTCTCTAGGAGAAACATCCTCTAAATTATAACTCTGAGTTGTAAGGTCAAGGCCTGTGTCTTCCATTGTCTTTGTAAGTCCTTGCCCTCTTACCATCTTCATGGGCTAAATCTCAATATCATATTCTTGTAACATAGTCACCCATTTGGCTCTGCGTTCCCCCAGCTCATTTTGCATTAATAACAGCTTAACTACAGGATCAGGAACTATTGCAAAGATTTTGTTTCCAAGGATATAATGCCTAAATTTCTTTACAGCCCTGACTAAGGCATAAGCCTGCTTTTCCACACTTTGGTATCTCAACTCTGCATCTTTGAATGGTGTACTCATGAATGTATGGGATGCTCATTTCCTTGATCTGACTTTTGAGTTAACATAGCGGCATAGGAATGATTAGAAGCAAATGAATATACATAGAATGGTTTAGCATAATCTGGACTTACCAAAAAAAGAGCTTTAGCAATAGCCCTCTTTATTTCTACAAATGCTTCTTTTGCTTCTACATTCCATTCAACTTTTCCCTCCTGCTTCAGCATCGCGTTCAATGGCTTAACTATTTCTGTGAACCCAGTGATGAACTTCCTCACAAAATTGATCTTGCCAAAGAATGATTTCATCTCTTTTTTACTGGTAGGTGGTGGAATCTTAAGAATGGACTCTATGCACTTAGGATCAATCGCAATTCCCTTTTTAGAGAGAACATGTCCCAGCAGTTTACCTTCTGCTACCCCAAAGACGCATTTCTTTGGATTGAGCGATATCCCAAACTCTCTACATTTCTGAAAAACTTTGCATAAATCTGAGATATGATCACCTCTTTTCTTATAAAAGACTGTTAGATCATCCATATAAATGATTATGCACTTATCGATTATGTCTTTAAAGGAAATGTCCATCACTCTTTGGAATGTGGCTCCAGCATTAATTAAGCCAAAAGGCATCCTTCTATAGGCGAAAGTGCCCCACTTGGTGGTGAAAGCAGTCTTGTACCTATCTTCATACTGCACCATAACTTGGTTATACCCTGAATAACCATCCAAGAAGGACATCATCTGAGATCCATTAACAATCTAGAGCACTTCATCCAGTGAGGGTATCAAATAATTATCTTTTTCTGATGCTCTGTTTAGGTTCCTGAAATCTACATAGTCTGATTTCACCATTTTTCTTTCATACCGGAACCAGGTTTGCAACCCAAGTAGAGTGTCTGACTGGAAATATTATCCTTGCAGACAACAGTTTCTGCACTTCCTTCTATATTTTGGGTTCCAGCAAAGCATTGATGGGCCTTTGCCTCTGTCTGAAAGGCTTTACTCCTAGATTGAGAGGAATAGTATGGGTTATGATTGATGTATCATAAGTCTTTAAGTCTTCATAACTCTGGGCTATCACATCTAGATATCTATGTAATGCATCAATAATTCCTTGTCTTTCTTCTAGAGTGCATACTTTTCCAATGAGAACATTTTTGACATCCTCCTAAGATCCTACATTATATTTGTCACACTGTCCGCTAATAGACTCCTTGGTATCCTGATCCTGATCTCTGATCTTGTCTAGATCAAAGATCCTCTCTAGTTGCACCATTCCCCTAGGAATTGTGTTGGTCTTCAGGTTAATTACCCCTTCCAATTCCATCTTAGCTTCTTGAAGCTCAGTTTCGTCAATGATTTGAGAAGCGAAGACATCAATACTAGTAATAAAATCTAAAATATGCTTGTCATCTTCAAATACCTAGAAGTTGGTGATGTTATCGAGTATTGATGGTATTGGGGTCAGTTCCACAGTAAACTTCTTTAGTCTCGAAAGAGATAGAGGCTGCAAGGTGCTTGCCACCTGAGCAAGGGAATTAGTTGTTTGGTTCTTATTCCATGGAATCAACTGAATGTTGAAGGCATCAAATCCTTCAATTAAATCCCATACTCTATGTCTATAGTTAGTCATTCTCCTGTCATGACAAGAGTATTGTCTCCGGACTTGTTTGACTATTAACTCAGAATCTCTAAAAACTTGCAAGATCTTAACTTTCTTCTTTAATTCCATTAATAGTCCATGCACCAGGGCTTCATATTCGGCTACATTATTTGTATAGTGAAATTGAATTCCATGGGCAGCAAAAAATGTCCTACCTCTTGGACTAATTAGCTCGAAACCAGCTCCAGCCCTTGCTTAGATTTGGACCCATCAAATCTAAAAGTCCAATAACTAGGAACTGTAGTGTTCCCTACTTTTTCACTTGCATCATTACCACTAGATAGCTCTTTAGCAGGCATTACTCTTTTCCTGTTAGGATCTTCTTGGCCATTCATGTTACCAATGATGACTGCAAGAGTGGGGTTGATATGTTTCTGTATCCGTTCCACTGCAACCTGGCATAAGCAGTAATCCAATTTTGAATGAGAAGCATTGTGCACCCTACACCAATTGGGAAAGAGTAGTTCTCCAAAGTTCATTCTTCTTCCTAGCTGAACTTTATTATAATGCACTATTGGATGAATTCTTGAAAGTTATCTAGCAAAGCCAGCTGACTGTCTTCCAAACCACTATCACCTTCAGCTAGTTCGATCAGGACTTCCGTACCACTGGATTCCACTATAAGGACAACAGGTGTTGTGTGGAACATAAGAACTTCCTCCATGTCTAGCTCCTTGAGAGGAGAAACAAGCATATAGTTGCCCATACTTACTTCTGATACCAGAATTTCAGTAGAATTTTTTTGATATTTTGTAATCATATACTTCATTCTGGGTTCTCTTTCAATTCTGATCTGGTTTGCCACTCCCTTCCATAGAAGCCACATATGAGAGTGGTCAGTCAACACATATCCATTCAAGGCCCTGGTAAAGTCTCTTCCCAAGATTAGGCCATATGCATCAGGTATGTCAGTTACCTGTATATTGATAACCTGTTGAATTCTAGGATCAGAAGCAATCTACATATGAATCATATTTAACTCTCCTACAATGTTGATTTCAGTCCTATCCAATTGTGTGACTTTCTTTTGTGATTCAGTAGGAGTAATTCTCATAGCTCGACATACACCGAAAGGCATAACATTGGTTGAAGCACCAGAATCTAGCAGACAATTATGCAAATTCTTGCCAAATATGCAGATAGAAATCAAGAAGGGAGGTGTGTATGTCTTCCCTTAAAACAGAGTTAAGGGAGCATCTACTTGAGCAACTTGGGATTTGTCATTTTCTTTTCCAGTATCTCCAAGGGGCATATGGACTTGATCATGAGTCTGGTTTTGTCTTCCTACTGACTGAGAGTCAAATACTCTATTGACATTCTTGCTAATTGATCCATCTTGTGACATGGAACTAGCATTATAAGATCCTAAGACTACATTTCTAATGGATGGAACTCTTAATAACTCGAATGCAGATAGATTTACCTTCAATTTTTGGAGTTCTTCAGCAACATACGTGGCCAATTGTTCTTCATTTAAATCCATAGGAGTCTCCCTCAGGTATTCCACCATCTTTTCTTTATTTGCATCAGCATTTCCCTTTTGGTACATCAGCATGTCCTGGATCTTGAGATACGTATTGCTTGGACACCTAAGGTAGTGATGGATTATTGCTAGCATTAGGGTCTGGAGGCTTGCTGAAATTATTCGGTGGGATGGAAGTAGTAAAGGGGCCTCTAGCCTTTGGGTGCCTATGTGGAAATTCCCTCAAGTCATACTTCTTGACAGGTCTCTGGAAGGTCTGTACCTCTTCAATGTAAGCTTCCTCTTCATCTCTGGGCCCATTATCATTCATTTGACTCTCATCAAATAACTGTGTCATTTCATCCCCATTGCATATATGGTCTGCCTCTTCCTTCAACTAGTCAGATCCTTCTTCGAGTACATTCTCCTCACTTTCCAGAAAAGGAGCATGGTTTAATACCAACACTGGTGAATCATAAGGAATAGAAGGTACTATTTCCTGATAGCCGGTATTGTTCTCCACTTCATACTGAAAGATTGAGGCTATTGTTTGAAATTCTTGATAGTCTAACTCAGAATGCTGACTAGTCTTGTGGAGCCTACACCACCCTGATAAAGCAGCCTCAATTAGATATACACCGCTGGGGGGATTCTCTTGATTAACTAGTTGACTAGCAGACTGATTGATAGGTTGACTAACTGGTTGATCCAATGGAGTGGGCTCCTCCATTATTGGGCCCTATGTTCCAAGTCCTATTCTATCTTGAACCCTTGTCCACCACCTAGTCCTCTGTCAAAGTTCTGACATGATGATTGTCCTTTATCGTAATTCTATCATCTATCATTATTATACCCTCTGTCATTATTAAATCCCTGATCATTGTTATAACCTTTGTCCTAGTTGTATCCTATGTTGTTGTTGTATCCTCTATCATTATTGTATCCTCGGTCTTGATGTTTCCCCTTATCATAATGTTGTCCTTGTGAATTCTCTCTGTTCTGATTAGACTGCATGTTTCTCTGAGCAGCTTGCAACTGGTTGTTCTGGTTCCTCAAGTAAGTCACCTCCATATTCAGCTTCTTTATTTGTTCAGACAATTCATCTAGTTTTTCCTTGTTAGGATTACTGTATGGAGGTTGATTTGCATTATTCTGGGAATACCCTACTGCAGCATTGGCATTTAGTGACTGGTTGAAGACCTCAAAATTTTGTAGGTATGAAGGATAACTAGCCTGAGGCTAGATATGTAGAGGTTGATTCACATTTTGCTGAGGGTAACTAATTATGGATGAAACTTGTCCTACGGAAGGTCCTGGATGAGGGACTAGAGGCAACTAAGGTACCTGACTCATGATTGGAGAATCATTCGCTAGAGCCTGGTTGAGAGTTGGGACTTGTCCAGGGTGAGTAATGGGTCCTAATGAGGGCAGAGTCCTAGACAGATGTTTCCTTAGATTATTGCTAACCTTCACAACCTCTGCATATGCATTAAGTAGACTCTCAGGGGGGTTATTACTCCACTTCATAAAAGTAGTTTTCAAACTATCAAGTCCCTCATAATAAACTTCTAAAGTGGTGGGCTCATCGATAGCATAAGGGGCCTCTAATCTGGTATAAGCAAGATGAAACATATTGTTGAAAGATCCTATAGGCTTATTAACCTCCCTTTTCACGTTAGTGAACTGATGGTAAAGCTCATTGGAACTAATGTGGATTCAGAACTTCTGCAAAAAGGCAGCCTCTAGCACAGTCCAATGTTGGATAGACCCAGCAAGTAAATGGTTGTACCAATAAAATGCATCTTCCCCTAGTGAATAAGGAAAGATTTTACATGCTACATCCTCATGGTTTATCCCTCTATCCTTAAGGCCAGTCTAAAAGATCCTAATGTGTTCCTCAGCGGTCCTATTTGGATCATTGACATGGAATTTTGAACAAAAGTGTTTAGGGTTTTTGGGCATGATATTGTAAACATAAAAACTTAATGGAGATGGATTGGGTGCCAGGAAATCCATTGGTGGAGGTGGAGGCGGTAATGGTTGATTTATGACTAGCCGAGGTTGTGGACTAGGAATGCCCTCAGACTTACATGAACTTGATCAAGATGGGGATGATGGATTTGAGGGGGCTGGATGGGATGATAATGATTCCCTTCTTCTGTTGGTCCTTCTTGACCTAGCATGGTCTGGTAATTCCTAAACATCTTCCTCTTGGAGCGGATCTTGTTCTTCTTCTTAATCTCTCAGGAGAGATGGCATTCAAAAATTGATCCAGCTTGCTTATTCAAGCTCTCCTTCTAGCGCCAGTCCTGTTGATAGTGTTTTCTGCACAACAACTTAGACAGAATATAATATCCTATCTCTCTTGAAAGGTAAATCTCTATTAGCAAGCCTCAAGAGATAACCCCAAGGTCTCTAATGTAAGGTCTTGACAATGCATAAACAACTCAAAAATGTCAAAATGTTGGTAATCACAATGGGACCTTACTACAAGAAAAATACTGAATCAATTTTATCAAATCTAACAATCTGATGATACTTTGATCCTAGATCTAGCCCAATAATCAAAGAAATAGAAAAAGATAAGGGTTTTAAAGAGATTTCTAAATCTAATAGTACTCCTAATATTAACAATGAAAGTAACCAACACTCAAAATGGACCAATCCCTCAAAACTGATTTCTACTTGACCCAGATAAATCTGCAATCTTACAGAAAATAGTGCAATCTTCTAAGGTGTTTAGATTTTCAAATCATGAACATTTATTCAACAACCCTATTGCAGTTGAAATGAAAAAATCCTCATAATCGAGCTAAGCACACTGAAAATGAAGTCCAGGCTAACTTTGCAAAGCAACTAACAATCAGTTGGTTGAAAAAAGTATGGACTGGGGGATTGCTGCAACATTCAAGTATTGAATCACAAACATTGTTGAATCAAATCTAATCTAAATATTAACTTCCTCAAAGCAATTTTAAAGATAGAATAACAAGAACCATGCAAAACAAAAGAAAACAAGTATGGCACCAAATCACAATGTCATTTCTTGTATTCAAATTGTCCATTGTAGAAACAATTCCAACTTTCTGTTACAATATTTGCTTGAGAGCAACTACTTGCTAATTTTCTCTACTTCTAACTATTTCTGCTCTATATCCTGATTACATATTCTAGCCATTTCTAACAACAACCCTTACAAATGAGGTGAAATTCTTAATATATAGAATTCCCAGAAACACGTCGGCCAGGCAAGGGTTTCGTAGCATTAACTAGGTGCCACCAGCCAGCCAAGAGAAGGTTAAAATGGAACAAAGGAATGCATTAAATGTGTGAACAACACCCAGGTCGACCCAAGATTCAAAATGCAGCTTAGACCAATGCAGGGCGTGATAATGGGGAAGCACAAATCTTGGAGTAGTTGGACATTAATTGCCTTCCCCTTTGTCTTTGTTTCAATCTGGCCCTTCATGAACCCTCAAAAATGTCCCATCCAAGTCGGCCATAGGTAGTACTTGCAGAATCCTAAGTCATCTTTCAACAGATGCAATCTCATCCCTTGATTGTTTGACCAACTTATCCCAATCCACCTTATACGTTAGGTACTTATCAATAACTGCAAGGTAGATGGTTGCATCATCCAACTGGTGCTCGAAAACAGATTCATCATTACTTGGTGCATAAACATCATGCCACCACTTCTTCAACTATTCCGGGCCCAGGTAGTTGGGCGTGATCTTCCTTCTTCCTGTCATAATTTCAAAGAAGGCAATGGATCCATTGTAGACACTAGCTAGGGTATCATCAATCTGCTTTCTTTGCTTATAAATATTCCTCAACACTTTCTGCCTAATCTACAACATTTCATACCACTCCCATGGTTCGAAAGCTCTAAAAGAAGGAAGGATCCCATCACTCACCAACCTGTCCTGGGTGTACTCCATGATAGTTCTTGTTTTCTGTAGAAGATCTATATCTTCTTTATCTTGTGCCAACACAACCTTCAACCACTCAGTCGCTATGACAACATCCTTTCCTATTGACAGGATTTCCTAAATAGCTTCATCACCCTTCATTTGCACCCCTTTCAACCAATTTGTAGTGGAAAGGGTGGAAGCTTTCATCTTTCCTACCTCGATGATGGTCTCTTGAGGTAGAGGATTCATAGCAGAGGAAGAAGGATTAATGGACTGTAGTGGTTTCATTAAGTCTTCCAAGCATTTCCTGAGATTTTCATTTTCTTTCTTCAGCTCCTGCTAGGTCTCCATTTCCTTCCTCAATCTACCCACAATAACTGCACTAGATCCCTCATAATCTTCAATGTCCTACTCGACTGATGTAGGTACTAGATTGAAAGTTTGAATATGGTAGTCCTTTCCAACCACATCGTCTCTATTTTTTTTCTAGGGTAGGGGTAGCAATGTGGACAACTCTATCATGAGCTTTTTCTCTTTCAATCCTCGAGATCACCCTAGCCTTCTTCTTACCTTTATCTTTTCTAATTTTGGCTAGTAGTGCATCCCAATTTGGTGGACTATCTTCTAGAACGACTTGTTTTCTCTTTATCTCCTTGTCCAGCCACTTCGAAAGAGTGGGCTCCAATTGCACCTCAACCTATTTTTTCCTCCTGTTGATCCTTAGGTGCCTCCTTGCTTAAATTTCATTCATCAGGAGTTTCATCTATCTTACTTTCTTCCTCAACATGCTCCTCCTCTCATTCAGGTGATGGATCTTTCACTGCCAAAACTTTCCTTAGAGGAGATTCAACTTCTTTAGTCCTAATAGGATAATTTGCATGTGCAATCATAGGGGACTGCTTTATCTTTTCTATTTTTGCCTCTGTGCTATGGAGATCACCTTCATGAAACTCCTGTCCTTCAGTATCTGGATGATCCTCAACATTTTCCTCAGACTCACTAGGCTTGCTTTGAGCTTCATGAGAGGAAGGCACATCATCATGTTGTTCCTCATGAGAAACCACGAGAGGGAGATCTACCTCAGGCGCATTGTCCCTAGGAGAAGGAGTCCTCGACTTCCTTGCATACACCTTGGCCTTCTCCTCTGAGCTTTCAACATTTATCACTGGTGGGGCAACTTCTTCCTCCCCAATCTTGGAGCTTACCTTCTCTGACAGTTTTAGGATTCTCCTCCAGTTGGGCATAGGATTATCAGCCTCAAAATTCTACCCTTTGATCCCTTTCTGCTCAGACTTCTTAGTCCTTGTCCTCTTCTTAGCCTTTGGCTTTCTCTATTTTTCTACTTCCTAAGCCTCTGTTTCTTGAACTTCTTTAATCTTGATTTTCAAAGGAGAATGCATCTTACCCTTGCCATTAGGATCTTACTTGGTAGATTCTTCAGAGGTGGAGTGGGGATCCAAATCTCCCATTAGCACATAGGTGCATTGTACACCATTATTTTCCAACTCCCATAGCTTATGTTTTAGCCACATCCTAGTGAATTTGAGAACTGGATCCACTAGTTGCTTCAATTTTATCTTTTCCTCCTCTCACCAATCCACATCACCAATTGGTCTATCCTTTATGGCCTCATAAGCATGATCTTGGATTAAGTTCCCATCATCTTCCAATTGATCAGGAACTGCCTTTATGTTATATAATCGAATTGAATCAACTAGAAGTCGGGAGAGTTTCTTCTTTCTGACCTCAAATTCATCACTATAGTTGGCCTAGTAGTCTTCCAAATTTACCTTATGACTATACTCCTTGCTGGCCTTCTTTTGAGCCTCTCCTGTAATATCAAATTTGGACCTCTTCAAGTGGACAGATAGACCAAGAGTACTCATTTCTTCCTATGAAGCCTAGGCGGAAGTAATGGAAGGACAAACCTCTCCAGTGCCAATCCTCAAGGGAAAATCTCCACCAAATCCTGTCTTGTGTTTGTCCTTTTTGAAAATGACATCAAAGTCACAAATTTGTCTAGTCACTTCTAGCAATATAATGTGATCGGTGGGATACCTTAGAAGTCTGTATGGGGCTCTCTAGCAGCCATCAATCCGAATGTAGGAGAAAGTTGGGAACTGAATGAACCATGCCCCATATTTCTTGATGAGTTCCTTAGCTTGATCTGAGATTCTGACAAGCTCTGCTTCCTGAAGCATTTTGCTAATATGCATGTTAAATGCATCATTTTCCATCCTATAGTCTGAGCTTCCTAAATACAACTGAGGGAAAACTTCATAGATGATATCCTGTCTAAAAATTCCCTTTGTATCCAATCCTTTGTAGGGATGGAATCTAGCCAGTGCATAGACCCAATATGAAGTCATTGTGAAGGTCCTTGTTTGCAACACATTGGACAACTGCTTGTGAATTACTTGGCTAATGACTCCTACCCAATGGTAGTTAATCTTTTCTTGCTCCATCCTCACAATCACATGGCACATCCAATTCTTGAACATTCCAGCACTCTTCAATCCAACCACCCTGCTAAGAAATGTGGCAGCATCATAGTATTCCTTCTTGAATTTTTCTTAGAATAGTTGCTTTGGAAATTTGGAGTAGTGAGACTAGGGCTTCTCCAGCTAGGAATTGATAAGCTGTTGTGATTTCATGGTCTATTCATCGTGGAACTCCTGAGCTGCCTCAATGGTGAATCCCACCACATGAGACCTATCTGGCATATCAAAGGTTTGGACAATGGAGACCGGGTTGAGATTTGCAACAAATCTCCCTTGAGGACCAATTATTCTTTGTGTGTCCTGATCATAGTGTCTGGCACACTTGAGGACCAGCTTATAACACTGCACTATAGAAGGGAAACCAGCTACATGGGACAAGCCTGATTCCATCATCCTTCTAGTCACCAAAGGAGGGTCCTTAGCCGCCATTATTTCTTTAAACTCTTCATAGTCCCAAAGGCCAATGTTTGTATCAGTCACCTCTAAATAGATAGAAGTGATTTTACTCTCAGGAACCTTGCTCTTAATGCCCAACTTAATCCTCTCTGCATCAGACAATGAGGAACTAGCTCCTACCTTGCTAGATTCAGCCTGCACTCAACATGAAAACATAATAAAAACCACAGGAAAGAGGATGCTAATCCATCAAAACACCACTAGAATGCATCTCATATAGTCAAGGTGTTATTAAATCTCATATAAAATGACCTCAACAAATTTCAGGTTTCAAGACCATCCACAGAATCTGAGCGAGAGGAATTTTGAGAAATTCCAGATCAATCAAATTCCAATCGAATAACCAGGAAACACCTACTTAACCATTAAACTTGATCATGATCAATCAAAAAATCACATGGGAGATCATAAGATAGCATGAATAAATCATAAAATGCATTGAAAATCACTAACACATCATGCTATTCCATATTCCTTTACATTTCATCAACTTTCGGGAAAATCTTCCAAAGACGGTTTTCCACGAAGAACGAGCCGAGGATGAATTTCGAGAAATCAAAGAGAGGATGGATTTCAGAGAAATCCAAACTCAACAAAAATCCACAGTTAAGGAAAAATTCTAAACCAATGTGGATTCCAGGAACGAAGGTCTTGGCAAAAGCTGGTCATCTCACCAAGAAGTCTTGGTGACTTCCAGGAGGTCATGCCGAAGAATGTCATCATAATAGGTTTCGGCAAGAGTCAAGTGGTTTTCGGTGGAACGTCTTGGTGAAAAGTGATATAGCAATATATCGATATGACCAAAGGGTAGTTGGGGTAAGGTCTTGGTGAATCCTTCATGTCTCACTGACTTTCGAGGTCTAAGCAAACACTTTGGCCAGACTTAAGTTTTTGATATCAGGTCTCAACGAAGCTGTGGTGTCTTGCCAACTAGCGATAGGTTTTGAATTTGGCCAGATGTCTTTCTGACCATGCAATGTTTTGCCGACAACATGAAGTCCCATTGGCATAGCTCACCAAGGAAGGAAGGCATAGCTGTGAGGTCTTGGTGACCGCCGGTAGTCACGCCGAAAGCAAAGGTCTCAACAAGGGTTGTGATCTCGCCAAAAGGTGTCAGTGAAGCAAATGAGTATCAGTATAACCAATGGATTTTGCTATGACCTCTTGCCGACTAGGGCTTGTCTTGCCAAAAGCATATACGAAAAATGCATGTCGATGAGAGATTTTCTCACGGGGTGAGGTCTCAGAAAATCCTCTTTGTCTCAGCGACTGACATAGGAGACCTTATTAGTGTGAGAAACAATACTATCACAGCGATCAAATAGGAACTTAGGAAGGCTTTTTGGAAAAACATAGGGTGATCGATATGACATCCCCCTGACTTTGAAGGGTCACAATGAAGAAAATTTGGAAGGGACGGAGAGTCATGATTTCACCTAGACACTAAACCAATGCAGAATTTTGAAAGGTTTAACTTAGGATAAGTCAAGGATGGGCCTTTCATAGATTTCCCTTGCATTTCAGGCCCATTTTAAGATGAAATAACATGGAATGACATTGCCCTAGTTTGAAACCCTATACATCTGCCATTAGTGCATAGGCAAGCTCAGAACTCAATTTTTTTAACTACTCAGTCGTTACTAGGGTTTACTAATTAATCTCAAGCAAGATTCATCAAAATGCAGATAGACAAGTGAGTTCAAAACTCACCCAAGAGATGAAAAATAATGCAATACTGAACAACCTTAGCATGAAATGACCAAAAATGTAGGAATTTGAATCCCACAGACTCTCATAACATCAACGTGCTACTCATAATTCTCAATCAAAGGCAAGGCAATAAAAAAATACCATTCCGAAGCAGAAATTGATCCGAGAATTAGCAAATGCGAAGAGAACAGGTCCACAAAGAATAGGGGCAAGAATGCGAAAGAAACTACCACTAAAATGATCAATTCAAACCCAAATGCCCAAATCCAACCAACAGCTCAAAGAAAAAACTCTAAGGATGCAGTTCTCAACTCTGACAATTTCAAATAGTGAGCATGATGGCACAAAGATCCCAGAAATCAAGTAAAATCCAGCCCTCAAAGCATGTACGAAGCCATTAATGCAATTGATAAGACAGTCAGGAAACCCGGGAGGCCAATGACGGGGTGGAATCCGGGAAAATCCGGTCCATGCAGAAATCCGCAAAAATTGAAAATCCCTGAACAACAAGATCCAGCTGAAATCCGGGAAAATCCAACTAGGGCGGAAAATCCCGAATCCGAGCAAAAGCCCAAAATTCATCTAGAACTTAGGATTTTCAATGCACATCTAGGGGAAACACTTAGGCAATCAAAAATAAACACATTTAAGCATATGCCAAGATAAGACAAAACCTCAAAAAGAAAGGGCCAAGAAACTAAAACCAAAGTGAAAGAGGATCCCTGCCTTCAGTGGGGCATGTGTGCAAAAATTGCACAACATTCCCTAAAGCTCATTGACCGCCTAGAACACCAAAATAGGGGGCACGCAAATGAGATGATTATAAAAGTGACCAAGTGAAGTGAACAGAAAGAGGCTCACCATTCCAAACATGGTGTGTGTGTTGAAGCCATAACAAATGGCAACTCTGCAGGGGAACACTCCCGAGCATTCTAAGGATAAATACTCATCAAGAACCCCAAATCTTTGGTTTCGCAGACTAGTGGCCAACGTCCAAAAGTGAACTAAGAGAACTAGATCCTTAGGTGAATCAACCCATGACATTTCTTAGAAGTGTGTGTTCAGTGAATTCATTTCCTTTCCATAGAAATTGTGACAAGCAAAATCCAATCTAACTGAGCAAGCTACATGAATCGTCCAAACCAAAATTAACCTGGACATTGTCCCACTGTTAATCAGGTGTCCATAGCCCCAGCAGAGTTGTCATTGTGACCCCATGAACATTGCTCTACTTCCAGTCAGGTGTCCATAACTCTGTTAGAGTTATCCACACATCCATACAGGGTCTTGATGTCAGCATTTTCTTTTCCATTTCTTTCTTTCAATACC
Source organism: Sequoia sempervirens (assembly GCA_007258455.2). Classification (NCBI taxonomy): domain Eukaryota; kingdom Viridiplantae; phylum Streptophyta; class Pinopsida; order Cupressales; family Cupressaceae; genus Sequoia; species Sequoia sempervirens. Next base: position 511,834,269 of record VDFB02270651.1, read on the forward strand.
TCTTTCAATATTTTCTTCTTTTGCTCAACTGTGTAAGCATCGAAGCCTACTATGGGTTTGAGAACCACAGTGATCACTAGAGTGGACTTGAGATTTTTCGCTTACTAAGTTGTCATAACAGTCATTATACAGCTCTTTGAGAATAATTAATATGTGTTTTGTGTTGGATCCAAGATGAACATAAAATGAAGATTCAACCAAGGGTTAGGTTCTAATTCAAAGTTCAAGTGAAGAAACCATTCCATGGCAGCTATCAGAGACCAATAGTTGAGAGTGAATATTTAGCCAAAGAACACTAAGAGTGGGTAGCAAAGTGAACCATTCATTGAACTGAGCATGGCCACTATAGAAAGAATAAAGAACACCTTCATCAAAGCAAAACAACTAGGAAACAAACAAAACAAAGAAAAGTGGAGCGACAAAATAAAGCAAACTAAAAGTAACCTAAACTAACCTATATACAAGTATTTACACAAGCCAGCTAAAGAGAACTCAACCTTAGAAATAGTGCTTTAGATGCTACCCATTGATAGGAAATGGGACATCTTCACCAGTTAAATTTTTTAGATAGAAAGCATTGTCTCCAAGGATTTCAGCAATCTGAAAGGGTCCAAGCCAGAGCTTGTCGAATTTGGCATGTCCCCCTTTCTTCTCATGGGCCTTGTCCCAACATAGGACTATATCAGAGATTCTAAAGGCCTTGACTTTCACTCGGTGGTTGAACCATCTCTTTAATCATGCCCTGATATTTGGAAAAAAATTCAATGGCATGGTCATGCACTTCTTGTAGGTATAATAGCTCAACCAAGTGAGCTACTCTACCATCCCTTTCTTCATAAAAGTCATTGATGAACTAGAGGGGGGGATTTTCAAGTGAATTAGGAATATAGGCTCTAATTCATAGGCAAGATGGAATGGGGAATCACCAATGGCAACCTTGTGGTGTGTGTAATTTTCCCAAAGGGTGAAGTGGAGCTAAGTATGCCAGTCCTTGGGATTCCTATCAAGCAATTTTTTTATCACCGTAATGAGGTTCTTGTTAGTAGATTCTGGGAAGCCATTGCCCCAAGGATAGTAGTTGGATGATAAATTGAGGGAAATTCCATAATCAAAGTCCCAACTATCGAATTTAAGTGAGGAAAAGGTAGGTCCATTATCACACACTAATGCATACAGGCAACCAAATCGATTAAAAATGAAGCTTTCAAGAAAATTCAAAACTACCTTTGTTGTACATTGCCTACATGCAATGGATTTTGTCCATCTAGTGCAATAATCAGAAGCAGTTAGAATGTACCTATGTCCTGCCGATGATGGTGGGCTTACCGTACCAATGACATCAAGACCCCATTATGCAAAAAGTCTCACCTCTAAAACTAGTTGCAACAGGACAGCAACATTATTTTCTCTAGTTGCAGCAATCTGGAAAGTATGGCACATGTAGACATGGTTGTGAGCATCCTTAAAGACCTTTGGCCAATAGTATCCTGGTCATAGGATCTGATGAGTATTCAAAGGGCCAGATCCACGATCAGTGCCAAATTTGTCATGAAATTATTTCAAGACCTGGTTTGCTTCCTCTTTGCCAAGGCATCTTAGATAGACACCTTCGTGATTCCTCTTATAGCATATGGATCTTTGTAGCATATAGCTACTAATTTTTAGATAGAGAGCATGTTTATGAACTCCTTGCAAGAAAGGTGGGCACTTGTTGTTCAGTAAGTAGTAGACAATGTCATCGTACCATTCCTTTGGGGAAAGGTCCTTGAACTAACATTGTTGTCCTGTAAGTTTAGATCCTACTTCAGCTACTGTCTCAGCTATTGTTCGGGTGAGTTCTTGTCCTCTTACTAATTTCATTGGTTGAATTTCCATGTTGTATTCCTATAGTAGGGTAACCCACTTGGTTCTTCATTCTTCCAGATCATTTTGCATGAGCACCATCTTCATTGTTGGGTGAAGGACAATGGCGAACACCTTATTGTGTAAGATGTAATGCCTGAACTTCTTAACTCCTCTAACAAGACCATATGCTTATTTTTCCACATTGTGATATCTTAGTTCAACATCTTTCAAGGGAATGCTCATAAAGGCAATCAGGTGCTCATTTCCTTCGTTGTCCTTCTAGGTTAAAATGCTAGCACACGAGTGATCTAAAGCAAATGAATAAATGTAGAATGGCTTAAGATAATCTGGGATGACTAACACTAGTGCTTTAGAAATAGATTTTTTGATTTATTTGAATGCTTGCTTTGCTTTTGGAGTCCACTCAATCTTGGCATCTTGCTTTAACATGGTGTTGAGAAGCTTGACAATTTTATCAAAACTTGTGATGAATTTTCTGACGAAATTCACCTTTCCAAAGAAAGATTTTAGTTATTTCTTGTTTCCTAGAAGCTGAATCTTTAGCAAAGATTGGATGCACTTGGGGTCTATAGAAATTCCTCATTCTAAAATAAAATTCCTGAGTAATTTTCCTTTAGTGACTCCAAATATTCACTTCTTTGAATTAAGAGAAACTCCAAATTATCGGTACCTTTGGAAGACTTTACATAGATTGAAGACATGATCACTCCACTTCTCTGAAAACATGGTCAAATCATCCATGTAGATGATTATGCACTTGCCAATCAGATCTTTCAAGGCTATGTCCATTGTACGTTGAAAGGTGGCACCATCGTTGATGAGCCCAAATGGAATTCTTCTATATGCAAAGGTGCCCCACTTGGTGGTGAATGTTGTTTTGTGTTGATCTTCATACTGTACAATCACTTGATTGTACCTAGAGTACTAGTTGAGGAAGGACATCATCTGCAAACCATTGACAATATGCAATACCTCATCCAATGAAGGCACTAGATAGTTATCCTTTTTTGAAGCTCTATTTAGATTACAGAAATCCAGGCACAATCTGATTTCTCTGTTATTTTTCCTAACTAGGACCAAATCAGCCACCCATATGGAGTGCCTAACTAGAAAGATGATTTTGGCTTAAAGTACTTTTTGAACTTCCTTATAAATGATAGGCTCCAACAAGGCATTGATGGGGTGTTGTCTTTGTCAAAATGGTCGTCCATAGGGCTTGAGACAGATAGTATGTGTGATAATGGAGGTATCATAGGTCTTCAAATCTTCATAGCTCTAGGCTACCACATCATGATACTTTCGCAAAGCATCAATAATCCCTTTCTTTTTTTCTATAGTACACACCTTGCTAATGAACACATTTTTAACTTCCTTAGTTGTTTTGAGGTTATGGGTGTCACACTGGTTGCTTATGGATTCCTTCTTTGCTTGTTGATCTTGATTTTAGATCTGATTTTGGTCAAATATGCATTCAATATGAGCCATACCTTTGGGGATCATATTGGTTTTGAGGTTAATGACCACTTCTATATCCAATTCAGCTTCCTCTAGGTCAACTTCATCAATTATTTGTGTTGCAAACACATCAAAACTAGTGATGAACTCTAGGATGTGCTTATCACCATTGAATTCCTAGAAGTTAGTGACATTGTCTGGCATAGATGGGGTGGATGCCAATTCAACTCTGAATCATTTGAGTACAGATAGGGAAAGTGGTTGAAGTGTGTTGGCTGCTTGAGCTAAGGCATCAGTAGTATGATTCTAAGAACATGGGATCAACTATATATTAAATGCATCTAGACTTTCTAAAATATCCCAGACTCTATGCCTATAGTTTGCAAACCTTTTGTCATGGCATGAGTACAATTTTCTAACTTGTTTGACTATCAATCCTGAATCATTCAAAACTTGTAACATTTTGACATTCTTTCTTAGATCCATTAAGAGACCTTTTACCAAAGCTTCATACTTTGCTACATTGTTGGTACAATAAAATTGAAGCCTATGGGCAGTGAAGTAGGTCTTACCCATGGGGTTGATGATTTCGAACCTAGATCTAGCTCCCTACTTGGACTTGGATCCATCAAAGTGTAGCATCCAGAATTTGGAAGGCTCTTGGATGCTAGGGCCAATCATGCATTCTTTCCTTTTTGGCTACATGCATGCATCCACAACCTCTAAAGTAGGCATGGTTCAGTATGATTGGGGGCAAGCTGCCCTATTGGCATCTCCTTCTAAGGAGTAACTAGTCCTTTGATAAGTTCCACTATTATTTGGCTCAAGCAACATTCAAACTCAGAGTGGGTAGCTTTGTGAACTCTACACCAACTTGGCAGTAGGAGCTCCTGGAAGTCCATCCTTTCCCCTAGGCTAAGTTGACCTTGTATGCACTTCTCCATGAAGTCTTGGAATCCATCTAGTAGTCCTAAATTACCATCTTCATAGGGCTCTTCAACTTCTTATTTCACTAACATTTCTATGCTATGAGGTGCATAGGTCAAGTTGGTTGGAGGACTACATTGCACTAGGAAGACCTCTGTAGTTAATTCTTCATCTTGAGGCTTCGCTTCTTCCTGATAATCAAAGGGACGATAATTTCCCAATTCTATTTTAGGAAACAACACCTCATTAATGTTGTTATATTCTGTGATCATAAACTTCATGCAGGGTTTTCAATTAATGTGGATCTAATTTGGCAGTCCCCTCCATGGCAGCCACATGTGAGAAAAATCTATTGTGGCATACACATTTAATGCATGGGTGAAATCATGTCCCAAGATAATTTTGTATGTATCAAGAATGTCTGCAACTTGGATGTCAATAACTAGTTGTACCCTTGGGTCCATAGCAATCTACATTGGGATATGATTAATCTCCCCGACGATGTTCACCTCAGTGACTTTCTTCTTGAAGGTGTGGGGGTAATCCCAAGGGATTTGCACATTGCCAAAGGCATGAAATTGGTTGATGCTCCTAAGTCAATAAGGAAATTGTGTAGATTCTTTCCAAATACTCTGATTGTGGTGAGGAAGGGTGGCCTTTCAAATTTTCCTTGGAATAATCCCATAGGCGTGTTAGCTTGGGCAACTTGATTCTTGTCCTTCTCATTGGAATTTCCCTTAGGTTGCACTAGATTCTACTCTTTGGCAGGCTATTTTCTAGCTTGTTGGTTGGTGGAGGCCTCCTTTTCTCCTATGATTTCTTGGATTACCAGCTCCTATTGAGGCTCTTCAAAGGTCTTGGAAGGTATTTCTTGTGTTTTCTTTGAGGAGGGGGTTCAATTAATTACCCTAAAGAAGGTGTGCCTAACTACAAGAACCTTGAGTAACTCAAAGGCGGACAAGTTGATCTTAAATTTTTTAAATTCTTCAGCCACATATTCCCCCATTTTCTTAATTTCATCCTTTTAGGATCTTCCTATGGACGATCTAGTGGGTTGAATCTACATTTGATTTGGTTGTTTGTTGTTGTGTAAATATCATTTGGGCACATAAGGGTAGCCTGGATTGTTGCTTGCATTATCAGGTGGGGTACTAAAGTTATTAGGTGGATTGGAGGTAGTGAACGGTCCCCCTATTTGTCTATTCCTCAAATTATATGAAGAGGTTCTTTAATGGAACATTTGCATTTCATCCTCATGGGGATTTTCTTCATCTATGGGACCATTATCTACTAAAGTAAAGAACTAGGATAAAGCCTCTTCGTTACTTACCTCTTGTACTTCTTCGTTCCTAGAAAATGCAGTCTCAATCTCGGGCTTGTTGTACTCACTTTGTGGGAATGGGGCTTGGTTGACCATGAGATAGGTGGAATCATAAGGGTCAAACAGAACTATGTCTCTACAACTCACACTCTCAATAGTGTTTTGAACCTCCACTTGAAAGATTTTTGCATTTTTCTAGAATTTGGGGCTATCCAACTTGGAATGCCTGTTAGTATTGTGAATCTAGCACCATCCAGACATGGCTGCCTTGGTGAGGTACACTCCACTAGTTTCTTTTTCCATGCTAGAAGGTTGATCAAGAGGAGTGGGAAAACCCCCATTGTTTGGCCTTGTATTCCATGTTTGGTTTTGTCTTCGTGAGTGTCTCCTTTTCAAACTTTGATTAGAATTTTGTCCTCATTCTGAATTTGGTGCTAATGAGATACTTTCCTCATGGTTATCCATGTTATCTCGATTGATATTAGCTTGAATGTTGTGTTGAGAAGCTTGTAGCTAGTTGTTCTAATTTCTCAAGTGTGTCATCTCTATGGAAATCTTTCAGATCATCTCCATTAGCCCATCCAACCGATCTTTTACTATATTTCTTGGTTGCGGCATCTAATTTTGAAGAAAGATGGGTTATGCTACTGGTTGATTTTGTTGAGCAGGTGGAAATTGAGGCCCTTGTAGGTATAGGGGAACTTGAGGTTGCGGTGGATATGCTGGTGGCTGCTAAGGTTGCAAGTAGTGAGGCACTAGAGGTGCTTGATTCATAGGTTGCAGTGGGTGAGGCGCTATAGATAGTTGTGGTACTTGATTCATTAGGGGCATCTAATGTTGCAATGCTTGGGTAAGTCCCTGAATCTATAGAGGACAGGTAGCCTTCCCCAAGGAGGGCAACAAACCAAAAATGTTTTGACCCAAGTCAGTACTAGCAATAACTTCCTCAACGTAAGCATCTACTAATCGAGTTGGAGCTGGTCACATTTTTTTCACCAATGCAGCTATAAGGTTATCTAATGCCATGTAATAGATAGGCAAGGAAACAATAGCATTGAGTACATAATGGTCTTGCAACCTTCTATATGCTCAGTGGTATCAATCGTTGAAGGAACTAATTGGCTCATTGATTTCCCTATGGACTAAAGTGAATTGTTGATATAGATCCAAAGGACTGATCAAGATCTTGTACTTCTATAAGAAGGCATTCATCAACAAATCCCAAGATGTAATGGATCCTGCTAGCAAGTTGATATACCAATAAAAGGCTTCTTCCCCCAATGAATAAGGGAAAATCCTACACGCCACATCTTCATGATCAATTTGCATGTCTTTCAGCATGGTTTGGAATATTTTGATGTGCTCGTTGGCTATCCTCTATGGATCCCAAGGATTGAACTTAGAATAGAATCTCTCCATATTCTTAGGCATGTCATGGTTAGCATTAAAGAACAATGGGGAAGGATTATTCCCTAGCCAAGACATTAGGGGAAGTAGAGGTACTACTTGTTGAATAGTGACTTAGGGCTACACAAGGGTTGCAATAGTTGGGACTATTCCTTGGACTTGGAGGGCAGGGAAGGGGGCAGCACCCCGGCTATGGGGAGCAAGCGATAGGAAAGCAATGTGGTATAGCTGAAGAAAAGGGATGGAGGTGAAGGAAATCTATTGAGTATGGGGAGAACGAAAGGAGAAAGGAGGTGAAGATGAGGGTGAAGGAGGAATGGGGAAGGAAGAAGAGGTCGTGTACCCTCTTTTAGTTCTTCTATCCTTTGTAGAAGGCTGCAATTCCTGAAATTCCCCTTTGTTTGGAGTAGATCATAAAACTCCTCGAGATCTCCCAGGGGAGAGTGAATCACCTCAATCCAACTTAACTCAGATGTTCCCTCCTTCTAGAGCCAGTTTTGTTGATGCGTGTTTTTGCGCCTTCTCAAAACAGGCAGTGCATAGGTGCACTACCTCTCTTGAAAGGTAATCTCACACAACAAGTTGCTAAAAATCACCCCAAGGTCTCTCAGGTGTCAGGTCATGATTTGCATGGAATTTCTCAGTTGGTTCAACATGATTTTGCTAGTAATCACAGGGCAGAATTACAAGGTTAAGCTGGAAGGAAGTTGGATCATAAAATGGAGTTCTTGAGATGGGGAAGTTAGAGTGCAATTGTTGCAGGTTCAAACAGTAGCCTTAAACTCCTATTTCAGCTTGATATTTGGCTTTACAATGTGCAATGAACCTTAGCATAGGTTATTTATTAAAAAAGAGAAAAAGGGAAGGGAGGAGAAGAAGTTCCTAGATCTGAAACTAATAGTGAACAGTGATCATGGAGGACCCTATTGCAGACAACCTTCCTAAAATAGAATTTCACTTAACCAGTTTGCCTCACAGTTTCATGAAATTTGTGAAACCTTCTAAGGACTACAGATATTCAACTATTCATTCACCATAAGCATGAATAAAAGATAGAAGTTTAGAGTAGGTTTTAGATTATGCCCAGTCTAACTTTACAAAACTATTTATCATCAATAAGCAACAAAAAGTATGGGCAAGGAAAGTTTCCAGAACATAGTAGAATTTTCCAAAATCAATGAACAACATTAACTAACCTACTAGAACAAGCTAAAACATGCAATACAACAAAGTAAATCTTACTCAAATTAACTAAATATGGGAGACAAACCATGTAGCATGCTATTAAAACTCAAGAATTCACCAAAAGTCAATGAACTTCTATTAAAATTTCAATAGCATTCCTTTACAACAACTCAAATCTCTCTTGAAAATGAGAGGAGACCCCCTATTTATAGTCTTCAAAAAGAAAAATGAATTGCCAAGATTGATTTAAATTGTGTGGCCAAGATTCACTACAAACTAGGGTTTCACCTACCCCCAAATATATTAAAATTTAAAATTGCATTCTTGTCATTTTCCCTATTAAATCTTCTTGTGGCAGCATTGTAGCTCTTTTTTCCTTTTTTTGATTTCCTTTGTTGTAGCGACACTGTAAGGAATTCATCATCAATCACAAGAATTCCTTCATTCCTATTCAAGGTGGCATACTCCACAAATTTTCCAATCAATGCCTGGAGCTTGTTCCACTCTAATATATCATATTGGATTACTTGAAAATTCAGCCTCCTTGATTTATTCATGACGACATTCTAGTCCTTGTCATATTTTTGTGTGTTCTTCACTACTTGCTCAAACTAAGAGAAGGTTCATGTAGCAAAACCCATGAAATCTGGTGTTAGTGCATCCATAGTCCCATTTTCCATTTTTCTGTGGAAATATGGTTTTAATTTCTCTACATCTAGCTCACCGGAAGACACATCGAGATATGTCATCATTTTTAGGTAATATACACAATCCACCCTAATTTCCCTGACCAGGTCAGTATCTTGCTCCACCTCATGGAGCACTAATTCTAGCACCTCCTTCCTATGATATAAACCCAGCTTCCATGTTTCTACAAGCCAATGATTATCTTTTACCAGGCCAAGTTCCTTCTCCTAGGATCTATCTGGTATCTTGACAATAGCCTCATGTTTGGGGTACGTCATCTTGTATAACTCGAGGAAGTCTATACACAACTTCCTTATTCCCTTGAGTATCTTTTTTACTTCTAGGAACTTGTTTGCTATCCTAGCAACACGATTGATGCCAATTTTCCATTGTAGATGATCTTTTGGAACCAATCCTCTGTGGCTTTTGTCCAATTCTTTCTTTTCTCAAGCTGATCAATTTGGTTCTTCGACAGCAATTGTAGTGATGTCGAGGATATGGTGGGGAGTTCTTCTACTGATGGCCACTATTGAATATAGGCTATCAAATCAGCCACTTTCACTTTTAGTTCCTCCTTGGAAACCTTATCCTTGTGCATTTGATGAACGATGGTGGCAACAGACCCTTGGAGATGATCAATTTTTTGTTCTCATGTGGCTATCCCCAGATCAAAGGTGGAGATGTTATAGCTTACCCCTTCTTCATTCACCACTAAGGTGGATATTTGAGTGGTTCTGGATCTAGAGGCATCCATTGTCATCTGAGATCTGACCTTAGGTTTCCTCTCTTTCTTTGTACTTATTTGGGCTCGAGCGAAGATGGCCTCTATCCTTTCCCTTGGATCCTTTGAGGTTGGGTTTTTCTTTTCCAACTATTTCTCTAGCCACTCTGGCATCTGAGATTCCCCCTTTGGTGACTCATGACCACCCTCTTCCTCATGGGTGTGTTCAATCTCCATTACCTTATTACCCAAATTTTCTTGTTCTCTCCTTCCATCCTCCTCATCAGAATCCTAAATGAACACAGTTTCTTTCTATGGGGACTCAGAGGCTATGCCTATTTTGAGCTCTTGTGGGCTTCAATATCTTCTCTAGGTTTATCTTCTTCTTTCTTTTCATCTTCCTTACATTGGGGCTGCACCTCTTCATTGTGCTTAAGGCCATCTTCTCGCTCCTCTTTTTCTTCTAAAAGGGGAATTTCTACATCATGTTTGGGGTTTTTGTCATGCTCCCCAGTTGGAGATTCAGTATCTTCCTCCATCTTCTCACTTGATTCATTTTCTTCAACAGAGGGTTGCCTTTCTAATTCCTCTCCAACATCCTTGAGTTGCTAATCCAACTCTTCAAGGTTAGGATCGAATGTCTCCACAATATACTTGTCACCTAGTTCGTCAATGTCTTACTATGATGATTGTGTTTCTTCTCCCTCATGCACCACCTTATCGCTCATCAAATGTTGGTATTCGAGGTGCTTATGGAAATCATTTGCTTCCTCTTCCATTTCTTTCATAGCTTCCCTCTCTTGTCTTTCCAACTCTTCCGATATTTCCATAATGGCCTTCAGCTCTAGCGGTTCAGTTGGAGGAGTATGGATAGGAAAACTAGCAATAATTTGTGCCAAGGTAGCTTGTATGGCTAGGTTCATCAACAACCCAAATATTTCTACAACAATGTTTTGCATATGGTAGGAGAAGGCCTCTGGGAGCGAGAGAGTGGGCATTGGTATTGTTGTTGTTGCTAAGGGGAGTGATGTTGTCAGAGACATGAAGGAGGAGAGTGGAGAAGTGGTAGCAGAAGAAGATTATATTACCATTACTTGGGTCATGGGTGGAGTGGAAGCAAGATGGATGGAGATATCCACCGTAGGTGAAGAAGTAGCAACCATCACCTAAGAGGTAGGCGGAGGGGCAGCAGTAGTAGCAACATTAGTAGCAGCAGTGGCTGCAAGAATAGAAGCCGCAAGTGGAGACTTTGGTTGCTTGGCGTCTACTTCTCCCTTGTGGAGTGGGTATTCCTAGATGGTATCAAGACCTCCTGATGTCTTTGGTCTTTCAGAGGATTCACTCTCCAAATCTTTTCTTGAGTATACTTTGGGCTTGGGCTGAGTTTTAGCCATTTCTTTTCTCTTCCTTGACCCAATGGTTGGAGGGGATCTTAAGGTCTCTCTAGTAGTTTTCCCACTATCAGTTTAACTTGCAAGATCTTCCTCAACTCCTCATAGGTCAAGGTGACCCCTTGTTTCTTCAATTGGGAAATTTTCTCATCAATCCATTCCTTTGTTTTAGCCTCAATGGGCTTTGTCAGACTATCGAGGTCATTAACCTCTTGCTCATCCCAATCAATCACTGGTAGTGGTAGGTTGGCAATTGCATTGTACTGAGGATCGATCACTGTATTTTCATCCTCCACTACCTGATTCGGCACAGGCAATAGGTTGAAAATATTCGCAAAATATGCCATCATGTGCATGTAGTGCCTCATTTGCACTTCATTTTAATCCTTGAAATTAGCCCAAAATTCTTCAACATGATGCAAATGGGCATATTTAGCCACGACCATATTCTTTAGTTTATCATAGGGGTCAATTTGTGTATGAGCAGTGTGGACCTTAGGTTATACTCTATGAGTTTCTTATTTGAATTATCTGCACATTGAGAGCTTTAGAGTTCATATAGCCCTTGGCCAAAGGAGAGGGGATAAGGAATCCTCACCTTATGTTTGTTGCTCAGGAGGGCATGTGCATGTCATAACTATCGAGAGAGTTCCAACAATATTATCTGGTCATTTGGGTACCAGGGCAACTTGTATGGTTTCTCTAAGAAACATTCAACACAAATATAGTAAACTTAGTGAATTGAATGAATAGGAAGGAAAACTGGTGGACGAAAGCGTTAGCACAATGTGACACTCTTCTCTTGAAGTCACCCCCAAGAAATCTAATGGTATGACCTATGAAAGTGTCATTAACTCTGTAATAATCCCTCTTGAAATTCCTGAATTGGAGCTGAGGGTATCTATCATAAACCTTCAATTCCCTACTTGGTTCTATATTTGGAGCCCTAAACAGGATCTTGTATTGTGTCTTATCAGCAAGCAAATAGATAAGGTAGGAGGCCATGTAGAAGTGCGAGGTCCTCTGGACAACCATAAATTATACGTGCAAGCAATTGCTGATTATCCCTGCCCAATAGAACTTGGTTTTTCCTTAGAATATTTCTTCTACGAAATACGACATCCATTCCTGGAAGAAGGTTGTAGTTGGAAGGCCCATCACTCTACTTAATAAGGTTACCAAGTCATGGAAATCCTCATAAAATTCACTACAGAAGAGCTCCTAAGCCACCTTGGATGCACGACCCCTCTTCTCTTTCAACCAGTATTGACTTATAAGTCTTTTGCATTTGAGGGGGTCTTCATCCCACGTCTCCTTGCCATCTTCCTTGGTTGCCTCCCTAAAGGTAGGGATATGGAAGGTCTTTCCTATTGACTTGGCAGACAAGTTAGCCAAAATTTTCCCATCCCTATCCACAACGGTTCTAGTCTCTTCTTGGTAGGCCTCTTTGTAGGTCATTACAAGTTGAGGGGCAATAAGAGCAGGAGAGAAGCCGACACCCTTAGCCAATCCACTACTTCTTGGTAGGTCTTTCCTTCATCTAACTGAAGGTAGGGATATGGAAGGTCTTTCCTATTGACTTGGTAGACAAGTTAGCCAAAATTTTCCCATCCCTGTCCACAATGGTTCTAGTCTCTTCTTGGTAGGCCTCTTTGTAGGCCATTACAAGTTCAGGGGAAACAAGAGCAGGAGAGAAGCTGACACCCTTAGCCAATCCATTGCTTATGATCTTTCTAGCACTTTTTGTTGTAGGGTTTATCCAGACCCTTTGCTTGAATTCATCGATGTCCACATGTTCGATGTTTGTATTAGAGACCTCCTTTTATGCCGAGGTGACCTTGGAGTTGAGAGGTTCCCCTTGGAACTTGTATTTCATCTAGTCCTTTTCTTCTTTACCTTGAGGTTCTTTGGTTGTTTTCTTTCCCTTGTCTTTCTCTACGATCACCTCTAAGCGTCCTACACCTAGTTCCATATATCCTGTGAGTGAGAGAGAGGTAAGCACATTAAAGCATAAAAATATGGGAAAGTTAGCCAAAATCCTACAAAACAACATTAGATTAGATAATTCATCAATTAAGAATCCTAAAATATCTTCCAAATTGACATTAACTTTTTGCAAGAAGTAGTTTGAGCAATTCGGGTCTAGGGGATTGGACTTCTCGTGGCTGATAGTTATTTTGAAGCAACTGCAAGAGGGACAAAAATCAGGGCATGGTGGCTCGGCTATCCCAACCTGCCTTAAGATTTCATTATTGTGTGGGGTCCACCAAAGGGGTCACTCTATTTTAGCACATGGGTCAAAGACACTTTTAATGATTGGAGGGCATTAAGCTCATCATTTGAGCAGTCAAAAACACAGGGAAGCTTGCTTATTTGAGGCCTGTTGTAGAAACAGTAGTGTCAAAATGCTGGCCCGAGCACAAAGTTCCACCAAGTGAGACCCGTGGCTCTAGAAGGTAGCTACATCATTCATTCAACATTCAGGCTTTTCAAGTCAGAAGGAGCGGGTGGCTGCTAGGTGATCTATGTTCAACATGGAAAAAGTCAATCGGTGGTCCGGAAAGAGAGATCTGTAACATCGGGTCTAATAGGAGACTTCAGTTTCCTTAATTCATCTTTACAGAGTTCAATAGCCATGGGGAGGCGAGGATCTTGGTAGCAAGCGGATGAGAGCTCTTTTGCATATGGGAATGGTAGGGATGGGATGGAGTCCTAGCAGTGACATTCTGATAGAAGAAACCCATTAAAGTTTCATCACTTAATATATTTTCATCTCCACATTCAAGTGGCCATGGTGAGATTGAAACCTAGAGGGTAGAACACCAAACATCCACAGTTGTTCAGGACGGCAGGTTTAGCACAGTGTCCCGAGGACGGAATTCCATTAGGAGGGGTCCGTAAAGATATACATACTTGATTGTTTTGGAGTGTGAATGGAGTCAGCCAGTGGAGGCAAGCCCAGGATCTAATGGTTGGTAAGATGGGTGATGAAAGAAATTTGCGACAACGAGGCATCGACAAAACTCTGCTAGTAAAATTATGTGGTGAGGGACCTGGAATGAATCAAGACTTAAGATTTCATTAGATTTAGATTTGAGGGGTGGTGACCAAGGTGGGACCCACCTGTTAGAAATTCATGTTTCAACAGTTGTTAGAAATGAAAAAATTGAAAGGAATTCTACATGTGTAACTCCATTGAGGTGGACCCAAACGAGTCGTCAGACTTTCATTTCAGTTTGTGAAACTTTTGCTAAGTTTAGATGGTTAATGAAGGGGGTCCTCCCACTAGGGCAGACCTGATGGAGGAGTTTGTCATCTCAATGTTTAACTCAATTTTCAAGGTTAGCACAGTAATGGGAGTTTGTGTGCCTGTAGGAGGTGAAAGCCCTAGCTGATGAACAGTCGCGGAGAGTGCAATTTCCATGGATGGCATATGGATCAATTTTTGAGGTTTTTTCAAGATTTGAACATATGGGTTTTGTGCGTCTAGTCATAATCTATCTGTCTATCAATTTTTCCTCCCTTTAGATTCATCAATCTTTTAGAAATCAAAGAAAACATAATGGAGGGTACGCGGGTGGAAACCCTACCTCAAGAACCTAATGAAGGAGGTGACCAAATAGGTAGCAGAGATCTAAAAATGGTGAACGAGTGATGCGGAAGTGGCAGCAGCACTAGAAGGCACTCTGACTTTCTCTAATCAAGATGACAAGTGAAAATGATAGCTAGAAATTTCCTATTTATAGAAAATAGTGCATTAATAGCCTTGCATTAATGATTGTATGAAGGGTTGAGAGTTGGTAAGCCACAATTTGAAAATAGTGGTAGGATCATTGTGAGCTTGGTCATTGATCATTTAGTGATGAGGAGACAGTGCTGGAGGCTTCGGGTTCCGCATAGCAGAAGGGTGTTGAATGACGACCATTTGAAAAGTTAGCAGTGAACAAGTGAGCAGGTCCCAATAGGAAGACGGTAGTTGGATAAAGGTTGTTTGGAATGGCAACGAGGCAACGAAACTCAAAAGGGGTAGCTCAGTAGGGAAGACCCGACCAGATCCACGAACACCAATTTTGAAAAGCCAAGGAAAACAGCCAAGGAAAATTCTTGAAGGCCTAGAGCCTTGAAAATTTGAGGGCGAAAAAACATTGTCAACTTAGGATGACATCCCTAAAGCTCATTGACCACCTATAACACCAAAATAGGGGGCACACAAAATGAGATGATGATGAAAGTGACCCGATGAAGTGAACAGAAAGAGGGTCCTCATTCCAAATAGGGCGTGTGTGCTGAAGGCACAACATAACCATTAGTAGAGGTAGGATGAATCTATCTCACAAGGTTGAGTCCCTATTGAGAGAATGGCCAAGGTAATGTAAGTGGGTGAATCTCCTAAGCAAGTGCATGTATAAGATCTCCATGTATCTAACATTGGCGACAATTCTTTACAAAGTAGTAGGCATGACATTCCATGGTAGGCCAATAGTATCCCGTTTATATAAGCTTCTTTACTAGGGTAGAAATAACATAGTGAGATTTACATATACCATTATGTACCTCTTGTAAGGTCATATGAATCAAGACATATTAGCAGGGTGTTATCTAGGCTACGGCGATAAAGGGTATCACCGATGATGTACTTGGAGGCTTGTCGAATAAAGATTTTGTGTTGGTTTGTGGACAAGTCAAAAGGGATAATCTAGTCATACAGATAGTTATATAAGTATTTTTACCAAGGAGATTCAAGACCAACAAGTTCACACATGAGTTTAGATTCAGGGACCTCAAACACAGGGATCAACAATTGTTCCACCAAGAACTCATACTACAAGGCATTGTTAGGAATGTCCAAGAGAAATCTAATGGTTGCCATTACATCAATTGCTATTTTATGAATCCTTGGAATTGCTTCAAAAGAAATATCATTGAATTACAAATTAAAACTATCCACCATGCTCTTGTAAGTGGTGAGCTTCTCATCCTTTATATCATATTCATAATTAACTTGATGGATAACCAACTAGGAATCACCATAGACTGGAAGATCCTTGATTTTCCACTTGATTGCCATGAGTAGTCTTGTCAACAATGATTCATACTCAGCCATATTATTCATGCACGAGAATGCTATTCTATATGAATTAGGAATGGAATCCCCTTAAGGTGTGATAAAGAGAATACCAGACCCTGAACAATGATTTGTATAAGACCCATCAAGGATAACTTTAAGAAACCCCCCCTTGATGAAGGTGTAAAATACTAGTGAATCTTTCCTTTTATTTGAAAAAATTATTAATTTTCCTGTCGAATCTATGCACATTATTAAAAAAAATTATAAAATCTTCTCGAATCTTAATGAATAATTGGTAAAAATAATAATCATAGTGGCAAATCCTAGTGAATAATCACTAAAAAGATTAATTACAATGGAAAATCTCTCCTTTAAAAATTTGCATAGTTGGTCGATGTAGTTCCCCCATTATTTTTTATTTTTTGTAATATTGAAGTAGGGGCCCAAGGGTGGAAACCACCAGCAAGGTCAAGGGGCAGTGCCTCATGCAGGGGTCAAGGGAGCAGAGCCCCCTTGTGGGGGTCAAGGGGGCAATTAAATAAAAAGTTAAATTGTTACCATTGATTAGCTTTTAATTGAATGGTTGCAGGTTGATCCCATGACCTAATATGCACATACCTCTTAAAAGGCTTGTTGAGGCCCAAAATTTTTTTTGGTCCACAGGATTAGATTTAATTGTGTGGCCCAAAACAAATTCTAGGCCTCAACAAGCCTTTTAAAAGGCACATGCGTATTAGGTCATGGAATCAACCTGCAACCATCTAATTAAAATGATAATTAATGATTTGATGGCAATAAATAAAATCCCTATTCAAGGCTAAAATATCCCTAAAATTAAATGGTAATTTATTTGTGTGGTGATACTGCCCCAAAATTAAGGGTAGTAATTGTAGACACCGAAATTTGGTCTAAGCTTGCGACTTCAATATTCTTCATAATTCATATTCTTCATGGTCATAATTAAATAATGTCAATTATTTGATTCTTCTCTAAAGTTCTTCATTTCTTTATTAATTAAATAATCTTAATTATTTAATTATATTACTAATTAACCTTATCCTTCTTGTCAAATTAAATAAATTCTTATTTAATTTACAATTTATCATATGTCAACTATAATTAAATAAATTCTTTATTTATTTAATTATTCATTTAACCCCTTAGTCACTTAATTAAATAAATCTTATTTATTTAATTATCCTTCAAATATCAAATCTCAAATTAAATAAATCATTTAATTCATAAAAATCTATTTTAACACATTCCTCTATATTTAGATAATTGTGTAATTTATCTAAGTATTCACTCTGACTCGACTCGAGATCTATTTAAATTGGTCAGTTAACTCTTGATTTAATGTCTGAGTTGCTTTTGTGAGTAATCTATTTGTCATATCATTCAGTCATCTAGTTCTAAATCATTTGTGTGTACATGCATATTAATTAAATATCTTTGTTTAATTAATTAAATCTTTTGTATGTGTTCAAACAGAGCGTTTCTTTAATTCTATCTTTATCTTTATCATGAAAAGACTATTCTTTTGTTTTCAAATACCAAACTTGAAGATTAAATCATTTATTTAATCTTTATTTCTATTTTTAGTTTTTATCACTCATGTCACTACTAACAGTCATCATAATGCATGTATAATATTTGGATCTCAATCGTCCATCAACCTGTCAATCCTAGCTTGTCATTCAAATGATCAATTTTCTATAAATTGATTTTCCCTTCATCATTTCAATCTCTCTCGAAATCTTATGACTTTTGGAAGCATGTCTTTTATTTGAATCTTCGATGTTTTGCAAAATCACTATCATAGGCTATTCTTGCATAAGAGAAATCTGAGGGCAATTATACTACACGGAAAAACGGAGAAGGGAAATCGAGGTCAGACATAGAACTATGTAGATATTGGGTGAGATTGTTCAGTTTATTTATGTTTTAGCTTTCCTTTGTTCTCTGTTGTTTTCCTTGAGATTGCATTTAGAGCTTGAATTGCATTGTTGTGTTTTGTTTAACATTTCATTGTATTTTCTGATGCTACAGTAATATAATATTACTAGTGAATATAATTAATATTTCTAATCATATAAACTACTTGTGAATCGGTTCCAATGATGCATCATTTAAAAAAAAATGCATAGGCAAATTAATTGAGACGAAATTATTTTTTTGTAAAAATCTAACAATTCAGCATCCTTTTAATCTTGTACTAGTCACCATTTCTAGAGGTCTTGATTTCAATTATTTTCCAATTGGTCAAGATTCGCAACTAAAGTTTTCCCTGAGACCCATCAAAGAACAATTTCCACATTGTAGGAGTCATTATTGCAAAGATGAACTCATCAGAAAAGTTAGACACCAGAGGATGATCTCCTATCATTGGTGCATCTGCAATTTGATCAACTATCATTTTTCCTTTTATTGCCTTACGATCTTGACATATTCTATGTCATACCCACTCAAAATCTTGACCCACTTTGTAACTTGACTTGTCAAAGTTGCTTTGCTCAATAGATATTTCAAAGGATCAATTTTATCTATCAATTTTGTCCTATGGTTCAACATGTAATGTCTAAGATTTTTCACAATGAAGACAACTACAAGGCACACACATTTAATGAGATTGTAGTTAAGCTCATATCCTACAAGAGTACAACTGATATAGTAGATAGATCTCTCTTTTCCATCATTATCATTCTATGCTAGTGATGTCCCCAGTTTTGATGTGGTGGTTGATGTGTATAAGATTGAGTGTCTACCATCAATGGAAAGCATGAGAACTAGAGGAGTTAATAGATAATCCTTTATTTGTTCAAATTCCTCTTGACAACATTTAGTCCATATGAAGGGAACTCCTTTACATAGTAAATGTTGAAATTCGTCTTAACAATGTTCAGTCCATATGAAGGGAACTCCTTTACATAGAAAATGTTGAAATGGGTGAATCTTATCTACTAACTAGGAAATGAACCTTCGGATTGGCTGCAATCTTCCTTATCAAGTTCTCAACTAACTAATGTTGGTAGGTGGGTATATCCATGATTGATTTTACCTTTGTAGGATCAACATAAATTCATCTATGAGAGACTATGGATCCCAATATTTTACATAATTTGACCCCAAAAAAAACTTCTTTGGATTTATCCTAGCCTTATATTCCTCTAACCTTATGAAAATCTTATCTAGCACTACTAGATGACCATCTCTTGTTAAGGATTTTTTCAATAATTAATCAACATAGTCTTCCATAAATAAATGCATATAGTCATGAAAAATGGTTGTCATAGCTCTCTGATATGTTGCTCTGGCATTCCTAAGACCAAAAGGCATAACATTCCAACAAAAGGTACCCCAAGCATAGGTGAAAGCTTTTTTGTGTTGATCTTCAGGGGAAATTTTGATCTGATTATATCCTAAAAAAATAGATCCATAAGTGATAACATCTCATATCTCATTGTGAGATATACTATGATGTCAATATTTGGTAGTTGGAAATCATCTTTAAGATAAGCCTTATTTAGATCTCTAAAATTCGTGCACACTCTGATATCACCACTTGGTTTAGTGACAAGAGCAAGATGGCATATTCATTCGGCATAGTCTATGGAATGGATAAAACCAACATCCAAAAGCTTCTTCAACTCAACCTTTACTAGGAGTGTGATATGTGAGTGCATTTTCCTTAATTTTCGCTTGATTGGTTCAGCATTCAAAATCAATAGTAGATGATGTAAAACAAGTTCAAGGTCCATCCCAAGCATATCAACATATGACCATGCAAAATTAACTTGTCTTTCTAAATAGAATGTAGTGAACTCTAGTTTTTCTTTAGTGGTCAAAGAAATTGTAAATTGAATGATTCTAGGATTGTCCTTTGTCACAAGATTGAACTCTTTTGATTCTTCTACTAGCAATGGTCATCTCTCTTGATCAATGGGGAGACTATTGCATATATGAGCAATTTTTGGTGGTGTTGTCATTAATTTTGTCATTGATGTCAACATAGTTCAATATGTTGTTGATTGTACATGTATAGCTAAGATGCTACTGAGATGTTGTGAGTACATAGAATTATCTTTTTGGTGCAATAGAAGTGTTGGTTTGATAATTTTCCAAGTGCTTTTGAGAAAATTAATAAAGAAGAGAAGTCAGAGTGATGAATGTGTTCAAAATGTGCTCTAGTATGTGCTTCATGTTTCTCCTATGTTGATCCTATGCTTGTGCAGATCTAAATATTTGATAATGGTGATCTTTTGGTGATATATCCTAAGTTCTAACTTTTGGTGTGATGGTATGTGAAAGTTATGTTCACTGGTGTGTGAATTATTCTAGTAGAGTTTATCTTCTTTGGATTGAGAGAAATGTTTCTGCACTATAGTACTCTATTGTTTTGTTTTAGATCCTGTAGATCTAGGATATTTCTTGACTTGGATCTCTCTGGGTTTTGGCAAAGAAGGTTGAAGTTTGGTGATCCAGAAGTCATGTTTTTGTATTGTTGTGTGTGCTTGCACAGTCTGGATGAATTGGTGAAAGGTGTTTAGTGTTTGAAGCCTATTGCATTTGCTACAGATGTATCTGAAGAAATCTGAGATGTATTCTCATGCATAATGAAGCATGTTGTGGAGTCTGCATTTCATCTTTGTGTTGGGAAGCATGTACATCAATGTTCATTTGTGTTTTCATTAGGTTTGGCTGACCTGGTGTTTACACTTCATTCGAAGAATAAAACTTAATTAAGCAAGCATGTGGTTGATTTGAGATATTATTTTTGATCTTGAAAAATGCTTTTATTGGTCCACTCATTCCTTTCCATCATGGGAATGTTGAGTCGCTGACCTATTTTGAATTTATGAAATGAGATAATTGTGGCTGACCTTGGAGAAATTTTATAAGGATGAGGATGGTATAAAAGAAATATGAATTGCAAAGAGTTGTATGGAAATGTGATACAAAGTGATGAAAGTGAGCCACAGATCATAAGAGCTTAAGTGTGTGTGTGTGAGTGTGTTGTGACAAAAATTCTTCATTGTGTTGAAGGCAATGAGCTAAAGGTTTTTGCAATCTTGTGAACGTGTTTTAATTGTTGTGGTGGATCTTTTGTTCTCTATTGTATCTGTAGGAAGTAAGCCTCCCTGTTGAACAATGATTCCTTTGTATAGGTAGTGAGCCTCCCTATTGGATAATGAGTCCTTTCTGTAGGCAGTGAGCCTTTGTACTTGGACAGTGAGTCCTATTTTGGGTAGTGAGCCCTTGGTAGTGAGCCTTTGTATTCAGTTTATAATCTTTATATTATGAGCTAACCCTCACCATCATTTTTCCCTCATTGGGTTTTCCACATAAAAAATATGGTGTTCATTGTGTTGGTTTACTTTATGTTATTTGTGTTTCATGCTCTTACTTAATAACAAAATAGTGTGGTTGTGGAATTAATAAGTATTGAATTTTGTGACAATTGATTCACCCCAACCAAGTGCTCACTTGTCCTACGCTTGTTTAACAATTGGTATCAGATCTTTGGTTCCTTGGTGTAGAACTTAACCGCTTAAGGAAGATTCAATGGTGCATAAGTTGGCGATCCCAATGTTCAATGGAACTGACTACAATGATTGGAAGGGACAAATGGAAGGATATATTATCTCCCTTTGTTTTAAGACTCGGAAGGTTCTTGAGACAAAGTATACACCCCTATCTGGTGGTCTTACTACTGCAAATGAAATCTCTGCTTATAAATAAAATGAGAAGGAAAAGTATCTTATTTGCAATAGGTTATCTAAAAATGAGTGAGCTAAATTCCTTTCTTTGGATACTACACATGAAGTCTGGAAGAAGTTGGAATACATGTATGAAGGAAATGAAAGAGTGAAATTGACAAAGAAGTTGGCAACAAAGCGCAAATATGTAAATCTAAAAATGGAAGAAGGTGAGGAATTTACAAGTTTCTTTCAAAGGGTTGATCTAACCACAAATGAAGTTAGAAATCAAGGAGGAAAACTATTAGATGAAGAAATAATTGAGAATATCCTAATCACCCTACTAGACTGCTACAATGATAAGATCTCGGTGATTGAAGAAATGTATGATCCTAAGCAGTACACATTGGAACAGTTGTTTGGCACCTTGCAAGCATTTGAGATGAGAAAGTTTTGAAATTAATACAAGATGGAAGAAAAGATAGAAATGAAATTTAAGGCAAGGAAGATTGAGGATGAACCGGATAGTGACAATGTTGATGAGTTGGAAGCAAACTTCACCAGGAAGTTGAAGAAAGGCACCATAAAGTATAAAGGTATGTTTCCCTTTAAATTTTTAGTTGTGGTAATATTGGTCATTATGCTTCAAGATGTTTGAATAGAGCTACACATAAGAAGAATAAGGATTATAAGGATAAGGATAGAAAGGATAAGAAATATAAGAATTTGTACTATGTTAAAGAAGAAGCAAGAATTTCTGATGATGAATCTGAGAATAAGGTTGATGATAGTGAATGCTTATTCTTAGCTTTGGAAAGTAAATTTTTATCCACTAACCCTAGAAAATATGTAAGAAAGAAGGCTCCAGAGAATAAGAGAAATAGGATGAAAGGTACTTTGGTTACCACTTTTCATGCAAGATAGGATGAAGACTACTAGATAATTGATAGTGGATGTTCTAATCACATGACAGGAGATAAGAGTAAGTTCACTAAATTTGAGAAATATGATGGTGGTTTAGTTATGTTTGGTGATGATTCAAGAGCTAAGATATGTGGGAAAGGTTCAATTATTTTTGATAGAGTGCATAGTACTGATGATGTATATTATGTGAAGGGTTTGAGGCAAAACCTTCTGAGTGTTGGTTAGATGTGTAGCTATGGCTTTAAACTTGTGTTTTAGAATAATACTCGTGAAATCAGAAAAGGATCCACAAATGGAGATATGATTTTTTTTGGAAGAAGACTCATGGAAACATCTACTAGCTGAAGGGAGTTGATGGTCATTGCCTTGTATCTCAAATCAATGAAAGTTGGTTATGGCACCAGAGAATGGGACATGTAAATTTTGATAACCTTGTCAAGATTAGTACAAAGCAGATATTTCGAGGACTACCTAGAATCACAAGACCTGATAATGCCATCTATAGAAGTTTTCAATTGGGGAAACATACAAGATTAGGCTTTAAGGGAAGAGAGAATTCTACTACCAGAATATTGGAGGTAGTTCATACTAATCTCTATGGTCTGACTAGAATTGGAAGCCTGAATGGTGAAAGATATTTCATGTTCCTTATTGATGATTATACTCAAATGACATGGGTTGCTTTTCTCAGGGAAAATACTTAGGCCCTAGATAGGTTTAAGGTATTCAAAGCAATAGTGGAAAATGAAGTAAATTTGAAAACCAAGTGTTTGAGACTTGATAGAGGCGGAGAATTCACTTTTGGTGAATTTAAAGCATTCTATGAATAGCATGGCATAAGAAGACAGTTTTCTACTTTGAGAACCCCTCAGTAGAATGGAGTAGTTGAAAGGAAAAATAGGACTATACAAGAAGCTACTAGAACCATGATGGAAAAATCAAATGTACCGGATGTGTACTGGAGAGAGGTGATACATACTAATGTTTATGTTATTAATAGAATTCAAATCAGATACAACAACACAAAGACTCCTTTTGAGTTATGGACTGGTAAGACTCCTACTATGAAGTATTTCAAGGTATTTGGAAGTAGATGACATATTAAAAGAGATGATTAAAATCTTAGAAAGTTTGATGCTAGATGTGATGAAGGAATCTTTCTTGGATACTCTACTACTAGCAAAGCATATAGATACTTCAACAAAATATTGGGAAAGATTATTGAAAGTTCTAATCTAAAAGTTGATGAAGACATACGCAGACCTATTGAGATAAGTGAATTTGAACCTAACGATCCTATCTATGGACATGTACCTGAGGAAAACAAGGAGAAGGAAGAAGAAGAGAAAGAAGAACAAGTGAAAGAAGAAGAAGAAGAAGAAGAAGAAGAAGAAGAAAAAGAAGAAGAAGAAGAAAATGAACCAGAACCTATTGTTAGGACTCCTAAGTATGTACACAAGAATCATCCAGAGGATCAAATAATTGGAGATAAAATTGAAGGTGTGAAGAAAAGAAGAAGAGTTGCAGCTGAGGTAAATTTATGTCTATTATCTAAAATTTAACCCAAATTTGTAACTAAAGCATGTGAAGATGAGAGTTGGACGAGAGATATGAAAGAAGAGTTGCAACAGATAGAAAAGAATCATACATGGGAACTAGTCCCTAGTCCTATGAATAAAAATGTGATTGGGTCGAAATGGGTGTTCTGGAATAAGCTAAATGAAAGTGGAGAAGTTGTAAGGAATAAGGAAAGGCTAGTATGCAAAGGATGTTCACAAGTTGAAGGTATAGATTTTGAAGAAACATTTTCCCCTGTGGCCAAAATGGAAGCTATCATGATGTTTTTGGCATTTTCTTCCCACAAGGACTTCAAAGTGTGTCAGATGGATGTTAAGTCAACATTTCTAAATGGTGAATTGGAGGAAGAAGTGTACATGGAGCAAACTAAAGAGTTTCAATTATCTGACAAACCAGACATGGTTTGTAAGTTGAAGAAAGCATTGTATGGATTGAAGAAAGCTCCCAGAGCTTGGTATGCAAGATTGGAAAAAAACCTGACAAAGCAAGGATTAAGCAAAGGTTTTGTTGATAGCAATATTTACTTAAAAGTGTAATGTAACAAAATGTTGATAGTGGTTTTTTATGTTGATGATATCATTTGTGGTGGAAATGAAGGCATGTATAAAAAATTTACTGAAGAGATGAAAAAATAATTTGAGATGTCTATGATTGGTGAATTGAATTTATTTCTTCGTCTACAAGTGAATCAAACTAATAAAGGGATATTCATTTCACAATCTAAGTATGTAAAAGAACTATTGAAGAAGTTTGGGATGGATGATTCCAAACCAGTTTGTACTCCTATAATAACTAGATGTAAACTAAGAAAAGATGATGAATCTACTAAGACTGATTAGAGCAAATATAGATCTATGATTGGCGGACTATTGCATCTTACTGCTACTAGACTGGATATTATGCATGCAGAATGTTTGGTTGCCAGATTCCAAGTAGATCCTAAAGAGGCATATGTTATATTTTTGAAGAGGATATTTAGATATCTTAAAGGTACACTAGATTATGGATTATGGTATCCTAAGAGTGATGATTTTACCCTAAGTGCCTATACTGATGTTGATTGGGCCAGATGTGTAGATGACCGGAAGAGTACCAGTGGTGGTGCTTTCTTTCTTAGTGGAAGATTAGTTTCATTGTTGAGAATAAAGCAAGGCTCAATTTATTTATCCACTATAGAGGTAGAATATATTGTTGTAGCATCCTATTGCACACTGGTTTTGTGGATGAAGCAAACACTGAAAGACATTGGTGTGCTATGTGATGAGCCTATTTCTATTTTCTTTGACAACACAAGTGCAATAAATTTTTTAAAGAACCCGGTTATGCATTCAAGAACAAAAGACATATCTATCAAGTATCATTTCCTGAGAGAAAAAGTGTCGGAGAATGAATTCAGATTAGAGTATGTGAACACAAAGGAACAAATTGTAGACATATTTACTAAGGCTCTTTCGAAGGATAATTTTGAGCATCTTAGGGAGAGGATGGGCGTTATTGGCCCTCCTAACTAGGTGCACATGAAGATGCATCATTCCAATGAATTCATAGATTCTTCATTTATTTGGACTGATAAATGGGTCTACTCTGTAGGGGGAGTAGAAAAGGTTTTCATTGTTGCAGTATGAGTGTACTCCTAAGGAGGAGTAATCAATGTTGTTGATCTTTCCCATTGATGTAAAAGGGGGACAGAAAGTCATGTGAAAAATAGTTGAAGAAGAAGAGAAGGTGTTCTCTCAGGATATTGTGTAAATTTTTTGTCTTTGATGGTTTTTCACATCATGTGTTTCCATCAATGACAAAGGGGGAGATTCTTGTAGGTATGAGCAAGTTCTAGTGGTGTTGTTAATGTTGTCATTGATGTCAACACAATTCAGTATGTTGCAGATTGTACATGTATAGCTTAGATGCTGCTGAGATGTTATTAGTACATGGAGCTATCTTTATGGTGTAGAAGTGTTGGTTTGATAATTTTCCAAGTGCTTTTGAGAAAATTAATAAAGAAGAAAAGTCAGAGTGATGAATGTGTTGAGAATGCACCCTGGTATGTGCTCTGCATTTCTCCTTTGTTGATCCTATGCTTGTTTGGATCTAAATATTTGATAATGGTGATCTTGTGGTGATATATCCTAAGTTTTAGCTTCTACTATGATGGTATGTGAAATTTATGTTCACTGGTGTGTGAATTGTTCTAGCTGAGTTGATCTTCTATGGACTGAGAGAAATGTTTCTACTTCACAGTCCTCTGATGTTTCATTCCAGATCCTATGAATCTAGGATATGTCTTGAGTTGGTGCTCTCTAGTTTTTGGCAAAGAAGGTTGAAGTTTGGTGATCTGGAAGTCATGTTTCTATATTGTTATGTATGCTTGCTCAGTTTGGATGAATTGGTGAAAGGTGTTCAGTGTTTGAAGCATATTGCATTTGCTACGGATGTATCTAAAGAAATCTGAGATATATTCTCATGCATAATGAAGTGTGTTATGGAGTTTGTATGTCATCTTCATGTTGGGAAGTGTGTACATCAATGTTCATTTGTGTTTTCATTAGGTTTGGCTGACCTAGTGTTTACACTTCATTCAAAGAATAAAACTTAATTAAGGAAGTGTGTGGCTGATTCAGGATATGATTTTTGATCTTGAAAAATGTTTTTATTGGTCCACTCTCATTCCTTTCCACCACGGGAATGTTGAGTCACCTACCTATTTTGAATTTATGAAATGAGATAATTGTGGCCGACCTTGGAGAAAATTTCTAAGGATGAAGATGGTATAAAAGCAAGAAAAATTGTGAAGAATTGTATGACAATGTGATGCAAAGTGACAAAAGTAAGCCACAAATCATAAGAGCAGAACTGTGTGTGAGTGTGTTGTGAAAGCAGTTCTTCATTGTGTTGAAGGTAGTGAACTAAAGTTTCCAATCCTGTGAACATGTGTTAATTGTTGTGGTGGATCTTTTGTTCTCTTTTGTATCTATAGGAAATGAGCCTCCCTGTTAGACAGTGAGTCTTTTTTGTAGGTAGTGAGCCTCCCTATTGGATAGTGAGTCCTTTTTGTAGGAAGTAATCCTTTGTACTTGGACAGTGAGTCCTCTTTTAGGCAGTGAGCCCTTGGCAATGAGCCTTTGTATTCATTTTATAATATTTATATTGTGAGCTAACACTCATCGTGGTTTTACCCTCATTGGGTTTTCCACATAAAAAATTTGATGTTCATTGTGTTGATTTACTTTTTGTTATTTTTGTTTCATGCTCTTACTTAATAACAAAATAGTGTGGTTGTGGAATTAATAAGTATTGAATTTTTAAGTTTGAATTATGTGACAACTGATTCACCCCCCCTCTTAGTTGTCCTTCACCTATTTAAAAAAGACTGTCCAATCCTCCATCCTTAGGCACCTCAGAGAGGTTTTCACCTTTGGATATGTCCTTTATTTTTACTTTTTCATGGTCTAAAGGTGCCTTTTAGTTTTCACCTACAGACCTATTCTTTTTTATCATTTTTCTCAATTTTGTGACTAGAGGGAGGAGAAAAATCTCCAAAGTGTGTTGTATTGTAAATCTCTATGATGAAGCCAATTTTATTATCCCCACTTGGTACTCCATGAAATCCCACGAACTCAACAATTCCTTGTCATTCTTGAATGTATTTAAACTTGGTGGTCCTTGTTGGTCCCAATCTATTAATTGTGGGTAAATGAGGGGTAAGACATCATCAGTATCATCAAGTGTCAAGGTAGATACAGAAAGATATAGGTTCATTCAAGATCCTGAAAGGAATCAATCTAGATATTAATGTCCATGATATTGGTTGAGGAGGATAAGTCAAACTCTTGAAAGGTTTCAGCTAGTTCATATGCATTGGATGTCTAGGAATCCCATTCCCACTCATTAGAATTGGTTTCAGCATAGTGTTCCTCAGATGTCTCAATTTCATTTGAAACATTAACGTTATCACTTGAAGGACACTTAGTACTAGGAGGACTCACTTTTGATTGTATTTACCCTAAGCCAATGGCCTTTGTTTAGCGAGGAGGTAGTATTGGTTCCACCATTCCATGTTTGTTTAGACCAAGACCACTATGTCCATCATATCTTTGTTGCTTCATGATTTGGAAGCCTTTTAGATATTACTCAATTGGTAACTATTTAAGCTCAATATCTTCTTCATCTTTGTAAATCCACATAGAGATGTCCTCACCTATAAGCTCTTTTCTTGATTCCCCCCACTTGATGAAGGTGGTAGGAGGGTTGCTAATAATGATTTTAGGCTAAATAAGATGAGGTTTTTCATAAGAATTTGGTCATTTAGGAAGCTTTCTGACACAATAAACTCTCCATGTATTCCCCACATCCCTTTCCATGGATTTGAATCTTGAGTTTGGAAGGTGTGGTGAATGGAGTGGATGATTTGACAAGATATGGATCAATATAGTGTGATGAGGAAAAAGATGAAGCTTCTTGTTAATGGGCACTTGATGCTCAATAGTTGCTCTCATATTACTACAATATTTGAAAGTATCAGGATCACCTCATATAGTAATTTCAAGGCCATTATAGGGAAAATTCAAGCATTGATGGTAAGTGGAAGGTACAACTCTCATGACATTGATCCATGGGTGACCTAGGGTAATACTATATAGTAATTCTAAATCCAAGACATGGAACATTGTGTTTTGAGTAGTGAGGCCAACCCTTATGGGAAGTGTGATCAATCCCTTGAATGAGTGCTCAACATCATCATAAGCCTTGATAAAATTATCTTAGATTGATTTATACCAACCTCAAAGAATCCTAATGATGTGAACAATTTTAGTGTGTGTGTATTCAAACCTGCTCCACCATCTACCAAGACTCATATGATTTTATTTTTATTAATGTGGACTTCAAGATATAGGGGATCATTATGGTTTGGCTTTTGTGGGGAAAGATCTTGTTCAGAAAATGTGACATGGTGGGTTGTAGCTAGGTATCCTACCATAGCCTAAAACTGGTTGACATTTAGGTTAGAGGGTATGGATGTATCTTGCAAGGCTTTGTCCACAATGGCCCTGTACTCTAGGAAAATGTGAAGTAGTTAAAGAATTGATATTTTGTAGGTGTCTTTCCTAGATGATCTAGGAGGTTATACTAGCTTTTTCGTTGTGGATTAGAGGTAGCCCCTTGCCAGGTCACCTTAGCTCTATGAGTGGTAACGACACATTCTAAAATTTTATTAATGGTGATGGTAGCAATATGATTATCAAGGGCTTGAATGTTATTAATGTTATAGTCATGTGCAACACAGGTATAATTTGTTGCATAGGCAGTTGTCGTTGCACCAAAAGATTGACCTATTAATGCCTGATATAATCGCAAGATTTATACAAGATCCAAGATCCTCAGGAAGCGGTTAAGCCATGTTATAAACCAAAGCACCACACTACATAGTACAAGGAGAACAAAGAAAAAATATTGCAACAATCCCCCTAGCACAAGCGTTGGGTTTGAACCTATGACCTCAGCTCTGATACC
Organism: Sequoia sempervirens; assembly: GCA_007258455.2. NCBI lineage: Eukaryota > Viridiplantae > Streptophyta > Pinopsida > Cupressales > Cupressaceae > Sequoia > Sequoia sempervirens. Next base: position 511,864,003 of record VDFB02270651.1, read on the forward strand.
AATTTTTGCACATGCAATTGCCATTGTACCAAAATATTGACCTATCAATGCTCGATAAAACTGCCAGATTTATACAAGATCCAAGATCCATAGGAGGCTTTCCCTTTCTCATGGTCTTGCAAGGGAGTTTTGAATATGGCATGATCAACATTTTTTTAACTTATGAATTATCCACTAATATATCTCCTTGTTCAATAAGATCTTGAGTGAGGTTTTTAAGTGTCCAACTTCATGATTTTTTGTGTCCTTTTCCACAATGTAATTCACATAATTCATTTTCATCCCACAAATTTGTTTTAACTAGTGTTGGTTCATATGTTTTGATGTCAAGAAGTTGAATAATGTTTGATTGTAAGAGTTTCTTCAAAACTGACTCAATGGGTTCCCCTAAGGGTGTGTATGTTCTTTTAGTGTGAAGGTCTTTTGTGTTGTTGATTATTTTGGACTATATTCAGTGTTTGATCATAACTACATGTTGGTGTGTTTGATATGGATGGACCTTTAAGATGAAGGATGGGGTGACCTTGATTTACCACTTTAGCATCCACTACCCCATTATTGGTGACATTCTTATTTTGAGACCAAAATTTTCCTTTGTCACTAGGAGCATTTGGGATTTCTTTGAATATTTTGACTAGTACTTTTTCCATAAGAGATTTCTTAATAAATACCCCCCTTTTAATGACATCTTCAAAGGTGGTGCAACATTCAATTTGAATTTGGATCACCAATTCTGTATTTAGGCTCTTTATAAAATGGTAACCAACTATTTCTTAAGTATGTGGTAGGGGAATTTGTTAGGCATGTTGTGCCATCTTTGATAGAATGATGTGAGGGAATCTCCCTATTTTTGTTTGGTTGTGCACAATGTTTCTAGGGTCGTGTCACTTTCTATTTTGTAAGTAAAATGTGCAATGAACCTATCAGCCAATTCACCCCATGTTTATATCCCAAGAGGAAGGTGTGCAAACCATTCTAGAGCCAACTCCAAAAGGCTTTGTGGAAATAATCTCATCAAAGATGTGCGCTTGAAAGCAATGTCCATACATATTGTGTTAAACTCTTGTATGTGTTCCATTAGATCCCATTTTCCTTTATACTTGCTAAAGTTTTGGGCGGTGTAATTTGGGGGAAAAGGTGACATGTATAGGCTTGTATCAAAATGGTAAGGGAACAATTCCTCCATAGAATATGTCTTCTTGGTTGTCCCCAATTGTATGTTTACCATTTTTTGTTGTATTGTTTACATCTATTGCATCAAGGTATCCATGGGGGATGGTGTCATGTTGGGTTGACTTGCGTAATGGGATCAACATTAGTGTTAAGAGTGTTTTATGATAATTTTGTCACCAGTGTGTGATTTGGATTGACATTTTGTTATATAGGATTCATATTACCTTGTTGATAATGTGGGGTAAACATGGTATTGGTATTGGTTTGATTTTGTGGTATGAAATTGGTGTTTGATGTGATGTTTTATTGCGATGGAAGGGGATTGGTGTTTAATTTTGTTGCAAAGGTCATGTTGGTATTAGGTGTAGCATTAATCATCTCTATTGGCACTCTAGATGTGACAATATAAATCCTCCTTGTTTTGTTAGGTAGGTTTTGACTTTCATTGATTGATGGAGTAGCGTTTTGAGCACCAAATGGATTTGAAAATTTTGCACCCATGGGATTAGAAGATGAGCTACCAAATTTGAAAGTTGGTCCCTAGGACATGGCATGTGTTCTCCTAGCTTCAAATATTGGTGGATTAGGAATATGTGTAGTTTTTGAAATGTTTGTTGTGGCCCCAAGGGGTAGACTAGTGAACACTTGTTGTGAAATGGGTTGACCTTGTGTAAATGTGTTATGATTAGGACCTTCAATTTGTGATTGTGTTACTCCCTCTATAATTGTGGAAGTGTTGACATCAAAGGGGAGTTGGAACCTTTCTTAGCAAGTGCAATAAATAATTTATTAGGGTCTACACTAACAAGCTCATCCACAATACATATTATTCTTGGGTCTTGAGCATCATGTTCAATTTATTCAAGGGTTAAATGTTTGTTGACATCAGTTAACATGAGATTCAAAAATGGATTTGAAGTCTCTCTTTGTGGTATCTGATGTGGATTTGAATTTGACCCAAGGTTCATTTCACTAGTGGGATTGAAAGGGGGATCACTTGAAGAATCCATGTCCTTTCTTTTCCTTCATGACCTTGTTTGAACCATATAAGACTTGCAACCTAAGGATTGATAATGAAAAGGTGATAATGCAAGGTAAGATATGAGACTAAGATTTTTTTTTTGAAATTTTTGAAGATATAAGGATGCCAAATGTTAATGCACCAAAGGTTTGAAATGTAATGATGCTAATGGCCCTATGACCAAAGGATATGATATGCAATGAGACCAAATGAGATTATGACTAAAGTTTTGCTATGTAACTAAGATTAAGGAATGCCAAATGAAACTAAAGGTATGCACCTTTGGACCTAAGAAAAAGGATTCTAACTAGGCTATGGTAGACTAAAGAAATAAACTAGATTTTCCAAACCTTAGAAGTAAGATTTTGAAAGATGATGATTTGAAAAAGTGAGTCAAAACTAAGACATAAGTTTGAGAACCAATGATGATTGAAAATTGAATGATAGAAAGATCTAGGGTCAATAACAATCTATAAATGTAACCATGGATTGATTAGAGGTATGGTAGGCCTCCTAATCTAAAATCTAAAGGATTCCTATAGCTAAGGATGATCTAAGACCAACTAGGCAATGCAAGGAGGGAAATGCAATCTAGCTAAGAAAATGCAAGGAAAACCTAGATGAATGTAATGAAGTGGATTGGTCAAACTAACCAAGTCTATAATTAGAATGTAAGGTCACTATCATAATGTGATTAGGATTAAGATTGGACAAGGATTTCTCTAAAATTATGAGATTCAGTAGTTGCATCTCAGTATCTCATAGATGCAATGCAATGTCCCATGGTTGCGATTCATAGTTGTGCCTCACTATTCAACATTTTTGGTGCACTTCTCATAGTTGTGGTTCATAGTTTTTTTGTCTCAAAATTGATGTTTTCAAATTATTTTAGTTTTGGGAAAAAAAATGGAATGTAATTACAAACACAAAAAAAAAATTGAAAACATGTTTTGGTTATTGACTTGCCAAATTCATATGCAAATAGTGTATGTTTGAGGGTCATTCACCCCAATTTCTACTGGTATATCACAATATTGAAAACACATCAAGCACTTCCTAAGCATAAGGTCAAGGCCAATGGCAGTGCTCGCAGGCCCACAACTTGGAATCTCCTTCGACTCAAGTGTAGGGACACCTTAATGGGTGTGTACACTATTTTCTTTGTGAGAGAGGAGAGTTGGAGCCTTCCAAAACTAGAAGGATGGATTAATCACCCTCTCCATGGGAAGCTACAAGTAGCTTATGCTAAGCTAGTAATTTTTGTCTCATCTCAAGGGAGCCATCTGGTGAGTAACTTCAAGGTGTTGTGCTATAGCCCTACACTAAGAGTGACACCAAGAACTCATTCAAAAAGGGTGGCTACTAAAAGAGCTTTCTAGTCACCACTCGGGGACTTGACACCTTGAAAGCACACAACAAGCCACTTAAGGCTTTAACCAACCCCACTTGGGTATGAAAAATAATTAACATAAATGTGGGTAACTTTCCTTTTTAGATTGGCACTGTCGAAAAAGGCTAATGTTAGTTTGGACTTAGCTTTCACCTTAAATCCTTTTATATAGCAGCTCGAGGGAAAAACTGCTTTGGTTCATTCCCTTTGGAGTGATTACTTCTCCAAGGGTAGGCCCTCTACAAAAATAAAAATAAGATGAAGTGATTTATCTTACACCCAAGATCCATAAAGTGGTGAGGGGAGAGGATACTTTCACTATGCCTTATGGGTTCTACAAGAAAATATTTGTGCAAGTGCACCAAACACAAAATACAATGGTTCTTTTTAATCCCAAAATTGAAATTTTCCTATTTTAACAAAAACAAAGACACTCAAAAACCATGCAAAACCATGAATTAGTAGTTTTGAAAAAGAAAAGTCTTCAGTCAACATCCTACAAGCAAAAAATTTAGTAGTTTTGAGGGTTTTTCTTCACTAAAATGTATACGACACACTAAAAATAGGAAATTAGCAACCCAAAAGCTCCTATCCTAATGCAAACAAAAAGGAAAAACTGGAAGAATTTGAAATTTTGAAAATTCTTACCCAATTAGGAAAATGCATCATTCTAGTTCGTGTATGTGTCACAATAGATACGATTGAAGGGATGGTGACTATGGAAAAAGGAATTGTGATTGTAATGGAAGGTTGCATAGATGTGGCTCATTATTCTTCAAATGCATCATTCTAGCTAAATGTAGCTGTGTCATTTTGATCCTTGAATGTGTCACTTTTGGATTTTTGTCACTCCATCTACAAATGCACCATTTTTTCTTGTAGATGCATCACATTGTTCCATGATTACATCACACAAACCTGAAAAACAAAAAAACTCATGCATTTCTTGAAAAATTGTTAGCTTCACGATGGGTTCACCAATGTAGGAAGGGTTAAAAATTGTAATAAAAGGAAAAATATCAATAGTACAACAACCACAACTACCTAACATCTAAGTCTAGAATCCCAATCTAAACAAGAAAGTATAAACAACAATGGAAATCAAATGAAACTGATGTTATACCAAACTTCCCATGTTGAAATTGATTCATCTTCCTTGCATCTACACCATTTTTTTGAATATGCAAGCTTGCCCTCAAATTTTGTTGTGTTTGAGTACCTGTAAGTGATAGTGATATGATAGCAAGAACTTTGGAGATAGTGGTTGTAAGGTTGGAATGATGGAGACAACTCTCTTTTATAGAAAATATTCTTGAATGAATGGTCAATATCAAAATCCAAAAAGATTCCAAGATCAATAGTCACAGTTGCATGCACCACGTAGTGGTAGGGTTAGGGATGGCTAAGGATAGATGATTAAGATTGAAAGAAGATCGAAGGAAATCAACGGTTGAAATTTGAAAGAGAAAGTGGAGGGAAAATGGAGGCAATCAAAAAATAATATTTAATTTGAGAAGGGAATCTTGCAATTAAATAATCATATTATTTAATTTGGGAGAGGATGTGGAGAAATAAATAATCAAAAATGATTATTCATTTATGGAGAAAAAGGGAAATGGCATTTAATTAAAATGATTATTATTCAACCATTTAATTAAATATGAAGGAAGTGGAATGGGAATATTAAATAATTAAATTACATTAATTATTTAATAGAGGAGAGAAGAGGTTAAATGAATAGCCAAATAATTAAAATAATTATTTAACTAGAGACAAATAGTGAAGGATGAATAATTAAATAAATGAGAATTTATCTAATTGTAGAGAGAAATAGGATATTGGCTATGTAATTCAATAAATATTTAATTTATTTAATTAACCGAAGAAGAATAAAGAAAAGGAAAATAATTAATTAAATAATTAAAATTATTTAATATATCTAATAATGTGACTTTAAAATATAATCAAATAATTAAAATTATTCAATTATCCTGAGAAGAGAGGAAATCGATGTGGAAATGGCGTTCACAAGCTTGGGACATTTTCCAGTGTCTATAGAGACCACCTAGTTATATAACCAAGGTGAGACATAAGATGTTATAAGATTATGTCAAGTGTCTTAATCTTATGACATGAGACAAATTATCCTAACTACCTAGGAAAAGATAAAATCTAGACATGACAACTAAGTCTTCTAGAAATAATCTTAGGAGCTAAGTAAACTTAACATGTGAATATGTCCCCTAAGTCCCTAGTAGGTGAATTAACTACATATAAGAAATTTATTTACACCAACAATGTCAACCTTCTCTAGCATCACCTTAGCATCCTCTACCATGTCATAAATAAAATGGTATTGTACATAAAATAATGTGTTCTTGTGTGAATGGTTGAGTTCTTTTCCAAAAAGATGACTATAATTATCATAGTAAAATCTAACTACTATTTGACTTAGCCCATATTTGAACGCAATATCGAAAGAAAAATGGCATTCTCTAATAGTATAAACATGTAGTCACCACTAGATCTCATGATATAGACATATCTTAAACAATTAGAAGCCATATAAATTATAATAACATCATCATAATAATTGTAAAATTGAAATAATAAAATTATTTAAAATCATATTTTATTTATGTCTCAAGATATCCTAGATTATAACTATTATAATGCAGATTTTTTTCTATAGTTTAAAAAAAATAACAAAATATAATTATAATATTCTAAAGAAATTTTACTTATAAAATTATGTATTTCCTAAGCTAACATTAAGAGTTGGTTAGAATTTTGTTAACTATAGGAAATATAGAAACTAAAATGATAAACTAAGTTCATAAGCAAAAATAATAGAGATTAAAAGGAACTTGAAGATAAAAGATGGAGCTTACTATTAGGGATGTTGTCATAATGTGTTGATGTCTACAAGATATGATATTATAATTTTTATGTGGTGTTGTCCTAGAATTGTGCTATCATCCAAAAAAGTTACAAAAGAAAATCTCTAAATTTTAAATTCTCTACATAGTAGGAGACAAAACTAGTTATGAAAATCAACTAGAAGTTCCCAAAATATATAGAAATATTGACAATAAAAATAAACTAGATGAATTGAGAAAGAGATTAAAATGAATGAGAAGAGAAAACAAAAAACCCTCATGTGGTTGACTACTTGTGAGCTTGCTAGGAATGATAAAGCCCTTATCTTAACCTTTAGTTTTCACATGCAACTAAAATTAAAAAAACATGGAGATGTGTGTGTGCTTAACCTATGTACGTCTAGACATTAGAACACAATATTGAAATGAAATATATAACCATAAATCCCTAGTCAAAAAATATTACACCCTAACTTGTGTGTAAGGAAAATAAGAAAATAGAAACACCAAGAGATTTGTTGAAGAGAATAAATAAATACATAGAAATAAATCTTGCAATACTATTAAAACAAAGTTATGAACTTGATTTACAATATTACTAGCTAATTTATGGAGAAAAAGATGAGTATTAAAGTAGTCTCGTGAAAATATAGTAGCATGAAGCTTCAACAATGAAGGCTTTTCAATGAGTTTAAAAATAGATTATTGTTGTTCAAAAATTCATTTGGGGAAGGAGAGGAAGCTCAAGAATCGAAATTGAGCCAAGAATATTTTCTAGGTGGAAATGTATTACAACAATAAATAGTAGGCAGCTAGATAGGACTAACCAATTTTTAAATTTTTAAATTTCTTGAGACGCTAGTGAATCACATGGATGTCTATGCATCAAACTAGTATTGGAAAAATTATATAAAATTTAGGTTGTGGTCCCATGTCAACAAGAAGAATAGAAATGCAATGAATTTTTTTTTTTTTATAGTAATGGAAAAGGTTAGGGTCAATGCACCCTAAAACATACTAAGGGAGAAAATACAAAAGTGAGTTTAAAATAAAGTATGAAAATTGTAAGGTATGCAGTTTCTATTTGTAGTGTCAAAAAAAGTCATCTGTTACATTTTCACACTTGTTTAGACCCTTGTGAACTAAATAAACATAATTTATGACTTTATTTGGGAATGATTAACATTAAAATAGACCTAATGTCACCTTGATCTAGTGTTGTAATGTGTTTCACATTCACATTGGATTTAGGGTCCTTTTAAGCTAAATTGACCTAATTTTGCCTCAATTTAATGTTGTAAAGTGTATTTATTTACACCTTCACATTAAGTTTTGGGCCCTCTTGCATTTATGACCTTCATATCATCATTAATAGTCCCCTAAGACCCTATATTATGCATCTCGAGGCTCATTTCAATCGAAATCCTAATATAGACATCAAATATACTTAATTTCTTAACTTCTTGACATTTCCTCTATCCAAAAAGGCCTTGTGGGACCCATATGCCACCTTGGGCATATGAGTCCCACCCAGATGGGACCTATATGCCACAAGTGGTGTATGAGTTCCATTTAACCCCTTTTTAGGGTTTTGAGTAGGAAATTAGGGTTTTAAGTTCAAATTTTATGAATGTTGGCCTTTGGGATCTAATAAACGGTAAGTTGGATGGAATACCTATATAAACAAGGTCTCAAATAATTATTTCAGCTAAGCATTCATGATATCAAGCTTGTCATTCAAGAGTTAATCATTCCAAGACTTCACAAGAGCTTCATAGAGTATTCAAGATCATTTCTAAGGAATTCAATGGCATAATTCTTCATCATTTGTTGCAGCAATTCAAGATTCATTATCATGTCAAGATCATTAGGCATCAAGCATGTTGTTAAACTAGTGTTGTGATTTTGAATTCAAGATCCAAGGTTAAGCATTTTTCTACACTTATTTCAATATCTAGATCTGCATCCTTCATGGCCATTTTAAGTTAGATTGTTGATTTACAAGACATCATTCAAGGTATCATTGTTCATGTCTCATGTTTTACATCCTTACTTCATTATCTCGTCATTTGGTTTAATTACCTAAAAGGGGTTTGACTAAGGGAAACCCCTATTCTCTAACAATCAATAAGTTTCTCTCTCTACATGTGTGATTGCAGATCTAGGTGTCTTGGATCTTGAAGGATCTTTGAAGACTAAGTTACAAGATTAAAGAAAGTTGTCCTAGTTGTTTCCTTGTTTGTAAGATCATGAAAAGTCTCCTACAGGTTGCAAATCAGGGTTTCAAACCCATAAACAAAGTGTGACAGAAAGAGAAAAGTTAGGAGAACAGTTCCAAGTCTTAACCCTCCAAAAAATCATAGTGGGACTGATACACCACCTTGGGCATACGAGTCCTAGTACTGCCATTTTCCAAGTGTAGACATCAAAAATATACAGATTGATATCACACTCTGATCTACTAACATCGTTTCTTCCTAAATCATCCCTCAGTCTAACTGTTTAATCAAATTCCCTTATCTGATTAAATTCATCAATATTCGTCTCTTAATTAAATAAATTATTTTGTCTAATTAAGTCACTTTCCCTTATTAGTGAAATGTTCGCCGATCTAATTATCCCTATTTAATTAAATAATCAATTTATTTGATTAAATCTCTAAAGTCTATCTGTTAAATTAAATAAATTAAAACTTTATTTGATTTAATCTAACACCATCCCTTTTAATTAAATAAATCAAAATCTTTATTTAATTAGCCTCTTATCATATTCCTCTTTTTGATTTAAATTAATCCAAAAATCTAAATCAAATTGTCAAATCGGCTAAATATCCCCTTAAATTAATCAAATCCTTATTAATTTAATCCTAATCATTCAAATCCTCTAGATTTTACAACTTGCACAATTAAATCAATTTAATTGATTTATAAATCATCTATTTTCATTCAAAAAGGCATCTAAGTGGGAATATTCCTCAAATTTGAAATCTCCCCCCAAAAGGACTTGTCCATCCAACAAAGCATTTAAAGCTCTTACATTGTCTCTTACATGTCTCCCACTTGGCATTTAACTCATTTTTCATCCCCCTAAACATGTCATCTCATCAAATTCAAATTTCAAACTTGCACATGGATCAAAACTTGCTCAACCTTCATCCTCTCACATGTTGACAAGTGGCATCATATCATTGGTTGAATCTTTGTCCCACATTGATCAAATTTGGACATCTCTTCAACTTATCAATCTATAAATAAAGAGCTTATATCATTATTTCATCATCCACATCTCAAGCAAAGTTACCATGCTAAAATACTTAGCAATTCTCATCCATCTCATTGAATCATAGCTAAGTTTTTTTGCAGATTTTAAGCTTGGAGCATACATTCAAAGTCTTCATCAAGTGGATCAATCATCTTCAATCAACATTTGCATTCAAGGAGTTGGGAAAGGGAAAATCTCCACACACCTATTTGCACCAACTCCCTCAAGAGATCAAGATTTTGCTTGCATTAGATAGGATTTAATTGTTTCATTTGTGTTCTTCATTTTCATTTCTTATCTTTTGCAAATTTCCAATGGATTTCTTGAGGAATCATTGGTTTATAATCTTGTGTTTGATCTAATTGTTTGCATGTTTATCGTGTTTGTGCAAGGTATAGATTCAAATGGTTCACATATTGGCACTAGAAGGAGGGCATATACCTCAAATCTAACACGTTTTTTTATGAAATTTCGCTATTTTTTGACAGCACTATTCATTAATCCGCATATGATCACTATTTTAGTGTTTTTAGAGTCAATTTTAAAATGACCATATCTTGGTCATACGTAGGTCTTTTTTTATGCTTTTTTTTTTAAAATAGGGTAGAATTTTACAAGATATCCAATGGTGTAGGTGTTTTTTAACTATAAATTAGTTAAATTTTTCAAATTTGCATTTAAAGTAAATGGTTTGTCTAACCCCTATATCCTTTTGTTTCTTTTGATCTCATCTAACATTTTGATCACTTTTGTAAGTTGGAAATCGAAATCAAAAGAAAGAGGAGCATGGGGATGATATTTTATCTAATCAAAGTGTTTTTTAACACTTAAGTGTTTTTTTTTAACACTTCTTCAAAGAATTTGTCATCCTTCTCCTTCTTAGGACACTAGTTTTCAATTGGGCTTAAAAAGAACCTTTTTCATTTCTTGCAAAGGCTAAAATGAACTTTAGGATCACAACTTACTAGATTTGGTTTATTGGCTTAACAATTGAACAAGGCAATTTCTCACACTTCATTTGGTGCTTT